>VRYO01001865.1:3252657-3264243 GCA_009812075.1 Sialia sialis
CTCTGAGACTTCCATAACTGGGAATCATATAGTGACAGGGCCAATTCTCTGGTGAATAGGAAAGTCTCTGATGGACAAGCAGGTATCTCTATCTAAAATCCTATTTTCATACTGTGTATTCTTTTCTTTCTCTGATATTTTACTCCTTAACGTTAATCTCACAGTCCTGAAGTCCCTGCGATAAAAATTTCCCTCTGCCAGTTTTACTTCCTTATTCAGATAAATAAATTTAAAAGACTTACACCTGTAAAAAGCTGAACAAACTCAAACAAAGCCAAACAAACCAAAACTGTAAATTTGTGGTAGCTTCATTTGTCCCATTTTAATTGGATTTTCTAATAGCCATTTGCTTCTGAATTTGTTTTCTTCAAATCTCTTAAAACAACAAAATTTATTTGATACCAATGATGTGACAGGCTATTGTTCAACACCTCACTGATAGTTCTCAGAGTATTTTGGAGTAAATTTTCTTGATCCAAATAATTTATCTGATTGGAGCTTATATCTGTGAACTTTCCATATCTGAAACATGTCCTTTTCTTGCAAAAACATCACACACCAAGTATTTTTGTTATGTCAAATTTAATATCGATATAGAGAAAGATAGGGGAAGAGCTGAACTGAAGTTACAATGAAAACCAAGGGTTCACAACACCATGCTAAAATATTTCTAGAAATATTCTCTTCTTTCTATGGACATTTTAAGACTTTTCTCTAGTTTCTACCTTTTTCAAGTAATAAACAGGAATTATATCCACTGAAAAGAGGCTTCTGGAGGTTGGTTTAATATAATGGATAGTCAGTTTATTGTCATACTTTTTAGGACATTATCAAATTAATTTTCTGCAAAAATTATTTATGGAATGTCTAAGAAGCTCAGAAATCTCTAAATCAGGAAGCTAATTCAGATGATTCTGTGTGATCTCAGAAGAGTGCACGTTTTCAATGTTGTAATGCTGATATTTAGAATCTTTTCAGGGGCAGGCTTTAAACTGTTTTTTAAAGTTTGTATTAAGCTTTTCCATGGTAGGGATTTGAACCCTGTTTACATTTCACTCTCAGTGAACTCCAGTTCAGTTTCTAGATGTAGCCAAAGCAGATGGCTACCCCAAGACATAATGAGAATCCACAGTCATGATATCCAACAGGAAGCTCTTTGCTGCTAATGGCACTGTCTTCCCAAGGGAATAAAGAAATAGTACATAATTTTCAAACACAAAATCTATCTCTCCAGGCTGCCCTCACTCACAGAAGTTCTAATTTCAGGTGTCTCATCTGAATCAATATCAAAGTCCCCTAATGCAGTGCATTTGGAATTGGAAGGCCATATTCAGTTTCCCCATGAAAACGTGAGGAACTGAATTCCTTTAGAAAACTGCTGATTTGGATTTCATCAGACCTGCAAACTGGTGGTGTTCATCATATGCAGTTATTAACTTGGACCTACAAAAGCAGGGTGGTTTATAGTGACCAAGCTCCAGGTTTGATTTGCCTGTCTGCATCTCCTTTCAAGTTTCTCTTAAGTTTGGTTCTTTACTTTGCTGCTTGTCTAAACTTTCAAATGTTTTTGAAGCCAGCCACTGTTTAACAATTGCCACATTTCCTCCCACAGGCAGTAATGTTTCACTTGTGGTTTAGCTAATCCATAACATGTTATTGGTTACTATGAGTTTATCAAAGCATTAGTATTGACTTACTAATATCTTTGAGAGACAATCTCATTCATTTCCAAAACTGAGTGCTACTGCCATAGAAACTCCCTAAATGCTGGCAGTTTCCCCATGACAGGGGACTATTAAAAGAGAAGGACTGAGAAAGGGAAATACTGTTCTGGAGTGAGATCTCATACTGCATCACTGCTGTGGTATACCATGAGAGAGAAACACATCTAAAATGCAAACAGACAAGATTTTTTTTTTTTTTTTTTGAGTAATTTTGGCCATGATAACTTTGGGTTTGGAACTGGAAAAAAAGAGGTGGAAAGAGAAGACATGCATGCCTAATACTGAAGTAGAACTTGTTTGTATCTAACATATTGGAGAAATTGTTTGAGAACAGTTCATTCTAGTGAAAATATTACTTTTGTAATGCTGCCAAGATCAGTGTTTTCTCATTCATGAATCAGAGTTCTTTGCTCATTTGTGGTTGCTTTCTTCTCATCCTCTTTCCTTTCCTACTGTCCTTTTACAGCAAAATGCCATCCACAGTTGCCTAGCTAAGCACTTGCTCAAGTATCAGTGGTGAGGGTTCTACTGAACAAGTCAGCTAGGACTGATGTGCTCTTCTTACTTGTGTAGTCCACACAACTCTTTGATTTTGTGTGGCCACGCTGGGGTTCTTTTGCAGTTATTTAGTCCTACTGCAGAAGAACTTGTCTGTCTTCTGGTAAGAAGTGTGGAAAAGGTGTTGAAAGGCTGGGCCTTGCTGCAGATGTGGGCGGTCCAGCACAAGCAAAAGCACAGTGTGGGCTTTAATTCATGCCACCCGCTGCCAATTAGGTGTGGGATTGAAGACCAAGTGAATGTGTGCTTTAAAATCTGGAGGTGCTGGATAAAAATATGGAGGTAACACTGGTGTAGGTGTCTTCCTCTTAGAAACTGTTATGTAATTACTAGATATTGTTTGGATTATGAAAATATTGGTCTGTCACTACAGCTATCCAGGAGTTACTTTTCTGAGATGAATTTACTGGTTCTACTTAATTCTGTTCATATGAAACCTGAAGACGCCTGACAATTACATAGCTGTGGATATTCTGTGCAGGAGAATATTGGCCATTTCATTACAACAAATCCAACTAAAACAAAGTGATAGCTGGGGAAAGAGGGAGGGAGGGAGGTTAGGGAAAGGAAGGCATTATTCCTTACCACAAAACGTTCCTCTCTTTCTCTTCCTCCCTTAAGCAAATAACAGAGTAGGTTCTTTATGCATGCAGGCCTGTGCAGGAAAGTTACTGAAGCACTGACACAGAAGGAAATCATACAAGATACTGTACCTGGTTCCAGTAAAATGTGAGTGTGTGGGTGGCAGGGAGCTTAGTTCTATGTGCTTTCCACCCCACAGGCAGCTCCACAACTTCCTGTTGTGGAGGTTTCTCCTCTTTCCTATGTGGCTTTGTGCAGTAGGCTTGCCTTTCCCTTGGTTGACGTTATTTGCAGCCTGTGTACAGTAAGTAGCCTTGTGCAGTTTGCTCATCCAAAAGGGCTGCATATAAATTTGACTTATGAACTCTGTAGGGTGGCCTTATGAAGAATTATCTCAACTAAGAATAATTTTTCATTAGTTAAACAGGAGATGACATAGTCCCTGATTTTTTTCCCCTGCACTTTTCAAAATGTCCCATTCAGGAATCAGGACCAAAGACAATGTTATTTTAGTTCTTTTTGGAATATATTTACTCACTCCCAATGTGTTCTGTTCTTAAAGTGACACGTGTTTACTCAGAAAGGAATATACCAATCACTAAAATTGTATATTTTCTGCTTCTATGTGAAGTGGTTTTTGGCAGCCTGAAAGAAAATTTTGAGACTAAAATCTGATCTCACAGTCCAAGTAATAGGTCTTGGCTTTAATGATTTACAATCTAAATTACATACCTACTCCCTTTGCTTCTGAGTTCTCAAACTAAGGGTCATCATGAGGGTAAGCTGTATCTTGCTGAAACATAGACAAATGTGACTGAACTGTTGAATTTTTACCTTTTTTATTTGAATGCTCTTGATTTATTAAGGGAGAATACAGCAGAATGAATGGAAGTGTAGATCAGAGCCAAGACTTTCATCTTTAGTGTGGATCAGATCTGAATAGCAAGGTGAATGCTTTGTGTGGTTGAATGACTGTCAGGGAGTAGCAAGACTAATGCACATGCAAATAATTTTTTTAATGATTGGAAGCCTTAAGTGTTTTGACCACTAACATGGAGAGGTGCAAAAGTCTGTTTAATGACATAGGATGTGGGTAAGCAGGATGGAGGTTACCCCATTTTATATATATTTATCTTTATCTGTCATCATCAACAAGCATTCAGATTCTGTTGACGCAGCAGTATTAAAGTTGTTTCAGTTTCAGTAACATGAGTTTGTTTTAAATTTCAAGGGATTTAGCTAAAAATTGATAATGAAAACATAATACAAATTTCCATTTACCATTTTAATTTGACTATTACAGGTCAAGCAGCTTTGTATTTTATTGCCTTGAATATGTAGAGTATATTACAGTGGGATATTTAATGATTAAGGCAAACTAATGTTTTTCAAATTGAAGGCAATCACAATAAATGTTTATAATGTAAGTAGCATCAATAACTCTTGAATATGCACAGATGACAGCTGCTTCATTTACCAAATAGTTTAGCCAGGATACTAAAGTTAAATAACTATTTGGCTGACTTTGAGGAAACTATTTCATAAGTCTAAAGAACAAGTGTACAGTCTTTCTGGACAAACTATAGATATGATTTGAACATGTAAACAATATAGATTATATACTCTTCTACCATTTGTTTTACTAATAGAGTTTTCGCTTGCTGTCTAACTGAAATCCCAATTTAAATACAGAATAATAAAAATATCAACCTCTGGTTTAATGGTAATACTAACTGTGAGCTACTAAGTCTATTTTTTTAGCCGATTAAGCCTTTATATAGTTTAAATAGCCTTCATACTAAATACTTTGGAAAGAATGAGAAAGTTTACAGATTTTGATCCTCTGTGCAAATCTGCTTGAGCATTTTGTTTAGTCACAAAATAGAGTGCATTTGGTTGGTCCAAGTACCAGGCACATGAGTCCCAACTGGCCAATTCATGTGGGAGTGTAGATCTTTCATCTAATACCTCATTCCTGGCCACTCTTTTTTCCCTTTATCCAATCCTCAATGAGCTGCTGTACATACATTAATTGCCCTGAGCAGACAAGTAGTCTTTTCTGTTTCTATCATAAATGCCACTCAATGAACCAGCCACTAGGTCATGCTCAAGTGCAATGGAATCTTGTTTTTTCCTCCCAAACATCTAGCATCACCTCCACCCTGACTTCAGCTTGTGTGAGGCCAATATAGTCCTTTCACAAATACTCCTATTGTGGTTGGTATAAGTATAATATTTGTAGATCGAAATATATTAAAATTGTAGTAATTTACAGGAGTGGGATGTAGAGGTAATTGTCAAATTAATCTTTTTTTCTCCCCAAAACTTCTCTCATATTTTAAAATTGCTTTTTTTATCACCGTGGAATTAAACAATACTGTAAAAGGCCTTCTAAGATTCCGCCTTTCTGAAATCACCTAAGGGATTGTATAATTTTCTTTTTCTTGAGGACAACAGCAATTGAAATATTAAATTCTTTGTCTTTCTTCATATACTTTCATTACCTATCTTTAAACTTTGTTTAATTAAATCTGCTTTTTTAGGAGTGCATTTAAGAGAAAAATAATAATGAAGATTGTTGTCTATGAAAACAGGTTAAAATGTTCATCTTCACACTTCTAGTGTCAATACAGATTTTAGTCGGAAAAAATAATCAAGAAAGTAAGTTACTAAAATGCTGCGAAACAAATAGAAGAAGCTTCTGGGAGATCTTCATGCAGAAGATATTACGGATTTTTTGGGTACACTTTTCGAGTTACCAGTATGAAAAGAGTCTTTTAGATGGAGAAGATCATCAGACATAAAGGCATTAACTTCATGTGTGTTTTTTTAGCTTTTTCTGCAGTCTTTATGAAAACTAGAGAAGACTAATTGCTTTTACATAAGATTCTTTTTGATAGAAGACTTTTAAATTAGCATAACGATGCCTTAGCATTTTAAGGTTATTTGAAGTATGTTGCACATCTGAAATGACTGAGAACCATTGGCTTGAACAGACATTACCTAACCCTGCAAAGTCTGAGTTTGTGGAATTTGATGAATATATGGAGAAATACATTGAGTGCAGCACTCTTTCCACTGGCTTAATCAGTCCTATGGAATTACCTCACCTTGATGGTTCTTCCTCTAGCAGCTTCCCTTTGAGAAATTTCCTTGCCTTCAGGCAGTAGATCAGTTGTGACAGTACCAATCTCTTGCCATGACTACTGCCACACTTTGTAGCTTGTGCCACTCACTTTTGTGGCTTGTTTACACTATGTGACTTGGGATTCAGTCTTGGGCACAGAAGAGAAGCTGCAAAGCCAGTTAAACTGATGTTCTTTGTTTAAGGCATCGTGCAGAACTCTAAACAAGTTGTGAAAGAGGGACCCAAGAAACAAGGACCATCTAGAAAATCAGGTATAAAGCTAGGATTGGAATTTAAGTCTGCTGCATCCTGATTTTATGTTCTTTTTACTGTATCATCCTTGTTTTTCTGAGTTCTGGCTAATCTTTATCAAACCGTGTTACTGACATGCAGCTCCTGAGCCAATAAATTGCAGAGTATCTGGAATTGAACCAAAATACATTAGAAAGCAAGATGAGAAAACTGGTAGGTAAAATGGTGAGTTAGTTATATTTTTTATATAAGATTGTGGAAAATGAAGCTTGTTGTTGGTATTTATCTTCAAAAAATTCCAGAAAGGCCCTGCTGGTTGCTAGGAATCACTGTGGAATGAATATTTGTCTGACTGACAATATTTGTTTGAGGAAGAGTTGCTACTCACAGGGACATTTTGCTGAGGCTGAAGGAAAGGACTTAAAGAACATTTGAGACTTGCCCATTAGGGATGCTAGGCTAGTGAGAAGGTGATGCTAAGGAAAAGATCAAAGTGCTTAAAACCCAGCAACTTCTGAGAAAGAGGATTAAACTGAGACCTGCAATAAAACTTTTCTCTGCCTGACAGTTTTGAAAGGAGATGTGCTTTTAATGTGACATTAGTTTAGTCATTACTTTTTAGCTGTAAATAATAACCAAAAGTGACAAATTGTGGCTGGGGACTGTGTCTTGAAAGAAGGCACAGGATAACTTCAAGCTCTTAAATCCAGCAAATATTCCATAGGCATTCTTTCTATTCTCAGTGACACTGATTTAATTCTGCTTAAGTTTGGGTCAAGTTGAATCAAAAGTTTGCCTGTGTTTTAAGTTTAATCATAGTCATATCTAGGATCTCAAACTGGGATAGGATAAATCATAGTGTGTAAGTGCCTATCTCTCTGAATTTACTAGAAATGGAGCTTCACATGTACATTTAGACCAGATGCAGTTATTAGAGTTAGGTGAGATGAATGCCGTTCATAATGCAATAACACACTTGTAAAGGCTATCAAAGGCTTGTTGTTATCACTTACTGGATTACAGCAGACCAGATCTCACACCTTAGAGGGACTTTTTGTGTTTTGTTTTATGCTTGGTACTGGATGTATGTGTGATATTTAGTAAATACTGTCTGAGTCTGATATCTTAGTAAACCCCTACTGTGTTACTAAGGCCTTGGAATTTTTGTGCAAGAAAATTTGGATTGGGAAAAAACCATATGCTTTATTTGCTCTTTCTACAGCATTTCCTAGGGCAAGTTGCTGTAAACATATCAAACTCAGTATTTAATTAGTAATGCCATTATTTTAAGAGCCTTGCTTAATGTGCTTTTTCACATCCTAGCAGCATCAAGGTTAATTATGTTAATTTTTGCATTCAGTGCTCTCAAGCAACACGCAATAGGTTCTCTAGAAACAACAGATGTGTAGAGGTAAATCTTTTCACTACCTTACAAGTACAAGAGGGTCCTCTAAATGCTTTGGAAATGAACATGAAAGAAAAAAAATAGCTGATCCTGAAAATACCATTACCATTATTTATTTTGAAATTGACACTGGGCAGTTTTCAGGCTAACACCCAGATTTAGCTGTGTATCTGAGATAATCCAACACATACACAAATCAGCCTAAAATGTCTTTTCCTTCATCTCTGTTATATCCATTTAATTTCTTGAAAAGGTGAAGAAAACATAGATCGAGAAAAAGAAATCAACTAAGGAATTTTGTTTATTATGATTGGACAGCTGCAGTTGGTCCACTAGGGATCACTTTATGTTTTATTTTGATTAAGGAGATACCAGTCTGCCAACGATAATTTGTACAATGCTGCTATTGCAGTTGAAAATAGATGACCTTTTGCAGCTGACAGTGGTACTAATTAAGGTGTCATTGCTGGGCAAAACTTTCCATCTGTGACATAATCAGTAATGAGGTTTTCGTTTTTATTGCTGCATATTGGTATGTTGCCTCTTTATTCAGTTACTCTTTGCTGAGAGTTGTAGTGTCCCCCATGTATGTATGAGGTTGAATTCTAGTCATATATTCAGTTAATCACATGTTTAGTAAGTGTTGATGAATAATTTGTGCAAGCATTCAAAGTTAACCATTTTACTGAATCAGGGTTAAAATTTAATTTTTCACCACCTGACTTAGTTGGAGAATGAATATTTGTCCAAACAATATTTGTTTCTGTTTTGTTAGGAAAATAAGGGTTCTCTTTTTTTTTTCAAATTTTCATCTTTGTATTCTTGGATCTGCAGTCTTTGCCCATGTGGCCATGTGCCATTCCTAGCCTTTTTCTGTCTGTCTTTTCATCCTGTAGGAAGTCATGATCACCATTCTAGTCTTCAGTTTGTTTCTCATTTTATGCCTGTTTTTCCATCTCAGAAGAGAGATACAGAACAAAATTATACAGTCTTCCCAAAATCATGGCTACTGAATAGAGTGATTGCCTTTTTTTGCCCATGGTTCTACCACCAAGTTTAAGTATAAAAGAGAAAAGCAGAATGCCATTTTATAGCCATCATGTAGATTAGGTCATGTCTCTGGATTATGCAAATTTATCTTGTACCGAGAAATACTTTCACTCAAATGAATGCCCATACATCTATTGAATTAAAGAAAAAAACAAGCAATATACTGCTGGGGGTCAAATAAGAAAGTAATATACTGGGCTTAATTTAAAAAGGCGATGTTTACTGTTCCAGCATCCCTTTGCTGACTTTCCCCAATAAAAGGAGCATGTGAAAGAGAAGTGCTTCAATGCCCATTTTTTATTTATGAAACAAATCTGAGCAGAAAAAAGAGCAGCACCTAGCCTCTCATGAAGGATAAACAGGTAGCAGCTTGAAGGGTTCTGGTTTTGGAGTTTGCCCAGATGGATTTCAGGTTTATTAATTTTTGGGCTATGCTCCAACAAGCCATTTAAACGTACACTGGGTATATGAAAAGTAATTGTTTTAGGGGGAAGAAAGGACAGTAGGATATGACAAGCATGGTGTGAGACACTCTAATGGGCTTCACTAATTGTCAGCTCTAAGGTAATATTCTGTTGCTATGAAACTGTTTTTTGATTAAAAGGCTCTAAAATGTTTACAGAACAGAAGTGCATAATTGATGCAGTTCTATATATCCAGGCTAATTGAGAGACAAAGCAAAAATACTCCCAGAAATCAAAAGTTTCTGGATTGCTGCATTACCCTATAGTATTTCTTTAGGAAAAAATTCTTTAAATATCAGTTTTTAAGGTGTGAGTAAAGCCTGATAATTTGATTTTTACGCCACTACTGAATTTAATGGAAGTTTTGCTTTTTAAAATAGGATTTAGACTTTACTGTTTCGTCAATAATGATTTCTTTTTAACTAAATTTTGAAATACTTCTCAGTTTGTTTATTTTTAAAACTCCAGAGTTTAGCAAAATTCACCCCAAGAACTGTGAAACTGTGAACACTTAGAAAAGTAATAAGATTTCAAATTAACATTTAAAAGAATAATAGCGTGGGATTCTGGTTCTATGCATGGAATGCTAATTTTTTTCAAACTCCTAGATATACTCTTTACCTGAGATATTTCCAATCAAATATAAAAAAGGGATGCAGGTATTGATGAATGAAACAGGAAAGAAACACATGACTTGCAAATCCCATAATACTTTTATTTCTGGAATTTCATGCATCAGGCACTGAACTGCATGGATTTCAACAATGCATTTCAACCAAAGGGATCAAAGTTCAGAATTAAAACTACTACTTACTCCTGCTTTAATATTTTCTGTAGAACCACCCAAGGTTCTCTCTTCAGTACTGGCCAAGGCCATTTAGTGAGGCACCAACTTAGGGGTTTGAATAGCTGCACTGGTGTCACTAAAGTCAAACCTATGTTTGCTTCCTTAAGAGAACATGCTTCTCAGGCAATGCTGATGTACTTAGATTTGGAATTTGAGCAGTTTAGATGTAGTCTGGTTTTGAGGTATTTGTACTATGAAGCAGCCTGTTTCAATACAACTGTTTTAAGTGTACAACTTGTACACATGGCTTACCCTTATATCCCACTGGTAGGGATAACTGAAACAGAGCCACTGTCACTGTTGTCTCTGCAGAACTGCAGTGTAATGTAAATAATTTTGCAAAGAAAAATACTGACATGACAAATTCTATTTTTATTTGCTATGTGCTTACAATTCTTCAGTTTCTGGGACGATATAGCTCACATCTCACATGTACTTATTTTGTGAGATTATTTGCTATGAAGCAAAAACCCCAGAGCTGGCACAGCAATTTAAATCAGTAATGTAACAGCAGTTTTACAACAATTATGTGAGTTGCAAAAAAGCACAAAACCAAGAGATATGCAGTGGTGAGATTTTCAGCAGAGAGGGAAAGGCAGCTGTAGCTGGAAGCCTGCCAGGATGCTCTCTTCAAAGTACTGCATCTGTTCTTGCACAGACTGCTGTCCTTGGTTGCAGCAATTGCAGGGAGCATGACAGACTCAGTAATCTATTTTCAGTTTATGGTCACATTTGTGCAACACATCAGTTTTGAGAAGTGGCTGTGATTAAATGGACCAGGCCCTGCTTTCTTTAGATGTTTATGCAGTTCATTTCAACTAATTTCAGTAGGGTTGTGAGACCTGTGACATAATGCAAAGAATATTCACATTACAGTCTTCCTGCTTTTACTTAGGAACATCCCTCAATCTTCTTCTTTAAGTCTACTTGTGTAACTTAGTTTTTGTGTTTATTGAGTTTTGATGAAAGTATTTTGCAGTCTTCATCTCTGTATCAAACTGCTGGGGGAAAAGGATATGTCTGGATCTATGCCACAGCACTATAAAACAATTATTTCATGCCATCACAGAATACAATCTTTAGCACTCAAACTGCAATACTCACTGCTTTGGACAATAGCATTTTTTTTTCCATATAATTTTAAAGGGGGATCTGGTTAAAAACAGCATTTAAGAAGGAAGGTATGCAGCTGTGATTAAAAGGGCAATTGAATTAAAATAGCATGTCAATATTACACTGTTTACCAGAAGTAATGTGTCATATATTGTACTATTTCTGTGTGGGAAAAAAAAAATCATAAGGTTGACCACAGTAATGTTTCATAATTTTAGTTGGAAGCAAGGGGTTAAATTACCCATTGTCAAGAGATTGATTAGGTTTTTTGACTTTCAGACAACACTAAGGTGATCTCTTCCTTTTCCTCTCTAATTATGCTAATATGAAATGTTGATTCTGTGCTGTCCCAGGTCATGTACAGTAATTTCACGAATATAAGCCGCACCTTTTTCATTGAAGAATCCAGCCTACCCCAGTAGTGCGGCCTTATATTCAGGTGCGGCTTATCTATGGACAAATCC
>VRYO01001865.1:3265055-3360210 GCA_009812075.1 Sialia sialis
CTGGAGCGATTCTGTTACTAACTCGTTACTTTGTCGCACATGGGTCCTCACTTTAAAAAAAAAAAGGTGCGGCTTATATTCGGGTGTGGCTTATATATGGACAAATCCCGTGGTCTTCCCAGCTACCCGGAAGTGCGGCTTATATTCAGGTGCGGCTTATAATCGTGAAATTACTGTAGTTGAAAAGCTGTGGTGTATCATGACAGGTTGTGATGTCATTGTGATTGTCCAAACAGTTCCTAGTACTGACTGCCACCAAACATTCACAACAGGAGTTGTGAAAACTAAGTTAGATCAAATAAAACAACTCAAAGGGAGTAAAAAAAGCAGATAAAGATACCTAGAGGGACTGAAATTCAGGTACTGGATCTGAGCACTGTGCACTTCCCCTTTTGGACCACATCTCCCAGCCAGCAAAACACTGAGAATGACAGTGGCTGGTGGTCATCAGAACAAACCCAAAAGCCTTTTAATGGACCCCTACCAAGAACCCAGAGCAATGTACATACTGAAAACATCTACACTTCTAAAACCTCAAATATGAGGAAAACCCAGGAATGAAGAGAGTGTTCCAGCTAGTTCCCGATTGCCATTAGATCTATTATCACTCATTATTGCCCACCCAGTCTTCACTGTGCACTTGACAATTTCTTTTTAGTATTCATAGAACCACATGCAAGAGTCAAAACCACAGATCACTAGGATATTTATTAGGAAATTAGACTCTTGAATAAGAAATGTGATTCAAACAATCTTCTAGCAATATATTATCTTGACCTCTACATATACTTTTGCCAATTTTATGACAGAGCAACATTAAATTGAGTGGGTGGTGTAAGCTAGGAAGGATTATATGGGCCAGAGGGAACAGATCCCATTACTGTTGCGTTCCAGATATTTCTAATTGAAGGGGTTTCATAGGACAATAGTTTTGAAATAGTACACACAGTACTTGTTTACAGGAGTTATTGGACTTCACTGAAACATATGTTCAACTTTCCCTCTTTTTTAATATTTTTGTTTCTTCATCCCAGATTCTGTAAAGAGGCCCTAGATATGTGAAGTGAGTTATGCATAGGGTATGTTGGAAGAGCCACATAGGGTGTGTGGGAAGTCCTCCATCTGAGGCCTTTCAAAGCAGGTTCTTCCACAGGAGAAGTGTGGTGGGCTGTGGGAAACAGAGGATGGTGAAAGGGAGCTGGCAGACATATATTCACATGGAATATATTAAGCACATTCCAGTCACTCCTCTGGGTTTCCCCAATAGCTTGAACCTCTGCATCTGACTCACTTGGTTTTATGACCTCTTATTGCTCCTCCTTTTGTGCTTTTGATGTTCCTTCTCCTTCATCATGTCTTTGTCTGCCTACACAATTTGTTTCTTTAATGTGCTTCATCTTTCTGCTGCTGAAAGCAATGTGCTTTCCATCCACTATTCATATACCCTTCTCCTTTCCCCTCACTCTCTGCTGTTCCCTCTACAGAATCTCAGCATATTTGTGTGGTAATGGGTAGCTGTGCAGTGCTTTAATATTAAATGTCTTACCACATGGGTGCCAGCTGGTTCTTCGCTTATCTTAGTGTGATTATAAGTATTACAAACGGTAATGGGCTTCCCTTTGACGTTCTGAGTGGAAGATATTCCCAGATTCCTTCCCTGCATTTCTGTCAATGTGCTTTTCTCAGAGTACTGAATAAAAGGGTAATCCTGCTCCACATTGGAACTGCGAGATGCATTTCAGAACACCATGTGTAATTATGTTTGTCATTCCACAACACTTGGCATGCTGCTGCTGGTGGCCTACTTGTTGACAAGTAACAGATTTTGTGACAGGCCACACAATATACCATAAAATACTGAGTATCAACACTGGGCAATCAATCAAACAGGCTTAATAACACAAAGAGATTATTATTTGAGGAATACTAAGTGTTCTTAGGAGCCTACACAGAGATGAAAGTGGTTTTGCAGGCTTCACTAGACCATCGAGGACTACTGTTTTAATAGAAGGGGTAAAAGAACTTCTGTGTTAATATCTTGTCCAGGTAGGTAGGGGAAACCCTAAATGAAGGAAGGAAGGATAAAAGTGGCTGGTCTAGCAATGAACACATTGAGCAGCCAGACTCAAAAGAGAATTTACGCTTTGATTTATGCTTTGCAGCCACTCCTGTGTGTTTGCTAAGAAAGACTGGGCCCAGGGAGGGAAATGTTTGGACTATATTCACTGTAGTAACAGTGTGGGAACTAAGCACTTCTTTTGTTAAACCTTTATTATAGCAGGATAGAAATTAGTTGCAGTTTCTTAGCTAAGCTTCCATACAACTAATGTCGCCTCAAAGATACCATTTTCAGGCAGCTAGCTGACTTGAGAGCCAGCAAGATATTCATTTTGATCAAAACTTTATTTTCAAAGATTGTATATTTTATAATAATTATGTGCTAAGAACAGCTTCTTACATTATGAAAGTTCACATGGCTCTTCTGAATGGAACATTTTACAAACTTTACCATGGTGGTATATTTGGAGCTATGTCTAAATTATGCAATTGGTCCTCTACTGCCATTTTTAGAGTACTGTCAGTTCTCACACAGCACAGTCAATAACCTTTTTGTAAGACACCATTTGATTATTGCCTTTGGAGGCAGTAAGTATTCAAAAGAAATTTTTAACCTGAAAGTTCAGAAAAAAACCCACAACACATCAAACCACAAGAAATGGTGGAAGGCATGTGAATGTTAAGTTTGTGGATAAGGAGACTGAATGATTCACTTTGCAGTAGTCTCTGTGGAGAGAAGTGTTAAGTATGGAAGAAGATCACCATTAAAAAAAACTATGTTGGTCACTTAGTCTGAACTACAAACATCTACAATGATTTCACACTGGATCATGTTTTGACTCACTTTTAAATGGGGAGAAATGTAAAAACTAATGGGGTAGTAGCCCAAACTCTGGTCTTAGCAGCAGAATAGAAAAAAACAACACCTGATTTTCATAATTCATTACCTTGCCTTATTTTCCAAAGATTATTAAACAAGATTTACGGCTCTGAAGAAACAAGTTGGTCCGGCAGTTGCATTCTTCAGTTTTGGTGAAAGCAACAGCTTTTTCAGGGGAAACTAGAGGAGAAAAGACAACTGTTATGGCAGCTGGAAGAGAAGGAAAGAATGCTAAAGGTGAATGACTGAGGGAGAGAGACAAGGAAATGACTGAAAGCAGGCAGAAGGAGGTTTTGGTTTATTCTAAATACCCTTTTGGAGAAACATAAACTGTTTTCCATTTTTTGTGTAACAATTCTGCTTTGTAGGAAGAGCCTGTTCCTGTTGTTTAACCAGGAAAGTGTGACAGTTTCCAATGGGAGGATGTGCGTATTGGGTCCAAATGTGCAAGTTGCTGCCCACTAATATTGCTGTGTATAGCATTCCAGCTAAGGATGAAGAGGCTCAAATTCTCATTACAAGGTAATCTTTTATATGCTCCATTGTGCAGTCTGCATGAGGCCCCAGTGGTCTACTAGAGGCTTTATTATGATGTAGTAGTGGAGTCCATTTCATTAATGTCATTAAGATCATTAAATTCCTTTGGGAAACAGTAGATGTACACAGGCACAAAGGTGTTAGTAACAGGTGGTAAATCCAAAAGGAGCCCTGTTCCAGGTGGATGCAGCTGATAGTTTGGACAAATAAAGCCTAGTGGTAATGGAAACTGTTTGCTAAATCTAGTAAAAGTGAGGCTAAATTCTGATGTAACTTCTAAAAGACCTGTTAATGACTCCATTTAGATTCAGGTATGGACTTTGGATGAACAAAAAATTTCCTATTTTTTAAAATTCATAGTTTTCTTTAATGTTATTCAAATAGAAGTTTTGCAAATTGGCTCCTTATGATGTTATCTGTCTTGCTTAAAACTTATGGCTCAAACCATGCCCCAATAAATAATTGCCAGTGGTAATTTCTGCCTGGCAGTGTTTTAATTTAAGATTCATTTAGAGGTGACCAAGAAAGAGGAGATTATACCAGAGAAAATCTGAATTTTTCAACATATTTTTTTCCAAATTTGATGAAAATAATCATGCACCAGTTATACATTTTCAGTTCTGTGCTTTACTACAATGGATTAGAGTTCTTGGTGGGAAGACCTTTTTCAAATTTCAGTGTTTATAAAAACACTATGTGATAAATTATTTGAAAACTCAGCTCCTTAATTTAAAATACCAGTTTCTTAATATTGAAATTGAGAAAAATGACATAACCTCATGGCATTTCTGCTATGGTTTTCAATTATGTTAAAGTAATATCTCCTAAGGGAGAAAACATTCATTTATGTGCCCTTGCATGTTAGCCAAAATGTTGGGGTGTTGCAAATTTTTCAAAGTATATTATTTATTTTATATTTTTAGAGTATTTTTTATGCCAGCATGAACCCACCTTCATAAATCTTGGTCAGCTGGCATGGAAAAAGGTCTGTACTAACAATTACATTCCCTCAGTATTATTAATGCATACTAGCTTTGAATAACAGAACTCTTTGGAATTTTTTGAGCCAAGTTCCATAAGTTTTTATTGGGATGCTGGCACTGTGAGGCAGGTGTGTGCTTGCTCTGACCTTGATGACACATACATTTTAGAAAGCCTGAAATCTGACTATTAAAATATTGCAACTTGACCATCTGGCTTTTAGTGTTTGTCTTAGGTTCTCATCTCCTTTACAAATTAGCACTGGATGCCCGTTATGGTGGTGTAATGGTGTTTACCTTTTCCTTATCTGCTGTGAAAAGTAGAGCTGGATTTGTCCTTGTCATTTCCCTGGGAAGTCATCTGTTAAAAGAGAAAACAGTCCAGCCATGAGATGGAACATAATGAAAACTTGTAACAACGACAAATTTGCAGGGTGGTGGTGCTGAAAGATAATTCTTTTAACCACAAATTTGCATTTACATTGAAGCTTTGTAAAATGGAGCAGCTAATGCAGGTTTCTTCCTATTATTCAATCTCAAGCTATAGCATTATATTGTTCCTTAAAAGGTTAAATTTTAGAAATTTGACTTCAGCAGCCAGTTAAGGAAATTACTTGTAAATATCCAGAAACAGCCTCTGAAAGAAGTGCTATAATTTTATAAATAATTTCATAAGCAGAAAAATGTTATTCTAAGGACAGTAATCAAGTCAGCATTATTGTAACGTTAGTAATAAAGGTTTCATCTTTTTAGCCTGGTTCTTGAAGGCTTGCAATGACTCCTTTAAATGGCACAAATTAAACCAGTACATGCCTGGCAACAAAAAATACAACTGTGCCTAAGTCACAGTAGGAGAGGTAAATTTTTTGTTTGCAAATCATGTAATACAAAGCCATCTTTCTAGCTTTCTGAAAGTCATTCTCTCTAGAGGTTACTGGAGGTACATTAATAATGATTAGCAAGTATATGTGAAAGAAGAGACTGTCAGAGCCAAATTCAATTTTCAGAAAGATCACCATGAGAAGCAAGTTGGCAGTTGGTTTGTGTTTTGTGTCTGTAGTTTCCCATTGGTTTTTTTCTGTTTCCTTTCTGCAAACTTGCAATAAATATTTTTTCTTTAGTAGGCATAGGATTCACTACTGCTGGTAAACAGATTTAGCAACGCAATATTAAAATGATCCAAAATAATTTTTATTGGTAATTTCAAATATTTCTGCTTTCCATAGTAAATAATATTTAAAAAACCTTTCAGGGGGTACTTCCAAATGAAATCAGGAGTGATCCATACCAAACCAGTTCTTGGGTAGGCCTCTGGCATGAAGTTTGAGTCATTTTCTCAATGAAAACATGAGTATAACTTTGCTGTGCTTTCCACCAAAGACAATGGACTATCCTTTGTTTGGTTTTTTTCTGTATCCTAATAAGCTGGATTTTTTTCCCAAAATATAATAATTTTGTTGGGAATGACTGATTTGGTGTCTGGGTAGTTGGGAGGTTCTTCTGGGAAGTCTAAGTTGTCAAGAATCACAGAGTATTCTGAGTTGGAAGAGAACCACAAGAATCATCCAGTCCAACTCCCAGCCCTGCACAGGACACCCCTGAGAGCATTTTCCAAACACTTCTTGAACTCTGCCAGTCTTGGTGCTGTGGGGAGCCTGTTCCAGTGCCCAGCCACCCTTTTCTACTATCCAACCTTAACCTCTCCTGACACAACTCCTGACCATTCTTTCGGCTCTTGTCAGTGGTCACCACAGAGAAGAGATCAGTGCCTGCTGCTCCTCTTCCACTTATAAGGAAGTTGTATATTCTCATGTCAAATTAAATCAGTGGTTTGAATCTTGTCCTCTATACTGTCTTAGTGCAAATTTAAAGTTTCTGACCTTAGATTTGGCTGGAAAATTCTGCCTAGCCAGGATTTAGCTTCCTGGTGAAAGCTCAGTATGTTTCCATGAGAAATTATTGTTTAAGTGCATGAGCATTCTCAATTAGAAAACCAAAATTTATGTAAGAAAAGGAGAAAGGAGAGGAGAAAAAAAGAAATCTTGACTGATGCTATGTAATGTTTATCTCTCTGTGTGGTTCTTTAGGGCATTTGCCTGAGTGAGGCATGCTGAGTTCTTCCCTGTGGCAACTCACTAGTCCTCTTAGGGGATTGCACCCCACTTTGTGTGCTGCTTCCAGGTGTGATGAGTCACAGAACATAACTTGGCCTGACTACACACACAGGAGTGGAGGAAAGAGCTTTAAATTTGTAGATGTCTAGTTTTGTTTAAAAATCTGAACCTCTCTGGCATTATTAAATAATTCCCATAAAATACTAGTGATGATAGTGGGGAAGAAGGTAGCAGTTTAGGTTTTCAGGGCAACCTGGATTTATACCTTGAAATAGCTACCAACACTTGGCAGTAACATTTGACATTTTAGTTAAATTGCTACTGACTTCTCATCTTAGTGCCAAGAATTCTGGAGTGCTTTCCCAAATGGAGATGAGGAAATTTGCAGACTATATTCTTGAGGCTTTTTTTCTCTTTTAAGATTGTAGGACAGGATCTTTTCACTTGTGGCCTCTTGATTAAAAGCAATTGGACTTTAGCCATTTTGCTTTTCCTCTTCCTAGGACTGCCAGTGTTTTCCACACTGGCCTGGGTTGTTGCTGGAGGTTTGCACAGTAGGTTGTTTTTTTGCCTGATGCCTGTACACCAGGGTGGCCAAACTTTTTTGACATGTTGGCTGCGCAGTGATTTACAGATGAAGGCTCTGGCCAGCAGCAGTGCCAGCAAGGCTGCTGTTCTCTCTCGCTGACACATCGCCCTGCTTCCAGCCGCAAACTCTTTGCTTACCCTTTTGGACTTATTATACTCCTGATCCCACATTTCCCTTTGGTGCAAAACACTGCATTTGGCACAAAACATTTATGCTCTGTGCTGGGCTCTGCTCCTATCTCTGTCTCATGAAAATGAGAGAGCAAACAGAAGCAGCTGGCTGTGGCCTACTTGTCTCAGAAAGGGGGCACAGAAGGGATCACATCTGCTACAGCGTGAAGTTCAAACCTGGACCACATGTTGAGGATTGTTCTAAAAATGTTTGCCTTGCAGCATTGTTCTTTGCAAGTGTCTACAGAGATCATTCTTGAAATACGCAACACACTACAGAGGTTGGCATAGGATTTCTTAGACAAGTGTGTGTTCATGGATCCTAGTCAGAGCTGAGTTCTGAGTCCTGAGTAACTGCGTCATTTAAAATGCAATATGGTAAGGTAAAGGTCATTCATTAGCGCTTCCACGAAGCTCATCAGAACTGGCAGTTGCCTGTAAAGGAAGAGAATCCATCATCAGAACTGAGAGTTCCCTGAAATCACCCTCACAGTGTGCAGCAGCAGCCAAAAACAGCCAATAAACTGCTGGCATTATCAGGAAGGGTACTGAGAACAGGACAGAGCCTAACTGTGTACAAGCCCTGATGTGCCCACGTGCTGAGTACTGTGTGTTCTTCTGACTTCTGTGTTCAAGAGGAGATGGTGGAGGTGAAAATGGTTCAGAGGAGAGAAACTTAAAATGTAATAAAGATGAAACATCTGCCTTACGAACAGCAACTGAAATACTACATTAGAAACAGAAATAGCTGGAAAGATTTATGATCAAAGTTTGCAAAGACATGAAAGTGGTAGGTAAAATGAATGCAAAACGTTAATTACGTAGCTCCTTGTGGTACTTCTACAATTGGAAGTCAGTTGTTGAAACTGACAGGAGATCAATTTAAAATGGAAAATTGCTTTCTATAAGGCAGATGGCTAATTTTTTGTGTGCACTTTGATAGAAGACTGTGGAGACAGTATTAACAGACAGGGAGGTACTCTTTAACATCTCTAATTTGGAAATTTTGATTGTTGGAGAACAGGGATGACCCTGGATAAACATCAGGCTTGTGTAGTCTCCCCAGCCAGCATCTCCTGTTGCTATTTTTTAGTATTCCAGCCTAAGATGGACCACAGTTCTGGCCCAGTATAACATTCACCACAGTCTTTTATTTTTAAATGTAAATGGTAGTAGCCAATGATGGGAAACGTGCAGCAATGTATTACAAGTTGTAGGC
Organism: Sialia sialis; assembly: GCA_009812075.1. Lineage (NCBI taxonomy): Eukaryota > Metazoa > Chordata > Aves > Passeriformes > Turdidae > Sialia > Sialia sialis. The sequence continues at coordinate 3,273,603 of VRYO01001865.1, forward strand.
ACTAATTGTGGTTAAATTTCATATTTTCCAAATTGATTTAACGAAGAAGCTAAATTGCTAACCAGAATGCTCCTTATATATCAAATAGCTGTCAATTATTGATATTATATTTATATTTGCTATAGAACACCTGGGATTTGCAGCAAATAAATCACCCCCATTGCATCCATGGGCCACTTTTAACTCCTGTTTTTATTATTGATTGCTATATTACTCTTAAGTATAGAGAAAAGTGCTCACAGAATAACAGAATAGTTTTGGCTGTTTTAGTAATTCCAACGTTGGAAGGGGAAAAAAAAAGTCTGCTTATTTGAACTCCTGACCTTTTGCTCTGTAATTCTTGCATCAGAGTGTTTCATGAGTATTCTCCCTTCAGACATGTCAGAAATGTCACTGAGATAGTCTCTTTTGCAGATATTTGATACTTCCACTTCCAACCGAGATCAGAAAGTGTGGAGAAGTGTGATTTTTTTGCTTGTTGGTTTCAGCTAAAAAAACTCTTTGAAAGTTTTGAGACAAAACCTGGTTTTCACTCAGCTTTGAGGTGAAAGAATAATTGGCATTACACATATTTTGAAGTACCAGTCCAGGTAATGCTAGGGTTTTAGTATTTTTCTTTTATCCAAACAAACTTGTTAGTCTCCAGTAATGGAGAGTTGCAGTAGCCTTACATGATATACTAAACAGCAGCCAAACACACCTGATGGCTTCTATATTTGTAAATGGTTTGTGGAATTTCTGTAAGAGGGCAATTTGAAAGATGTTTTTACAATTCAGCCATTAATTGCCAGCATGGAATCTTTATCTTTGATTGATAAAGTCCAGGTTACTTCACTTGTAAGCATTCCATAAAGAGCTTGTGAACTAAATATCACAGTGAGAGTTTTGGGATGATTGAGCATGGACATTAAGATATTATTTAATCATTATTGCCTGATATCTTCTGAATATCATTCTGAAAAGTATGCACTGTGGTGTGAATATCTTTTCAAAAAGAATGTACTGTGGAATTAATGCAATTGAATACTGCCACTGGCTGTTCTGCACATTCCTTGCATCACTGCTTGACTAATAGTTCTCCTGCTGCTCTCTGAAAATGATGTGCAAATGCCTGACAACATCATTGCTAGAAAGCTTTTATTTTTTTTTTCAAAGTTGAGCTTCATCATCTTATCTTCCATTTATTGAGGTATTTACTCATGAGAGGCAAAAGGGACAAGATGAACAGTAGGCAGTGAAGGGCTGCTTCAGTCTAGTAGCTGGCACTGCAGATTTTATAAATTACTACAGGATCTCTCCACTGCATACAAGAAATAAGTTTCTAATTTAATGCTCTCTTTATCTAAATTTTTAGTTTGAGGTTTCTGTTAGAGAAGTAGTTCCCAACTAATTTTAAAAAAGAGTTGAGGCTCTTGTGGGAAGAAATAATTTGAAAGTATTCAAAGAATAGTAGTTATTTAGTAGCATTAAAATAATGAAAGGCTGTAGGATTCTTTTATTTCCTCCTAAAAGGAGCTTTTCCCCCTTTTCCCCCAATTATAAGAAATTGTGATTTCCTTCTTCACATGGAGTATCCCATTCAAATGTGGGGTAATTCTTGACTGCAACCTTTTCAGTCTTTGGTACAGAAAGTGGACATTTGTTTTGCATAGGACAAGCCAGTGTTTAAAATATTTCCATTTGATTTGTGTACTAAGATCATTTTCAAAGGAAGTTGGTGAGTTTTATCTCTCCACTGGACTGTCTTCCACAGGTTTTCTCCCCTTTTCCCAGTATCTCATCAGAGTGCTGATCTTCCTGGAGATTATCCTACATGCTTGAAAGAGATTAAGGTAGTCTGCAGGGGTGGGAGATACTTCATCAGGATTTATTACTGTTCAAAGCCACCATAAGGGTCTCCATTGAAGTCTTTAGTGTTAAAACCCATGAAAATTGGTGATACCATGGCAAGTTAAAAATGCTGTGTTTTCCATGCAGTATTCCAAGAGAGACCATGGAGACCAGCAGCTGAAAACTCAACTAACTTGCCTTTAGTCTTACACCATGTTGAATCCAGGTTATAAATAGTGTTGTGCAACACAGAGATAAGCTTTGGGTCTATGTACCTTCTGCTGCTGTTAGTGAGTGAGCTGGCTTAGTTTTTCTCCTTGTCTCAATAAAAGATAACAAAGAACTCAAGAAAATATCCCAATTATAAAATTTTGAGCAATGAAAGCTTAAAAAAATTACCAAAGAGTTAGAAAGTAAAAGGATGTGGTTTTTTAGCAAACATGCCACACATAGCTGTTACATCAATCTCATCATTAAGTATCTTTACTTTGCCTTTAGGAGTGTGGTCCATCTTCTCAGGTTGTGTCCTGAGCATGGTAACCAGATGTAAAAGGGGTTGAAGCTTTTATTAAACCACACAGTAAAACACTCTGGAAAGGCCACAGTAGTGCTGAATTCCTTTTGATGGGAGCACCTTAGTTCCTCTCGCTTCCAAAGGGAGCAGACCAAGGTAACTATGTAAAATTAATTAGGAAGGTGCAGATAAGGTATGAGAGATCCTATGGATTTAAAGATATAGGCCATTTTTTGCCATTGTTTTTTAAGAATTCTGTAATGCCAGATTGCATGTTCCTGTGTGAGTGTGGAGTTGTTCAGTTAAAAGGGAATATACTGATAATTCCTATAGTTAGCAAATAACTACACAGGCACACCCCCTTAATGCAGGTTTGTGGATGTTTTTTAGCTAATGAGCTAATCTTGATTCAGCAGCTTTCACAGGGAAGGAAAAAGATTCACAGCAGCGGGAGTCACTGTCATGCCATGTATCACAGTAGGCATCACTCTCTGCATTTCTCCATATATTTGTCTCTACACCTGTGTTTTGTTCTTCCTGATTAATTCAAACAATGCTGAAGACAGTGGGACTTTCCACTGTCACAAAGAGTGCCTCTTTTTAGATTTCAGAGTCCATTCTGATGTTGCTGTGCAAAACAGCAATAAGATTCTGGCCTCAGGAATATGAGCAAGATACTACCCCTGAGTGCCACTGGGAAAAGATAGCATGTTATAGCAGGAAGTCATCAGCAAAGCTGACTGCTGAGTCTAATTTAGATGTTTTTGTCACCTCCCAGGCTGAATCTCCACAGTCTGCCCTGCCATTTTGAAGAGACTGGCTGTTTTGTGTGTGTCAGCTGGGAACCAAAGGAAATGCTGGCATGTACTTATTTGATTCAAACCAGTGAGACAGGACAAACATTCAATATGCATTCCATCTTTTTGACAGTGGGTTAATGATCTTCTAATTGTTTTTTTTCTGGAATTTTTGCTGGTCTTTAATTTCAGGGAAAGTATTTTCTATATAAATTATGAGTGTATTTTCTAGTGATATAGTAATAAATCTAGGGCTATTTCCTTATGTCTCATCTTTTAGGAACAGAGAATTGAATCTTTTTCCATCCTGTCTGTTGTTGGCAGATTCAAAAGTATGAACTCATTGAAACCAGTTTTAGGAACAGGTGCAGAAACCTGCCACTTTCAATGAAGGACGCAGAAAGTGAGGAAATCAGGTTGTAGGCTATCATAAAGCAATAAATCCAAAATTCATATTACTTTTTAAAAGAGATTAGGTTCCACCTATCTTGCCATATTACTCAGGAAAAAAACCCAAGTAGTGTTAATGTCAATTATTAAAAGTAAAGGGGTTTCTTTCAAATATAAAAAAACTAGCACTGCCTTGTACACTGAGTATGATAGTGAATACTGTAATATTCCACGTTAAATTTGAGCCAAAATATCTGTATATGTAGATGTGTGTGGTGACAATGACACCAAACATATGCAGGATTATGTTTTTCAGTAGTTGTATGAATGCCACAAAGTTAATATGAATTTACTCAGGAGACAGATACTCTAATTTTAGGCAAAAGTCTTTTAGAGAATGAACCATTACAACAAAACATTGATCTGATGTGTAATTTATAGTTCTATGCAATATCCTGCTTGGCATCAGTTTTTTGTTGAAGAAATAGAAATTTATTAAAAGATGCCTCAACTTTATATTTATTCTCCTATGTCTATTTGATATAAATACCTTCCAGAAATTATGTCTATGCATTGCAGTTTGGTTGAACAGTGAAATATAATTCTTTTTACTTTAAGGAATCCTCAGCATTCCATTGAAGATTATGTTCCTTTAACATGCAGAAGAGAACACTTTTTTATTAATGTTTACTATTTCTCTGCTGGAAATACTTCTTTGGAATGTACTGCTCAAGAAAGTCAAAGTCACATGCAAGCTGATGGGATTCCTAAATTGGATTCTTCTATCTGATTGAAGTTTTGTCTTTGTGACTCATGTGCTTTAAATTCACATGCTCTTGTCAAGACTAAAATAATTTGTGATTACATACATATTTTTATAAACCTATTTTATAAATGTACCCAGAGATTTAGGGCAGAATCTTTTCCAAAAGATCTTAAAGAGACTATGGGACATTTCCCAAAGATAGCTTCAACTTCTGTGTGCCTTGCTTATTTGCATCAAAAAGATGATGAAATGAAATGAACAAAGTTTGAGACTACAAAATATACAAATTGAGGAAATTGTAATTTCACTGCAACAAAATTCCTGTCATTTTAGTGAAGCCAAGGTCTCATTCTCCTGCTTCCTGGAGGGCTGGGCAAAGCATTTTTTTTAGGACATTGACAGAATAAGCTCCTCCTAAATTCAGTCTTAAAAGCTTAGGGTTTCAAAGTTTCACTCTGGATCCTGCTTTTTTACAAGTTCAGAGGGATGTCTGAAGTTCTAATTTAAGGCCATGTCTGCTTATAATTTAATCATATATGGTAATTGTAATACCTTAAAGAACACTTTAAGGGCTTAGGAAAGATGATAAGGTAATAATTTCTAGCTTTTCTTTCATGGTAGTTAATGACAATGAAAGAGTTTCATATCAGTGATGTCTATTATGCTGAATCACTTAAAATGAGATTTGTTTCATAGTTTGAGCGGTGTTTTTGGCCAATAAAATTTCGTTGAAACATGCATCAAAATGAAATATCAATATACATGGATGTAGAATCATACTTTAGGCCTGAATGTTGTCTGGCCCAGTCCCCTGCTCTAAGCAAGGCCAGCTTCCATGTTGTGTCAGCTTGCTCCATGCCTTGCCTAGTGAAGTTTTAAGTACTTCCAAGGATGGGCAACTCACAGCCTCTCTAACCAACTTGTTCTCTGCCTACTTGTCATCTTTTCAATGTTTTTTGTCTAGTATGTGATTAGAATTTCAATTTTTTTTTCTTTTACTCTATATTTCTGCAAATAACCTGACTGGCTTTTAGACAGCTGAACAAGAGAAACCTTAAGACTTGATTTCACAAATTCAACTCTCAGCCTCTTTTTGTCATGTGCTCCAGACCAGTTTCAGGGTCCTCCTCTGGACTCACTTCAGTTTGTCAGTCTCACTTTTACTGGGAGCCATGGACAATGTGTTACCTCTAAAAAATGTTCAATAAAAGAAATTACCTTCTGCACTAATAGCCTTTAAATTAGGGGGTTTCATCTTTATATTATACAAAAGAAAAGCTGTAAAATTTCCTCTGTCATTTAATTTTTGTATTCTCATTTAAGAAATAACTAAACTGAAGTAAATAACCATATAAGGATTGCTAATCCGGATAATGGCAGATCTGAAATTTAGTCAGAAGCCCTGCTGCTAATTTTTTCCATTCAATGGCTAAATAAAGGTATTTATTTTCTTTTTTGGTCCCTGAAAATCGTCTCAGTATCCTAATATTTATATTTAATTAAATTCAAAAGCATCTATGTAAATTCTAGTTTTTGTATCTTTGTTTTTTCTAGGTTTCTTTTGGCATTTGATTTCTCTTAGTACAAATGAAAACGGGCTAGCTTTTACTTTCTTTCATGGCATTCAGATTTATTTTTCTTTAGCTATACCTTCTCTGCTTTTTTAATTTGGAAAAATTTTCTCTTTCTGATTCACCTTCCTGTGTACATTATTCAAGATGTGCTTGCCCCCACAGGCAGTCTTACAGCAAACCACAGAACTAGGGGAAATATAAGTAACTGCTCACCTGTAAAGCCTAAGTAAACCATTGTTCTGCTAACTTAGGTCCTTCAGTGCAGCCTCAAAGACATGAGATGCCATGATTGAGAAGACCCCCAGTACTCCTTGTTGGCTTTGGAAGGTTCATTTCAATAGGAGTTGGCTGTATTAAAGAGCGATTTACACTTTGTTGTCAAGGAGAACTTGCCAGGGGACCTAAAGGGTCATTAGCCTCCACTTAGCACCATGCAGTGTAGCAGATGCTTCATGACATGTGACAAGGGAAGGCTTTAAATGGAGTGTCAAGAAATCCCAGCCTCATCACTTAATTTTTTACTAATCTGTTGCTGTCTAGCAATTTTAGCCATTTTATTGATAGTTGAGCTTTTACTTACACGAGCCAGTGATGACATAGGAGGAAATTAAAGAAGTATTGTCGGGGATGTTGCATATTTTACTTCTTCTTTTAGTAATTCATCCTACTACATATAGTGGGTTGGCTCTTACACAGGAAGTAAACCCAGAAATGTAAATTCTTCGAGCTTTTCAAATTCCATTTGACTCAATAATTGTCAGTACAGACCATTTATTTTTTTTAAATACACAATGATTTCAAGGGCCAGTATAACTGTCAGTTTCCTTTGCGCACTATAGTTACCAATGTGTTGTGATCCACAAGTGTCAGATGTGACCTATGCACAGTTTCTAGACTCTTCCTCAAAGACAACATCATGGAATAGAAGGATAAATAGAAGGATACAGAGAGCAGTACCTGGGGTACTTGTTACAGAAAATGTTCCTTTGCAGGAATCTTTTGTCATTCCTTGTGTTTCAAATACATAAAGTGTGTCATCTGAGGAGATAGAAATAGCAAGCAGCACAGATTGCCTGAGGACATTGTAGGTAAAGTTCTGAACTCATCAAAAACTCCAGCAGAAAGGAAGCCCTTAAAATTAGGTTCTCTGGGCAGACAGTATGTGACTACCTCTGGTTTTACTTGAGAAACAGGAAAATTTGTATGATAGTTTGTTTAGCCACTCTTTTAACCATCATGGTGGCCCTACAGCGTGATTTTCCTTCCCCTCCCTTATTTAGACAACTGTCTTCAGTGCTGCATAAATCATCTCAGTTAATCCAAGAGGTGAAGTTTTCCAAGTTAAGAGCAGCCACACCCTGAAGGCATGACATGTGAGACAGAATGCCTTCTATTTTAGGAATTCCTCTTTTCATCTGATGAAGATCCCTCAAAAAGTCATGCCTAGCCATCAGGACACCCTGGATAAATAAAAATTTATTATGTCATCTTGACACTAGAAAATACTGATCTCCATTTTGTGCTTATGAAGTGTCCAGTGATCCTTGGTGTTCAGGATGGACAAATAGATTTCACTAGCAGCCATTAGCTATGGAAAACCTTTATCCAAAGTGGAGCATCTATGCCTATGTCTTTTTTGCTCCAATTGAATGAGGTAAGCTTAATAGCATTTATTTATCTTTACCCTGGGAGAGAATGGAAACTTCTCATAGAAAAAAAGGAATAATATAGTTAACTAAGGTTAAAATTCCCAGTCAGGGTTCACTTGTCTCAGAAGTTTTACTGGGTTTTACTAAACAATATTTCCAAGATTATGAATACATCAGTGTGACTCTTTCTGAAGGGAAATCTTTGCACAGGTAGTGAGTAGTGAACGTGCGGAGAACCTAGTGAAGCCCATTTGGATCAGCTGCATGTGTAGATACTAGAGAGTTTGTACAGATGCAGACCAAGTCTACAGATAAGGCTTCCTTTCTCTTCTGGCTGTCTGTAAATCTCTCATAAATCATCAAAGTCCACTTTGTCTGCCCAGGCAAAACTTCCAGTTGGAAAAAGGATATCATGGATGGGAGAACTAAAATGTACTATATCTCAGTTGTCCTACTCAAGGTTCCTGGTCATTTTTAGTGTGGATCAGAACAAAACATAGATGTGGTATTACACAGTAATTCTTTACATGTTTGCAGTCACACCAGGTGTGCTTCATCTGATTCACAATCACAGGGGGACCCTGCAGTTTGCAGCTTTGCAGACAGAATGTTGCTGGTTTTGCTGCATTTAGCTGTAGTTCGGTAGATAGAAATGATAAGGGGGTAGAACAGCATTACTAAGCAGAATTGTGACTTGTGAAATTGAAACCTGTGAGTGCTCAAGAGCCATGTTTTGGAATCTATCAGGGTTATATTTTTCACAGTTCTTTTTTGAGAATGTGGGAGTACTTGATTTCAAAATGAATTGTTTAAAATGTGGCTTGTAGAGTGTATTACTAGTTTAAGAGATGCATTGTATTCCCTTTCATTTTGATGCATATACATTTAAATATCTTGAAATATTAAATATATTAATATATAAAGTATCTTTGGATCTCTCCAAGGGAGGTTCCCTCATTTATGCTTTTAAAATAATGTACTTTTTCAAAGTGAGGTAATTTTAAGGCAATTACACCTTTCTCATAGAAAAGATCAGTAATGCTACTCACATAACTACCTACTTATCCTTGTCTTGGTGAAATTGCTTTGTTTGAAAAATAGGCAAAGAAAATAAAAAAACCCAACATGTTACCTGTTATAATGGCTACTCATAATCTCACTGGAAGATTCATTGTGTACTAGGAGTGGGAAGTGAAGTAGGCATTCCATAGGAAAAATCAGAACTTTTAGGACATATTTTCAAGTCTTCCCACATAAATATGCTTTGATGCCATCCTCACCCTATTTTGTTATTCCAGTTTTGGAATTAATTCTGTCCTGGGTTAAACAAGTATTTTTACTGCTTAATTCACTGGTCAACGCTCAGCTGTTATCACTTGTACCAAGACTGTCTTCTCTGGAGCTGTTCTATGGTGGAAACGAGTGTTCATGATGAAGTAGAACAGATCCAGTGATTCATGACAAGGTTCTGATGGAGGACAGTAGCTGCCTGCAAATGCAGATATTTCATAATGAAAAGAAACACTGTATGTGAAAAAAAGTGAAGGAGACATTCTTGTTATAGGAATGGGTAACATAATTAGAAGGAAGAAAATATGCTTGGTAGAGAAACAGCAACAAAGAAAAGAAAAATCAAATGGTAATGGCATCTGCACGGACTATGGAGCCATATCTAACAACTTGCCAGCAATGGAGTGCTTGAGAATAATATTGTAGCTGTTACCTGCTAAATAGTAAGAAGTCTGAGAAATGCAAAGATGGAAATGAAGCAGCTCAGAGCACAGCCAAGAACCGTACTCTGTGTATCTGCCCAAACAAGGGAAATGTACAACACTAATCCATTAAAAGCTCCCATAATGATAATAACCCAAATTGGAGCAGTGCTTTCTGACCTTTGGCGTAAGCCCTGGAGCCCAGTAGATCTCACATCATGAAAAAGAGCTTGAGCTGCAAACTGAGCCTTCATACTTTGAAGATGTGATTTTTCTGGACCACCTCCATTTCAGCTATTGGAATAACATGCAGGAAGCAGAGAATAGATCCCCTTAGAATAACATTTACCACTGAAGCAAAAGCACAGTCAAAATAGATGTATTCTGCATTTTCCTCCTCTAAAGCCTCCCTCAATAGAAAAATACAAGGGAAAAGCGTGACTGGTTCCCCATCCAGCTGACTGAAAGTCTGCAGGGCGTGCCATCAGATGACATATGTTTTCTTATTACCTAGTGTTTTAGCTTTAGTTTGGGTTTGATGATATTTTTATTTGTTTAGTTTTCTTGTTCTGGAATGCACAAGTAATTTTAAAACTGCTTTAAAGAAGAAGGGGGAGTACAGTTTGAATGATTTAGTTTTTTCTTTTCTCTTTGCAAGAAGGCCTATGGAATTTGGCATCTTAACCCAGCCTTGCCTGATGTGATCACAAACACTGTTAAATTTTTATTAAAATGTTTTTGACTCTTTCAAACATGATATTGATAACTGAAATAGAGCAAAGGGACAGTAGCATCTGGTTTCAATGAACATGGTCTGCTTATACTTGAAAGCAAAACCATGCAGGAAAAGACTGGAAATTTTTGTTCAGAGAATCAAAGTGCACTAGTGTTTTTCAATACCTGACATCTGTATGCTCAGAATGACCTGGGTGACTTCACTCAGCCAATTGTTCATATTTTTTAGATTAAAATGCCATATTTAGATCTTAAATAAAGTTGGTGCTTTTTCTTTTCTTCTTTTTTTTCCCAGCCTGTTGTGTACGTCTTCTTTTTTTTTTTTTTTTTTTTTGTGTATGTATGTGTGTACTTACCAAAGCGCATTGCTTTGACTCTATCGTACCTCTTTGGCTGGTGACCTTCTGCAATATAGTATGTATCAAACTGCTTTTATTTAGAAGTATAGGTTCCTGTTACAACATTGTAGTCTAAAGAAACAAGGCAAACCTTTTTGGGGATTTTTCTCCTATATGTATTAACATATGGAGCAAAGAATTGCCTGAAACAACCTCCTAAACTGCATAGAGCCCATATAAAAGCCAACCTTGCCAGGGGAAATGGTCAGGGCATTGTCAAAACGGATTGTGCAAGAGGCCTCCCTGCCTCCAACTCGTTTGTTAGCAGCACTTCAGCCCAGGCTTTTCATGGACTTACTGCAAAACATCAGGGTTTGAACTAGGATTTGAACTTTTTTATCAGAGCAGTAGTGATAGAATGTACTAATTCAGCTTCCGGCATCTTTTCTTGGAACTCAGCTTGCTTATGTGAGGTGGGTGAACGTGTTTGGAAGTGCAGCCTAGATATCTGTTCTGGTTTTGCAGTACAAGCGCTTCCCAGTCAAGATAGTGATAATTAAAATATAATAATAATTTTTATAACCCAACCACCTTCTCTGTTGCTGTCTTCACATCTAAATCCTCTTTTAGATTCAGAGAAAAAAAAACAATGAGGTTTGTAGCAGAACAATATAAGGCTGGGAATAACTACAGGAAAGATGTAGTGGACCCTTTTCATACCACAGAGAAATTTAATGCATGGTAAATGCATTTAACTGTGAAGAATACACCAGGTCCTTGAAAAAGGTAATTTAAATTCCATTTATACTACTTATGTCATTCCACTTATTTTTAGCATAATATCGTCCTTATACTGGAATTTGACTTAAAAGTTTGGAAAAGAATAAATGCTTTTGACCATAAGCACTTACCCATTGTCTGTGTTTTGAAGTTTTTCACATAAAAGGCAGAGGATAAGTGCCCCAATTAGTTAGCAATATCCAAATTCCTAAAGTTTTCAGCTCTTAAAGCTTTAGTAAAAGTGGCTTTCAGTTACCACTTAATAGCTTCTTTGAATCCTTTTGTTTTAGTCCCAAAGCTGAGAAATCAATGAAGTTGGCCAGTTTGATTAAATAGTTTTCTGAAGTCAAACTATTGTAAAGTTAGCCTTTAAAAACAAATATGCTGCGTCGCCTTTGACCATTTACAGTTTTTCTTTGGCTCCACCAAGCATGTGGATGTCTAATCAGGGGATTATCAAGTAGACTAGAGAAATATAACAAAGTTCTGTGCTCTAGTAAATATTTGTATAGCACAAGCCTGGAGAAAGTCCATGTTATATTTTACTGTTGATAATTTAATAACTCTGTGGCACGCCTGAAATTGTACAGTAAATGTCAAGATGTGTCAAATGAGGTATCCTGTAAAATTTAATAACCTCATACTTAAGGTGATATACATGCATGGGCAGGTAACACTGTCATTGGAAAATATGTTTTGCAAGTAATATTAAGGGCATTTATTTGAATTTTTCCAGGAAATAAAGTGAGCAATGGCCTTCCAGATGATACTTAATAACAATGACAACATAAGTGACAAATAGAATAACTCATGCAGAAATAGTCCAGTCTATCAAATTATCTTGAGGGCAACCAACAGATTTCACAGAACAGTCAAAAGATCTGTGATTTCCTCCTGCTACAGAAAATAGCCCATTCAGTAAACAATTGATAAAACGAAGTGAATCTGTGTTGCTTGTGTTTAAAGGATAGCATACAGCACGCTGTCTGCCACAGTAGTTTGTTTGCACCGAAATTAAGCAATAATGATTGAGGCACAGAGCATTTCCTGGGGATTAATGACCGTCTGAGGGGAGTTGATGGCCCAAGGAACATCCTGGCCATTAACCCCAGCCAGTCATTAATCCAAAGGAAATGCCCTACCCCAAGATCTTTATTACTCTTAGAAAATGAAAATTAAGAAAAACAAACCATCAAGGACCTAGGTATTTGTTCTGAAGGGTGAAGTTTCAAATCATTTAGTGCATGCAGATTTTGATAACATGAATACCTTACCAGTTATTTAGCTGGAGTGCTTGGTTCTGTCCAAAGCATCTTGGTGTCATCTATGCCTACAGAGACAAACTAGAGAAACATTATCTTTTTTTCACCTTTATTAATCTTTTTCTCATTGGAAGACAACTTACGTCTAATTGTAATGTGATTTAAGTAAGGCAAGAGTGTACTTTAAATAAGTATCTTTAAATAGTCTGTATTGTGTTAAGAATGTAGAGTGCTGGCAGAGCACCAATCAGACCTAGGCTATGCTCCTGTTATATTTAAACCCTTTTCCTAGTTTTGGAAGCAATGGACCATCTGTACCTTTATAAACAAAAGTAGTTGTAAATGTGACATTACAGAAGAAATTATTATTCAGAAAATGCATGTATTGGATTTCTTGAAGTAAATGGTAAGTTAAGTTCTTGGATGTTTGTTGTTGTTTCCTCAGGTGTTTTTTTCCCAAGCTGGAGAGCACTTCAGAAAATTAAAAATAAAAAGAAAGAAAGAAAAAAAGAAAAAAAGAAAAAAAAGAAAAAAAGAAAAAAGAGGTGGCTGTTCTTCAAATAGAAATTTATCAGACTTAATGCTCTACCTCTAGGCACATCTAATAGGAGGAGAGAGGCCAGAATAGAAGTTTCAGTCATGCAACTTAGTTTCATGTCATCCATTAATGTGTGTAGGCCAGAGATTTGTATGCAATTTTCAGGGGTTTTGTGGGGATATGCTATAGCACAACTGAATACTGAAAGATTTTTTCTTGTTTTCCTAAAAGGTAGATTTATATTGTCCCTATAGTTCAAAAACAAATAGTTAATTTACAAATAAAAATATCTGTATAGGTGAATTCTAAGAGTTTGGCTAAATATGAGGAAAACAAATTGATGAAGATACAGGTCCACAAAGAATTTGAGGCAAGATGTCTTTTTTTTTAATTCCCTTGCAACTACAATACAATTTAAATTAATTTGTTATAACAATATGTTGGGCTTTCTGTATGTCACTAATTTTATATCAAAATAATATGAATTATGCATTATTTTCAAAAGTAAATGTCAAACTATACTTGGCAGTAGTTGTGGGAGAGTGTCCTGGGGGACTAAGTCTAGGGGACTATTGGCTTGCTGCCAATCAGGCAGAAAACTGAAATCCTGTTCTTGCATTTTCATCCATATAAGTATGTATATGTGGAACAGAAATCTTCTAATTAAGAGCTCTTCATTCTAGCAGGCAAAGTTAGAAGTCAGCACAACTGATAGCTTATGTAGAAAAGTGTTGATTTCAACTAAAGTGTTACTTCGAGGAGAGAAGGTAAGTAACCTTTGGAGCAGTGCAAGAACAGGACAGTCACTGAACATCTTTGAATTACACTTTATTCCTTACTTTATTTCTTACTTTCATCCATTTATTCCTGGAAGATATGCTCTATTTTAAACCAGATTTATTTATTTAAACTCTGGAGAGTCCTTGACCGATGCTATTCATGAGATCAGACAGGATGATTGCAATGGTTTGTTGTGCCCTATTAACCTGCTCCTAGGTAGTTGTGCAATACTGAGAAAATTGCTTTTTCCCTATTCTTTAGTGTCTAAAAAAACCCCATAGAAATACTTTTATTTTGAATTATTCAAAGGGAGCCAGGCACATAATTTAAGAATATTATGATAAAATTACCTCTGTTGTATATGTCATTGATACAAAGATTTAGTCATTAGTCAAAGAGCTAAGAAAATGTTAACTCATAAACTTCAGTTATTATAGTGCTGAAGCTATGGAGAAAGGTCTTCAGGTTGGTAGAATTGAAGTGACTTTACTGGGACCAGGAATAAATGTTTAAATAAATATGTTGAACCTGAATATATTTGTCATCTCCTGTTAACATGGAAAAGAACATTCAAATCATTGTAAAGATACTAGGACTTGGTTCAAAATAGAGGGAATTTGCCCTATTGGTGTGGAGGGTCTTTCAGATAAACTCACTGGGACTTGGATCAAGATCTTGTTTTGGAATCTTTAGTCTTGTATGCATTTTAGAGGCATTTCCAAACTAGTACAGATTACAGCAGAGTTCTTTGTTTTCCCTGCTTTATACTGACTACAAAAGGAATTACTTCTGTTTGGGTACTTGACAGCCCTGTTATTTCCTTTAGAACAAGAGCTATTGTAGATGTAGAAAGCTACATAAATCAGGTCTGTAATAAAAATAGTTCAAATCTGCATGCTGTATAGTAAAAGTGAAAGAAATAGTGTAATCTCCCTAGCAAACTTAATTTAAAAATGAAAACAGTTTACTTATTAATTTGAAGAGGAAACAACTACCTTCAATTTAAGTTCTTATTCCACTCCTATTCATTAGGAAAGACCTTCAAGTAGTGCTAAAACTAGGGAATGTAAAGTGAAAGCTAGCTTGGCACTTGCAAATCTAAATATTCTAGGATATTCTGTGTTTCTGAAAACACACAGATACGAAGGTACAAGCAATGTCTTTCCACACTTAGGGCTGGAGCTCTCTTCTCCATCCTGCCATCCTCATGTTGTGCTTGTGGCACAGTAGATTTGAAATACTAATATTATTTATAGAAAGAAAAAGGCCCTTGGAAGGCAGCAGAGCTACTGAGCGTCTTCTTATTTAGTGGAGAGAGGTGAAGACAGAGGTGCATATTGAATTCCTGCCATAACATGTTTGAGACGTGAGCACTTGGTTCTGTTAGAGCAGCACAAGTCCCTCTCCCAGCATAACTTCAAGAATAACATAAGTTTCAGTAGGTTTCTTTGATGTTTGGTTTGTTGTGGTTTCATTGGTTTTGTTGGGGATTCTTTTGTTACTGTTTTTTTTTTAAATCTTACAGTGGCCATGACAACCTCCAAAACAAGATGTCTATTACTAGTGCTCACACATTGGGCATGCAAAGTACATGGTACTTCTTCCACTATAGAGGACTCAAACTTTTCCTCTGCTGTGATTAGTAGAGACCATAATTGTCTCAGAGGGATAAAGGACGCTAACTCTTCCCTTGAGTCTTGACCACTACAGATGAATTCCTTGGAGCAAGTATGGACAGTGTCATCAGATTTGGCAATGAAGCCTTGCCTCTAGCAGCAAGAGACCAGGAGTTTACCAGTGCTAGAACCATCTGTTTATGGACTGATTCATTTTTTTTCCCTACAAATTATTAAAACTGTTCTTGAAGTATGAGACAAAACTCGTTCCACAGGTTTTCCTGTTTTGTTCTAGTCATAGAACAGAAACCTTCAAACTTTGATCGTCCCAAAACAGCTTCAAGCACAATGATTCTAGCTGCTCTTCATAGGTACACGTCCATTTTTTTTCCAGCCTGCATTGATAACTTGCTTTGCAAAGGATTTGAATCTTTTCAGGCAGAGAATAGTGGATTCTGCAAATGCTAGACTAGAAATGAAAAATAGTGGCACCCTTTGCCATATCTTAAAAAAACAGAAGCTGTCATTACTATTGCATTGGTTTTTGAAGCGGATCTCATGGTTTTGCAGGAATTAAGGTCTGATGAGGTGCTCTGCTCTGTGGTAGGTGTGTTTAGAGGCAGATGTGAAAGCAGCAATGAAGGTGCTTAGGAGTCTTAAAAATTAAAACTGAGGTGCTTTTAGAGTTTGATTATATTTGGTGGGAGCTGAATAGTTTTTTCATGATCGTCTAAATTCCACCTGAATTTTCAATTATATTTCTGTATTATTTTGAGTCAGACTGTGACTGTTCACTGAATAAAGATCAAAAATCACACCTTGGCACAGTTACCATATATGTCAAAAATCCACTGCTTTTAGTTTTCATTTTAAGATCAAAGCACTGTAAAGAGCATCTTCACAGAGTTTAGTGACATTCTTTAACAGGATGGCCTGTAAATAGTCTAAAGGTTTGCTTACTGTATTAGGTACATGGCTTACATCGCAAGCATACAGTGTATTTCTTTTCTTAATCAGGAATCCCAACATGTTCTGGGAAAAGAAGGGAAATTCAAATTATCAGGTGCTAATTTTTGTCTCAGAATGAGAAGCCGTTAGGCTGAGTTGTTCTTCTCTGTACAGAACATACTGACCATCCTAAAGGTCTTTTCCACCTTAAACTGTTCTAGATTCTATGAGCTGAAACAGTTTGCACTTTGTCTTCAAGGTAATTGAACCAATTCTAAAACCATATTGCTGTTTTCAAAATACGTCTCATTTTTCAGTCATGCAGACAATTGAACTGTAAACCAGAACAAAAAATTATCAAACCAATGTGAAAAACTAATTTTCTGTATACAAGAAGCAAACTGGAAGCACAGCCTTTGGTATAAGTGTAGGGGAAAGCTGGGACTGTCTGGAGACCAGCAACTCCCACTCTGAGCTTTTTGCATCCTGCTTGAAAGATGTGTTAATTTTAGGTTGGTAATATAAAAATAGAAAAGTCACATAGATGCTCTTAAAATATATTCCAACTATTTATCAGGGCACAGAATAGTTGTAAAATCCTTCTAGGATTCTCTCTCAAGTAAGCTCTCTTTCTCATAATCAAATAAAACTTTTACAGGGACCAAGCATGTAGCCATAAATGTGCTCCTGTGTTAAACATAGCTACCCTTTAGAACCAGAAGTATCTTGAGATGTAAACCCTCATTTTCAATTTGTGATAGATGTTAGGAACAAGAGGGTATCTCTTCCTATGTATATTAATTCATGTAACTTAATTCTGCAAGATGGCACACATTTACTCATGGGTTAAGATTATAATTGCATTTCAAAGCAGTTCTCTTGAAACATTCTAAAACAGATTATGTTCTTAAAAACTCTGTTCTTTACTTTGCATGTTTTAGTACTACATCCCATTAAAGCAGTGTTTGAAGTTACTAGGATTTGTTAAAAATTTGATCATGCCTAAGTAGATAAGAGATTATATGCTTTATGTATATATTTGAAGGATTTGTTCCAGCTTGGATACAGTGTATTAATTGGCCACCTACAGTGAACAGCAGTGTTTAATATTTAGAACCCTTTTCCTCATTGTTTTCCAGGCAGAAGAGCATGTAAGTATTCTTTTAACTAAATTTGCTAACTTTCTGGAACACATTTAAACAATGTGTGCTACTTGTGTCATATTACATTAACTTCACTTCTACAGACAGGTTGTATACATATGTAATAAATAGCCCCTCAGGGATCAGATCTAGATTAACTGAGAAAAACGTACTCTGCTGTACGTTAAGTAATTTACAATATCTCAGTAAACATTAGAAAAGACATGTTTTTCTCACCAGAACAGGTTAACAGTGCCTGCAGACTCAGTAATGATTGTTGAATGTTAAACTATCAAGTGGAAAGTTATAATCACTTTAAATAGTCTAATTTTTTCCCCTAAAACACAAGACTATCTGGAGTTTGATACCATGATGTCTGTAATAACACCGAATGTTTATGATACAGATTGAAAGCAGTGAAGAATGACACCAGTTCTGCAAAGGATCTAAACAGAGTGACTTAAAACTGAGAGGGAGGCTTGGAGAGAAAACTTGTTTAAGTGGGTAATCTTTTATTTAAATATTATTCCTTTTAAATTAAATTACAATATCTACAGTTAGAGATGAAGCATGTTTTAGGCATGCCAGTTTTATTTACATATGACAATATCCCTGTAGCCTCTCCATTTCTATGAGCTCAGTTCTGCCTGGTAATTATTTAGATAGAGGTGTGGTAAGTGTTCTATCACTGGCTTTGGTTTTTATTACTCCAGTCCAGAATAATTAATAAAAAGTGTTCTAAGCAAGCACATGAAGGTTACTTCAGCAAACTTTAGATGTTTATCATGGACATTCACTGTAGAACTGACTTGTTGTATCTGCCAGATATTGAAGAAAGTAACATACATATGTGGTACAGCAAGAAGTAAAAAATGTCTTTTTGTCTTGTTAAATCCATGCAGCTGCTGGCTGCATGGATTGACTGTGTAGATGGAAGTTTTCCTTAAAAAAGGAGCACTCACCACATAGCACTCATGGAAGCTTAGGATAAACCACATAACATAAGAAGTGATTTCTGAATTTTGCCTAGCTGCCTTGTCTCTGATACACAGAGGGAGATAGAAAGTAGGCTAAATTCCAAATGAGGAAGCATGTTTAGAATGCTGTCTTAATTGATCATTTAAGGACAATCATCTTAATTGTTTAATTACATTATTTAACTGTCTTAAACTCAGGCAAGAGGCCCACCAGCATAGAGAAATAACAAACTGTAGTAAGAGTGGCTGGAGCAGAGGACCAAAAGCCCTGGATTCTGGAGAAGCCATTTAGCGCTGTTTGCTTGTCCTGAACTAGAAATAATAAATACTTCATTATATTCAATCATTGGAGATCCTAAGACAAGCAACACTATATTACAAATAATCATTATTATTTAAATATATATTAGTTTTGTAACAAAAACAATGGAATGCTTTTCTACGTGGAGCAAAGGTAATTCAATATGCACTATGCAGGAACCTTAGTTCCTACACCTTAGCGTGTATTAATTGCGTATGAAAGTGTCAAAGCCACTGAAAAGCTGTTGATGCAAATGTTCATAAACATTGTGGCTACTAAGTTAAAAACCAAGGTGTTGTATTTATTTAGTCACTTGGTCTGGTCTTACAGAAGCAGCTTGATTCATTGTACATGTACGATTTGAGGGGAGAGAAAAAGCGTTTAAAGGAAGACTGTAAAAGTAAGCAGGAGGAAGACTGAGAGAGGGACACAAATTTAAGGGAGGACTGGTGTGGGCTAATCCTGCAGAGTTGGTACCACTTGGGGTCAGAATCCCTTAATGCACTTAGTTTCAGGTAGGCCTGACTCTGCTGTCCTGCTCCATTTGTCTGCAAAGAACAATGGGAAAAACACAGTCCTTTGTCAGCTGAGGACCTGACCTAGTGACAAATATGTCAGGCTTTGACAGAAGCTCAAAAGTGGAATTCAGTGGAATTTATCATTTGCAGTTTTCCTCTGCAGCTGAGGGAATTCTGTGCTTTCCTTGTTTACTTACTTCTTTCTATCCAGAGAATAACTGGAATCCAAGACACAAGTGTTGTGTAGTGCCAATAATTCAACATACAGGTTCATCTGTAATGAAATATAGCACCTTTCTTAAAAGAAAAAAACAAAACAAACAGAAGAAAACCAGAGAGAGGGGGAGAAGTGCTTTTTAAAAAAGATATTAATAACTTTTAAAATTAGTGACATTGATTTTAAAGAAAGCTGAGTTGTGTCTTATCATACCAAAAATGAGAAAGTAAATTAGAAACCTACCATGAACTCAAGAATTATGTGGACACAATCCCTGTTACTTTAAAGTGAGATATAAATCCAGAGATTTCTCATGCCATCATTTTGTAAATAATTACAGTTCTGCTGAATCTGTTGTATAAAGTTTACATGGGAGGTTCAGTGCACCCTTGCTCTTGTTTAGAACATTGGGAACCACCAGAGAGATGTTGACATATGGCTGCACTGTTTTAGTGCACGAGACATTGACTACATGGGAGCATAATAAACAGGAGCATAAAGACAGGTTTGTGCAAGCAGTTTGGATTGACCTTTTTGGCAGCTGAAATCCATCTTGGGTACATGGTGCTGATGTGAACAGACATGTAAACCTCATCTTGTTACCGCAACTACCAGTTTTACAAATATATTCCAATGCTCAAAATGTACATAATTTGAAGTAAAGTGACTTTAAATGGGAGAGGGGTTGCAGCAGCAACAATTCGTAGTAAGACAGAGCAGAAACCTTCTCTTAAGTATGTGGAATTGCCCCACTGATAAATAAAGTGTTATGTAAATATGTTTTACACCAATAGAAATTCTTGTAATAATTTCAGGGTGACGGCTTATTTCATGTTTTTTCCCCTAACAAAATATTTGAATAACTGATACAGTATTTTAATTTTGGCATTTAAAAAGAACAATTTATTGTCTTTTCAATAAGCAGTTCTAGTATAAGCATTTTCCAAATTAGGAATATTTTCATAAATACCTTTTACTTTTGAACAACAGTGACTGAATCTGGCCTACAGCAGTGTTCTTAGAAACTGAATCCATTGTAATGCGTTTTTGAAGGAACATTTTGAAAGAACTTAACACTTTCTTTTGAAACGCACGTTTTGAAAACTATCTAACATAGCCAAATTTCTTTTAACAAGTCTTAATCTACTGTTGCATAGCAAAGTATGAGCCTCTTTGTATAGCCACATTGGTGTCTGGATTCAAGACTATAAAGTAATCACTCATTGTGATAATAAATTTTAGGGTTCAGTCTTAACTGATGGGATGTAGGCAAATGCCACCTCTCAGTTTTAAGAGCTCATGAGGTCCTCAGTAAATTCTTGTTAAATCTTGTTAAAGTGCACATGATGTGTGGATATTGCCCATCAGTTCTAAATTGTTACACAATAATGAGAGTACACCTTTAACTTGTGAGCATACCTGTAGTATTGGGAGTAGCATATTTCTAACAGGTTTCCTAAATTTATCAACTCACCAGTTAGTAAAATCCTGAAATCAGAAGAAGTAAGATGAAAAAAATAATTCTTATTGTTGTCATTCTAAGGAGCAGTGAAGATGCAAAGGAAGGTGGCAAAAGAGTAATTACTCAATAAGCACAATAGAGAAGCTGGTTGGCAAGAGATATTCCTTGGATATCACAAGGTATTTTTAAAACAGGAGTGGCTGGTACTATCTCATCATAACCACACCCTTAGCTTTACCCTTGGGTTTTTGGAAGAACTTTTCTAGAAAGAGGGGCTGTATTTTACTTGTGTGCTTGTGCATGCTGGAAATAGTGATGAGGTAGTACTCCAGAGTACCTGAAATTTAGTGTACACCTATTCAAACTTAATACAGAGTTATAGAGTGAGCAACATTTTTCTTACATCGAAGTGTTATTGCAGTGTAAACTGCTTTTCACAGTGTGTTGTAATAAATACACACTCTGGTAATCTCTTATTTAGAAATAGAGAAAACAACATGAACCTTTAATGACTGACTTATCCAAGTCCTGCAACAAGTGCACTCTTTCATACTCTTCAGTACAATTAGTAATACCACAGTTTTGCCTAGAATTTGTGGCCTGAAACTGCCACAGATTCAACCTTGAAACATGACAGTTTCGGAGGTTTTTAAGTCAACATAATCACAGAATGGCTGAGGCTGGAAAAAAGCCTCTGAAAGGCACCTGTTCCATGCCTGGGCTCAAGCAGGGGCACCTGGAGACAGGCAGGACTCTTGTGCTGGTGCTTGGTCACCCTCACCGTTAAACCTGAGGTTCAGAGGGAGCTTCTTGCATTGTCCTTTCACTGGACACCAATATAAAGAGCCTTGATTCGTCTTCTGTACCCCCTCCCACCAGGTATTGATATAAACATTGATAAAACACATCCCTCCACACTCTGAGCCTTCTCCAAGCAGTGCAGCCCCAGCTCTCTCTAAGCCTTTACTGGCTGGGAGGTACTTGCATTTTTTATAAATTCTGTTATGTGGGTTGATTTGCACTACATAAAGATGTGACTTACGCTCTTGTGCTGTTTCTGGAATTTGCTCAGTGAAGGTGGAAGAGATCTGTATTTGCTCAGGAGGGCTGCTGATGCTTAGGAGGATTTCTGTGATTTGGGTTGTGCTGTTGCTGGTACTCATTGGTACAAAAGAAACCAGTGCAGAATAGGTTGTCAGATACCATTCTTTCATTTAAACATTCTGAATGTTAGGTTCATTTGCAAAGGTAGGAGTAATTGTACGCAATGGAAATCAATGTGCTTGCTCTGGTTTTTGTGTATTGTAACCTTATATCATTTTGTCATCCATACATCTGAGGAAGAGGCCTGGTGCTATGTCGCTGGTAGCATATATTATTTAAGGATTAAACCATCTCCTTTTTTTCTTCAGAGGGGCAAAAATACATTAATATTTCTGTATTCTGGGAGTGGCAGAGTTAAACTCAATTGAAAGCTTTGAACTTTGATTAGGACAGCAGGCAGCGGGGGAAAGTGAGAGGGGAAGATTGGCCCTTTTTCCCTCACCTGAACTTTTAAGGCTCCCTTCTCCTTACCTTGAGAAAGCCTTTCTTCTCTTCCCTTCCACATATTGCATTACTCTACCCTGGGTTCATGCCAGATTCTGGAGAGCATGTACCCATGCCAGATTCTGGAGAGAGAATTTGGCCTCACAATGTTTGCATTGTGTTTGTTCATTATGAGTGAGGGTGCATTGAAAGCAGCCACGTTGGAATCTGTAGCTGTCCTTGTATGAAGCAGGCCTGTGAAATGCTCTATGTTTTTAATGTTCATACACATGTGGACAAAGCAAGTATATTTTTAAATGGCTTTAATTTTAAAATCATTGAAGTGGTATCCTTGGTTCTTGCTGCTAGTGGAATCTACTGTTACTTGTCTTTTGCACTTGAGCAAATCTCCCGGTGAGATCAACACAAATTCTGCCTAAGGAATAGGTTAAAAAATTGGCTAATAGAGGCCAAAAAAGGAGCTGTGCTTCATGCAGCTTCTCTTGGTAACTGCATAAGTGTGAAGTCTCAAGTATTAGAGATCTTTTGAGTGCTCCAGTTTCAGGGAGAATATGCTGTATGAGCTCTAAGAATGTCTTTTGCTGGTGGGGAAAACACATGTATAAAGATGTGAAAAGTCGTCTGTTCCACTGCAATGAGTGAAATCTTAAATTTTACACAGTTCTACATTTTTCCACTGAGGGATTTTTATTTATTGTTATTCTGGTTAAAGTGGTACTTAATCCATCAGTAAGAATTCCATGATAAAATTCAGACCGTGCCTTGAGTGACCTGTCAGAAACTGTATATCTTACTGCTAGGAATCTTTTGAGACTTGGGATTTGATTTTTCTCCTGCATATATATGAGATGTCTTTGGCAAAGGTCACATAAGTTTTAACCCACAATATTAAGTCACAAATGAAATGGATTTAAGTGGTCTTGCCCTACTCCCCTGTGAGTGCTTGCTCACATCTCAAAACCACCGTATAATTTGTCACAATTCAACATGATTATCTGTCTTTGCTCAGGAGGACTATAACAGCTAAAGAGAAAGTTATATTGCAGGTAAGGATATAGGATTACTGGTAGAGCTGCTTGAAAGAGCTTTCTAAACTCTGCTGTAAGCCTATCTGACCCTAGCTTACTTTCCTTTATTTCCTTTTTTTTTTTTTTTTTCTGTTGTCCTTCAGCTTTTTAGGTTTGTTTTTTACATTTTTCTTTACTGGTGTTTTTTGGGGATTTTTATTGTGCTTAAAAATAGCCTAGATTGCACCAAAAATGCCAACCCAAAATAGGATAGGGAACAAAGGTTCAGCTGACAGTGTGTAAATAGACCCAGCAATCCCTGATTCAGCTGTCCTCCGTACTCAGCACAGTTTTTCAGCATGTAGACAGTGAAGCATGTAAATGTTATTTTCTAAACACTGCATGTCC
This sequence comes from Sialia sialis, assembly GCA_009812075.1. Taxonomy (NCBI): domain Eukaryota; kingdom Metazoa; phylum Chordata; class Aves; order Passeriformes; family Turdidae; genus Sialia; species Sialia sialis. The sequence continues at coordinate 3,297,412 of VRYO01001865.1, forward strand.
AAATGATCTAGACGGGATCGTGGAACAGAACCTGGTTTTGAAAAGCTGCTCTCCCAGCCGCTCCCCCTGCCCGCCCACCGGGGAGCTTTGAGAAGCAGGGCATGTTCGAGTTGCCAATCAAGCTCTTATGTAAAGTCTTGCTGAAGTTCAGTGCACTTTTAAAAGTATTTCAGGGTTTGGTACATTTTAAAGAAACACTCCTTAGCATAATGAGCTGTGCATATCTTCTCCATGTTCATTAGTTGCATGCTAATGGCTATGTTTAAAATTCCTTCTTATCTTATTTTCTGATGGATGGCAACTTGAACCAACCTCTAGACTTCCAGACCTTGCTCAATTACTGTTGTTTTCATTTGCAGAATAAATCATTTGATGTGAAAAGTATTGTGCACTATTCTGATTCTTTGTTTAGTCCTATATTTTATATCATTTATCAATGCTGATTTCTCTGAATATCTGATGAGGTTCTATATTGTATGACAGCCTCTATTATTTAACAGACCAGCAGGATTTTTTACCTTCTGCTGTTGCAACATAGGACAAAAGAATTGCATGCCACTCTTTTAATTTTTGTCTGCTTTTCTTCTTTGCTATAGCTACTTGGGTTAAAAGACAAACAAGCAAACAAATCTCTGTGGACTTCAAAGAGATCAATTTTTTTTTTTTTTTAAAGGCTCATAATTTCTTAAAGCTAGGCTGTTTTGCTGTGTTTCTCTCCTGTTTTTCTTTTCTTCCTCCTTTTTTTTTTAATTCTGAAAAGAAATAGCAGGCTGTAGGCACTGCCTGTGGCTTGCTAGCCTTGCTTCTTGTGTGGTCTGTGCAGACTTTATGATTTATTCAGCTAATGGGAAAGGAGCATGACCCCCAGTGGCCACAGAAAGAGAGCTGCATGTGGGTTTAATGCTTTCACCACAAAAATGTCTGCTATGACTAAGCTGTGTGGCTGAAGTCACTGTCTGAATGGTGCTAAAAAGGAACTTAGGCATTAAGTGTGCACTATTTACTATAGATTGGCTCTTGGGATTAGGCCAAGGGTTTCTTACTCAGTTTCAAAGAATAGCATGGAAGCTGCTAGGAAAATTAGAGCTGTGCAATTTATTTTTACCAGTCTCCCCAGTGAGTGACCTAGTGAAGGATTTGCCTCATAACACTTTTTTTCATCAGTTACCAAAGAGCAATTCAAAATGTACTGGTTTGTTCGGGAGTTCTACGGGGCTTATTGTTTACATTTTCCCATCTTCTACTTTTCTTCATGTTAACATTATTTTCTAACAATATTTTTCTTCATGTATTGCTTAGAACTATAGAGGAAAACAGGTTTGAACAACATTTGAGTGTCATTGCTTGAGACCTGTTACAATACTATCTCTAATTAAAATGATGAAACCGTGGGCTAAATTAGGAGTCTGCCCTTGTCTGTGCTCAAGAGAGCTGCAGAACCACAAATTCTTCATGATGAAGAAACTGAAATCTTGTTTTATTATGGCAACACTGCCACTAGGTTTATTTGATTTTTGTTGACTTTTAAGGGCAGGTTAAAATGCTGTATATCTATTTTCCTATTGACAGCTAATTGTCTTCACGGGGATGTATTAAAAAACAAACCCACCACCACTACCTGTATTGGGAGAAAAAATTGTAAAGTGCTTTGTAGCCTTTAAAAAGCATTTAGAAATTCTGCTTTCCCAGCACTATCATCTTTCTTTATGCCATGTGTGAAACCCAGTGGAGCATTAAAAATTAATCACAAACACTTTGCTAGTGGTTTTGTGTATTTGTTTTCTAAGAAGTGTTCTTTGTTATCTGAAAATGGTGAACACACCTCTTAACAACTAAATATTCAAGAGACTGAGGGGGAAAAATATAGTGCTAGGAACTGATATTCCAGATTCATTCTGTCCTTCCACAGTTTGTCTTGCTCAGCTCCAGCAGCAATAACTTCAGCATAATGAAAAGCAAGATTTGTTCTAGTATTTAATAAAGTTATCAAAACATGTAGAAAAAGAAAATGTAAAAATTAAGTATAAAATGTATTATATTCTTTTAGTATTGAATATCTGATAGGGTAAAAGTGGCCATTTTTTGCCACTAAGTTTTGGAAAACAGGAAAATTTAAAATTTAAAAGATTTTATGTAAATAAAAATAATTTATGTGTATGTCTTTGCATTTTGTTTTGCTGTCTTGTAGATTTTTTACTTGTAACCAAAAATTTTAAATCTAGATGACAAGTGTTAAGATCCTAAATTGTATTTCTGCACAAAGGCATCAGTTTCTATAAATTCTGAGAACCCACTAAACAGTAGTCACTTAAGTGGATGAGTGCTGCAAGTGTTTCACAGTTTTAAAATTCAGGCAATTTTTACTGATAAATATTGGGTTAAAAAATATCATGCAACATTTCTTTTTGGAGAAAGTAATGTATGAGCATCACTTGAAAGATTATATACATAGGAAAATATGGTGAATTCTTTGGTGAAAAACACTTAGGTGAAAAAGGCTAGGTATTTTGCAAATTTTAATTTATTTTAATTTAATTTAAAATATTAATTTTGCATTTTTAAAAGAATATATTTTGAGTTTGCATTTTAAATCAATCTTTCCTGTGTATAGCAGTTCTTTTCTTTTAATGAATTCCAAAACATCATTTGTATCTTGTCAGGTGCAACCCCTGCAAATAACTTGTTAAACTGAAACAGTTTTAAAAAATATTTTTTTCCTTTTAGACAAGAACTGAAAGAAGTTATTCATAAAGTTCTGTTTCATAATCTTAATGCACAGAGGTTTGAAATTTTTGCTTGACTCTGGTTTGAAGTTTATCCTTCCTGTCCAGTTTTCTGGGATGTCTGAAATAAGGGTCAGATTCTCAAGGTGGAAGACTTCCTGCTGTGCTTAGTTTATTCCTGATTCTTGCACAACCAGGAAGAAAAAATGTGAAGAAATGAGCAGTGATGCTGTTATCTAAGCCCAGCAATTTATGAAAATGGAGCGAGGGGGTTCTGCAGCAGAGGATTAGGCCTGGTTTTAACCTGATAAACGTTTGTATTTCCTGCCTAGAGGAGGGCTCTGACTTCATGCTGCCCTGTAACCCAAGATTAGAGTAATGTGGTGATTGTTCCATGAGAGAATTTGAAAAGCTGTTGCTTTGGGTTATTCTGAGCATGTTTGGGGGGTGCTGTACATTGAGGAGAAGTTCCCCTCTGCAGGCTGTGGGGGAGGGTAAGGGGGACTGTACAAGAGCAGTGGGAATAATAATCCTAAAAGTCTCCTTACCTACAGCAAGCAAACTGGTGTGTGTGGTGTGCAGCACAGATGCCTTGTCAGCAAGAGGCAGGGGAGAGGGACAGCTGGACGTGTCTGGCGTGCAGGTGTTTCAGCTGGTATTCACACTCGCTACTGGCAAACAGATTTTTTTTTTCCCTCCTCCTTTTTTTTTTTTTTTTTTTTCCTCTAATTTCTTTTTCTGGTGGAGGAGGAAGAGACAGTGGGAGGTAAAGAAAGAAGAGGGATCACCCACAGTCATTTCCCAGAATGGAAGAGGAGAAAAGCAACACATCAGCTCAACCCCTGTTTACACATAGAACTGGCTCAACTTTCTTTTTAAAGTATAAATCAAATGGTACAGACTTGGGATGTTTTTCTCTCTCCTGTGAAGACAGCCTCTTCTTTTTTTTTGACTTATGAGGATTGTGTTAGTACTCCAGGAGTTCTGCATAGCAAGTTGTAAACTTGACTCTGGGCTTTTTCGACTGAAAGTAACAATTTTCTCTTCAGTAGGTTTCTTTTCCCCTAGAAAGTCACACAGTGACTTGTGTCACTAAGAACTGCTTCGGTGACATAAAGTGGTTACACATTCAGTAGCTTTAGATCCTTCCTTGGGATCATTTTTTTCTGAGGAAAATATTTTCCAGATTATCATGACTGCACCTGCCTTCTGTGACTGAAGCGTGAAGGGCATGGAGAAGTTATTTGAAATCTTGACAGTGATTTCTGAAGTGATTGACAGCTGGTAAAAGCTAGAGTAGCTCTTGGGATATTCTCACTTAGGTCAAGCTAAAGACCAACTCAAAGAAGTTGTAGGGATCTGCAAGCTTAAAACTTCACTGTTCTGTGCAATTCATGCTTTTGATAATGAAGTCCTAGTATGAATTACTGGGGTCTGCCTGTACTCAAAGACCTTTACAAAGACCTTTCTCATAATTTTAAAATTTGTTTTGGTTGGTTTAGTTGGTTTGGTTTGATTTGTTGTTTTGTGGTGGTGGTGTTGTTTTGTTGTTAGGGTTTGTTTTTTTTCCCTCATATAAATGTAGCAGTCAGCAATCAGGTTTTTCATCCATATTGGACACGTGCCATTTAGTCCTACATCTGTTCTCTGACAGTAGCTAGTTTCAGATGCCTTGAAGGGGAGTATATAGCAATGTGAATTATTATTACTGTTATTGTATTTGCTACAGTACAGCTTTACTACCAGATGCCACTTGGGGGTTGCATCTTTCCACATTTGGGTTATGCATTATACTTAAATCTTGTCAGCCATTTTTCAGTTTTGTCAAGGCTGTGTTGGAGCCATCACTTAGAGTAGAGAAAATCATAATGTGCTTCCTCAGTTTGTTCCACTTTGCTTCCTATCCTATCAGCATCATTTCCCATAGAGCTTGGTTTTGCTCTTGAGTCAAAGGGCAGAGTTTTCTCATGATTCTCTGTTAGCTAGTCATAAGATCTGAATGATTTTGATCATTTAGTTTATGGGAACATTGACTTCCATGTCACTGAAAACTAAGCTAAGATGCCTTTGCTTGCTGGAATTTCTGATACAGTTTTAGAGTGGCTGTTATGGTTAAGTTGTTACAATAATACCCAGGGCTCTAGCCTGTTTCTTCATCCTTTATCCATGGGGCTACTCTATTAATATCATACAGTAGTTTGGGGGACAAGTTTGCTGTAGCACAGGTTATTATATGCATCTTCTTGGGCCAAACAGAACTAATAATATGTAATGTATGTCAGTGATGTCATGGTTGTGGAGAATGCCCTCTAAACAATTGGGCGTTTTTCTCTTCACCAATCAATAGGCTGACATTTTTAGTCATGTGGATGTTATGCTATATGTCTATGCTATAATTGCCTGGATTTCTGTAGGTCTTCCAGAGACAAGTGATTTGGGTTTGTTTTTTCGTTCTTTTATAGAATATTCTTTAGAATGTCACATTCTGGTTGATGTTTAATTTCTTCTTACTAGAATGGATGTGTGAATATTCCCTAAACAGACAAGTGATCTATGCAGTCTAATTACTCCCCACCTCCCAAACAATTTCAGATCTTTAGATGAAAGTCACTTATGAAAGCTATTCTATGGATTTTGGACCTAATTTAGAATTAGTTCTTCCAAATCTAGAATCTGTTGTTTTCATAGGGAAATGCTAGATGCAGACCCTGACACTGTAATTTCCTCACATAATTTACTGCTTCTTTTTTTGCTTTGCCTTTTTAATATATTTTCTGTTCGTTGCCTTCATCTTCGTTTTTGTATGTAGACATTTATCTCCCCTATGGCAATTTTCCAAATGTATTCTACAGTCTCAGAACAGGATGATCACTTCATTTCCCCTATCTCTCCTTTTGAGACTATTCTGCAATACATAAGACTAAAACCCTGTCTGTGAGAAGTACTTACAAATAGTCTTGTGAAAACGTGTTCTGAGAATTCATCCTGAAGCTACTTAGCCCTTACTCTGTCTAAGAATGCCACAGCTGGGATGGAGTTTCAAAGCTCAGAACATTGTCTATCGCATTAATCTTCCTAATCAATACCTTCTTTCTTTGCTAGAAGATTCTCCTGTATCTTTCACTCCTGTCCAGGAGTTTATTCTCCTTTACACCAGGTCTAGCAGACTCTGCTGCTGCCAGGGTGTCAGCTCATCCAGCATCACTCATTTTTCAGTGGGAGAAGACAGGATTTTACCACTGGAGCAGCTCACTGAACGAATTCAGCCAGGGGCCTCAGGATCTTTGCTTCCAAATGGAACTAGAGAGAGGGGAGAGAGCATTCAGCTCACGGGTTGGGGGTGGGGGGAGCAGGATTTCCCCTTTTGGCAGCCACCTGCAGCTAGACCAGATTATGTATAATGTCAAGCCACATTCTTAAACAACTCACAGTGTTTCTGATCTAGTGAGACTGGAGTGTTTGATGTGCTTAGTGGAGATTTGACTTTTCAAATAGGTCTGGCAGCAAGTACTAAAAAGCAGGTGTCCTCCAGATTGGTGTATGACTTACATAGCCAAGAGAAGGCTTCACAGAAGGGCAGCTACTAGAAAAAAACCAATCACAAAACAAATAAGACACCATTAGTTTAAATGGGTAAAAGTCCACAAAAGAAAGGACCTGGCAGCTGACACCAATATTATTACTGGCCAAAAAGAGATTGGAACTTTTTGGCAACAACAAATGTCAGAGAATTGGATTTGAACAGGTGAAATTTATTATAACCTTTGGACACAAATAGTCACAGAGGATCAGTGTGGGTGTTCAAGTTATGAGGCCTATCTGCAGCAATAGGTAAAGAAAAGAATCAGAGTATATAAAATTGTCATTGCAAGAAAGTATGGGGAAGAAGTGAGGTTTTCCTAAGAATATGAGTCACAGAAAATCATTGGGTGCCTTCTTTTCTCTTCTGAAAAGCCTCCAGCCCAGCTCCCTGAAATGACACTACTGAGGAAATGTGATCTTTCTCAGATCTTCTAAATGCAAACCTGTTCAAAGCACAGGAAAGTCATGTTTTTCAAGGCCTTCAGGAAGGTGGAGGAGGACACTACCAAAGCAGTCAAGATTTGAAGGAGGAGAGAAACTGATGTTGTACTCAACAAATATAAACCTTGGGTTTATGGCATTGATGGCGAACTCTCAGCTGAGACTTTAAAATGGCATTTTCTCTTATTCTGTCTAAAAACTGAAGAAAAAAATGCCATGTTTTTTAAGAGCAGGATTTCTTCTATTTTTCTTTTTTGTCTTCCTATGATTCAGTAAAATGTGTCAAGCATAAACTGTTCTGCTCATCCTTTTGTTCAAAATGCACTGTATCAATTCAGTTTCTACATACAGTGTTGTATGCATTGCACTTGATGTGTTATCAAATAATCTATGTTTCCAATCCTAACAAAATTATTTGAAAATTAATGTGTATGGTAATATAAACTCTATATCAGATAGAGTAAGTTATTAGACTAAATATATTTCAGCTGGACAGAATTCAGTTTCTGAATAAGGTGTGCAAATGTTATTTTATATGCCTTCTATGTTGAAATGTGTACTGATACATATTCTTGACTTATTCTCCTTCTGCCCTAGGACAGCACTGGGGAAAAATTACTCTATCTGAATAGACCATTTCCTATTAAAATACTTAAATAAACATAGGAGAAACTAGCATATATGGAGGCACCTAGCTACTCTTATTTACATATGCTTAGCCACTCAAAGTTTGTATTTTTTTTTCTTTTCCTTTTTGAGTGGAAGAAATATTATAATATATCTGCTTTTGAAATAGGGAGCTGGTTCTTTTTTGTTGTTGTTTTTTTTTTCACTGTGGGATGCTCAAACACTGGCAGAGATTGCCCAGTGAGGTTATGGAGTCTCTTCCCTTGGATATACTTAAAAACCCAAGTAGACATGGTTCTGGGCAACCTGCTCTAGGTGATCCTGCTTGAGCAGGAAGTCCTTTGGAGATCCCTTCCAACCTCAGGAATTCTGTGGCTTTTAACTGGAGACTTACTTATATTCCTCTTTTTTTTAGCTGGGTGTTTTTTCTAGCACAGAGAGAAAAATAAGTCAAACAAGGTAGGATTTTATAAAGAGGTTTAAAAACTGAGAAATTACAGGAAGAAATGCAAGTGAACAATGTGCATTCTACCAAGCTTATGGTTGATGGGCTGAGGAGCAGTGAGAGCTTGGAAGGGCAAAAGCACATCTGGCAAAGCTGGTCTTTCCAGAATGGTGAAAAGGTATAAAAGCTCTTCATAATTAAGAAGGTATGAGGCAGTAATATTTTTGGTTAGGTTTTTATTTAGCTTTCTCTGTGTTCTTAGATTTTTTCAAGGACATTTCTTTCAACAACATCTGGTTTTCTCAGTTTTACTGAAGAGTGAGTCTTGTTTTTCTGAAAAGCTGAAAATGCTACTTACTGTACATGGATTACTGATCTTTCCAAAGTTTCTCGCAGCTGACACACAGAGATCCGTCGATGAGTCATAAAGCCCAGTCAGCTGTATCTTTTACTCATTCCTAGGTGAGATTTAGTGGGTACTCACTTTGTAGTCTTTGAAAGCTGGCCAGGAGCTTTGACAAAAAACAACCTGAATGTTGCTGCAAAAAAAAAAAAAAAAAAAAAAAAAAAAAAAAAAAAAAAAAAAAAAAAAAAAAAAAAAAAAAAAAAAAAACAAAACAAGAAAAAAAAAAAGTTGGCAAGTTGCTTTTTCATAGTCTAAACTGCACTTTCTGCTGCAAGCAGATGAAATTATGTTGCCAGGAAAGCCCTTCCACTAATATATGGTGACATTTGTGATGGATAGAAGATTGTCTTTTGAAATAGCATTGCATTGGCATGACAAGCCTTTAATTTTTATTATTTAGAATGAGTAGAATTTCCATTGGAAGAAGACTTATTACCCTCCTTAAGGAATCTGTGGGTCATGTGAGATTGAGTTGTATTGGACATCCTGACTCCTTTTTCTCCTTTTCATGTCTGTAACTGTGCTACCATGGATTTAGCTGGAAGCTCCCTTAAAGAAGGGTGTTTTCTTCATGGCACAGTAGGAAGTTGGGTCAGTCAGTTAAAGAAAGAACAGTTCATATACCTGCCTGGGGTATGAATTTCTTCTCATCTCAGTATATTTTGCTTCTTTAGAGCAACTGGACTCTGTATTGCTTGCCAGTGGAGAGGATCTCAGTCTCTATATAAGCTTCCTAATGCTAACTGTCTTTTTAAAAGGCTGCAGTTCAAATGTTCTCAGTTTTGAAACTTTTTATTCCATGCTTTTATCATTCACTGTATTTTTTTTCTTTGTAATACTTGTAAGTATTTTACATTTTGGAAAAAATACCAAAGATTAAAAGGTAAATGCTTAGAATTAAGAACTTCATTGTGCAGTTGACCGAGCTTTGTTTCTTTGAACTATTAAATTGTAATAGGCCTGATTCTTACTTAGAGAAGAAAATAATGTATTTAAAATGTTGGGAATCTACTGCTTTTTCAAAAAAAAAACCCAAAAAACAAAAAAACCAGAACAAGCAAAATTCATAACTTTCATAACTAGTTGATCTTGATGGGAATTACACAACAGTCAAAACTTTAGATACTATTGTAGCTATAATGCCTCTGGTACACCAGTGCACTGAAAATCTTTGTTCTTAAAAAATGCCAATTAATAACTGTCTGGATGTTACCTACACATACCAGTAGTTTCTGGATGCCAAATACTTTTTCAGAATAAAAATGCAGGAGATGGCTAAAGGTTCAAGGTCAAGTGCAAAGTAGGACAGGAGAGGGGGGCATCATTTTCAAGTGCCTCTCAGTAAAATAACCAGAGAAGACAGTAAGCCATTCATAAGGATTAAGGCTAATGGGTGAAAGTAAATTGTTTTAATTAGGTTTCTGAGTTTTAATCCAAAACAAAACTTGCAAGAGGCGTATTGTAGATAGCAGCATTTGATCCTACCCTATTAAATACATTTTCAGCATCTCAAGAAAAAGCAGCAATGGGTCATCATCTCTCACCTCTCATAATATCTGTAGCACTCTTCTTAAATTATCAGCTGCCTCCCTGCCTGGCATGAAACTGCCTTGATCTTGATTTACAATGGTGGTAATGCTTTTGTTTAGTCTCGTGGTTAGCCATTTAGTAAATATTTTTAAGACATTACATTTAACAAAGATACAGAATGATAGTCCTTACATTTACTGAGACTTCATCAGGTTTCAGAGCACACGGATTCTCCTTTACTTTTCATTGATAATGGTAGTGCACCTTTACCTGGCTTTGTGCAAAGCATTTTGGAGGCACCATTTTAGGTTAAAGTAGGGTTTCTGACATATATCCCCTGCTGTCTCCCACTATGGTCAGTCCAATTAGTGTGCCATTTAATTCAATATACACAAGTACAGTTGTGTATTCCTTTCAGTTTGGCACACATATGGCAGCAGATAGAAGTGCCCCAGTGGAGCTTGGAGAGAGGCAGGGAATAGCCATAAAGTTTGGAAGAGCAGGCAAGAGAAACACCTTTAAGCACTTTCTATAGTAGTCTTAAAGGTGGTATAGGCAAAGAACAGACCTTATCTCTCCCTTCTGGTATTACTAAGCAACTCTTCATGAGCCTAAAAAATATGTGAATGATGTGGACAGGGACATGAATTTAGCACTTTTCCATACCTTTTTCCAATAGTTAAAAAGCAACCGAAGCTTTCCTCAAGTGTGCAGTCTTTGTGGCTCCAGGAAAAAAACAAGGATGTATTTATCTGCTTATCTTCTCTTCCTCTGTGTCATTATTCAATGGTACTTGGATTAGTTTTGTTTACAATCAGTTCTGCCCCATTTAGACCAACTCCAAATGTGCATGTCCTCAAGTATGTTAAAAATTCAGCTAAAAAAACTTCAATTGAGTAGTGAAAGTTCTGAAGATTTTCAATAACAATTTTTAATGGAAGAACCATTGCTTTTTCTAGGTAAGTGGATGCAAAAAGTGATGGTCAGACTTGTTTAATACCCTATATTAATGAATTCCAGTTTTTGACTGTTCTAAAATGTTCTATTTTGCTGTGTAATCAATAGCCTATGCATCTGAAATGTTTATATAATTTAGCAGCGTTTTACAGCTTAAGGCCTTTAATAGAACTCAGTCCCTTGTAATGCATCTCACTGTCTGATTGGGTAGGACATGCTGGAGATGAGTGTCCATCCACTGAACAAGAGAAACATGAAATGTTCTTTAAGTTTGGAGAGACACTAATGAAAATCGTGGATGTAGTCCTTTAACCTTTATCAAGACTATATTTTGAAATTAGAATTCCCCAAAATAGGGTGATTTAAAGCTTAGCAAACACAATCTTACTGAAAGTACCCCTCACGTCTTATTCCTATGCATGATCCTACAGTTAGCGGTTTTGAAAGAGTTAAACCCTTCACTTCTGAGAAAACAATTGCTTTTAGAGTAATTCCTTATCTTTCAGCAGTATTCAAGGAAACTGGGTGACAGTACATACTATAATATTGAATAAGAAGGAGCTAAAGGAAAGCTTCCTTAATTTTCTTGCTTTCCTTGCCAGCCTGCACTGCAGCTCCAACCTTCTTTTCCCTGGCAGGAAGGAGAAAAGAAGAAAAAAAGCAGTGGATTCCTCAGCATAACTTCCTCTGTTCCTTGAAGTTTAGCCACCGGTCTAATCTCTGAAAGTTTTTCCTGGCTTGCATTGACTTGCTGCTCAGACAATGAGCACTTTTTTAACCTGTCAGGAGCTGAATTGCTTGGCCTGCCATCGGGCTGACAGTGTGCTGCTGTTTCTGAGACCGCTCTGTTCCTGAGATGCAGCGCTGACACAAATCTGTACAAGGGCTGATTTTGTGAGTGCCCCAGTGGAATCCCCTTCAACCGCTGTCTACTTAGTAAGGTTCAGTGAATGCTCAAGGGGAGACTCCTTGGCAATGGATTTTGCCTTTTGCAGGAATTCTGTGTTGGAATTTTTAGTATAGGATGCCTCTGTTGAGCTGTGTGCTCTTTTTAAAAAAAATCACTCAGCTTGCAGTTTAAGTTCTGTTTATGTTTCTGCAGTGTTTAAAGTTGTTCCTTATCTGTTGCCTATGCTCTTTATCATTCATAGGTCCGAGGGAGATGGAAAAGACCTGCTGGGTTTCAGGGAGGGAGGCAGGCAAGCCAGAAGCAGAGCCAAAGGTAGGCTTGGTCCTCAAGAACAAATAACACAGTAAAGAATGACATTTTCTTCCTGTACTATTTTCCCACAATAAATGTGCCCCCTACTGCAGTATTTTCAACCAGAAATGCATATATACACACACCCCTGCATGTGTGTGTGTGTGTATAAATACAGGCTTCATGACTGCTGAAAGTCTGAAACCTGAAGGAGTGAAACTGTATTGATGTGGTTTCAGAGGTTGAGTGTCACCCACCTGTACCTGCACTCGGGAGATTTCACACCACCACACCAAAACACACATAACTCACTGCAGTGTTTGACAGCTGACATCACCCCCAGAGCACACTCAGACTGCCCCAAGCAGTGTCACACAGGGGATGCCACTGCAGCAGGCACTGACAGGGGTGTCCAAAATTACCTCCATGGTAATTCTGCACATATTTGCTTTGCAGTAAGCTTGGGGGCTGCAATTAGCATCTGGATCTCGTTGTATTTAGCATTTTTCAAACACAAAGGAAAATTCGTGCTCTGAAAATTTTATCTGACAGTATTTGGGTTTTTTTTTCTCGAGATTATATATACTTTTTAGGGGCTTGCAGGGCCCTTTTCAGCTCTCATTTGGTCTGTCAGGAACAATATTTTGTCATAGGTATAGTTGGACTGAAAAGATAACTTTTCCAAAAGGTGAGGCTGTTTAGATATTTGCCTCACACTTACTGTTTGATTTCCTATTTCCCTGCTTGCTAGTGGTTTCTTGAAATGCCATGCTGTAAAGGAAGGTTGGGCTTCTAAGTCTATTTTAATTTTTATTCTTGATAGCTTTCATTTCCCAATGCATGGTAGCTTGCAGGATAGGGTCCGTGCTGTAGAATTTACACAAAAAGCTCTATGAGATTTGCTGGGCACAATTGTGAAAACTGTTCAGTATATCCTGTTTTCTAAATGTCAGCTTTTTTCTTTTTTTTTCTCTTTCATAGTGGGTGGGCTGACTAAACAGAGACTTTTTTACATGGTACTTTGCTGTTTTCTAAACAGAGCAGCTATGTATGCTATCTAGTTTATATACAGCTTCTTTTTTTTCCTTTTTTTTTTTTTTCTTTTTTTTGAAGCAGGGTACCCTTATAAATACTTTGGATTTAAAAGAAACTAGCCCTACAGAAAGTGCTTTGTTTCTAGTATCTAAAACTTCTCCTGACTTCTTTTCCTTCATATTTTATTCAGTTGCTTTGCTGTGTGCCACTTTCTGTGTGTTTTGAAATAATTATGCATAGATCCTACATTACAATAAGGCCAATGTTTGCAAGAGGTTTTTTTTCTGACATATAGCATGGAATGGAGCTAATCAGAACCTAAGTGTGGACTTTGCACTCACTGCAGCTTCTAAAATACATAATCAACATTATTTTGGGCCTTATGACAGCATTTGACTTTAAAGAATTAAAAAAAGACCATTCCAAATTAGGAAAATTAGAACAAAGAGCTATTCTAAAACAAACAATTAGTATTCTTAAAATATATCAGCACATGAGTACGTCTCAGATAACTCTGCCACTTTTGGGCTTGCTGGAAAGTCAAGGGAAGGCACACTTTTGCTGCAATTAATGCCTCCAAGTGGACCACATACAAAATGATTATCCTAAATAAGCTGCATAATCCTGCAGGCAGCATATCAGACCGGGTTTGAGGTACTGTGTGGCAGAATTCAGAGTGGAATTAAAGGCTCTTCTGAGCAAAATTGGTTCCTAGCCAGACAGCCCTCATAAGCACTAGGAAAGTCACCCAAAAGTTGCCATTGGGGATGTTGCCCAATATTTTTTCATGCTCAATCTGGAAAGGGATTTCTGTAGATGTGTTGGGACTAGGTCTGTGTGAACCAAGATCTGACAAAGTGTGTGCTGAACTCTCTTCCTACAGCTCTGCTGATGTAGCTCTATATTTTACTTGATCTTTATTTCCATGCTACTCTTTTTCTTTGTAATTTCTTGTGGTTTGATTTCCTTTTGATTATTTCTTGCCTCTTTTAGTATTTTGTCCATTCCTGGCAAGACTGAACTCCTTTTTGTAGACTTCACAGGCCCCTATCCACATAAAGGTTCCTGACTATAATACTTGATTTGATAATGTCTGTTGAGTGACATCTCAGAGTTGAAGGCTGTGATAACCAAGCAGCTAGCCAGTTTAAAAATTCACCTTAGGTTTCCTTTGGAAATTATTACTCAGGGCCGCATCAACTTTCTGTTTTGTTCCATAGTAGTCTGCTGTTTCTGTGCTTTAGAAAATGCTTTATGAGGATGTGCACTACTCTTAGATTAAACCTGGTCCTGATCCTATGACAATTTGAGTGTTCTGGCCTTGATCCCAAGTAACAATTAATATCAGGAGCATAAAGAGTTTCTGTGAGTTACTGGGACAAGTCTCATATTGAATGTTCTGTTTCTTTGATGGAAAAATGTTTATCCAGAAAGACTCTTTGGAGAGGAATTTTTTATTCAGTATGATTCCATTTGATCAGTCTTTTTTGTTGGGGAGGTGATCTTTGATGCTTTATTTGGTTATTTGCACAACCACAGAAGTATTCCTGGGGAGCGATTGAATTTTTAAACCGAGGGGAGCAAAAGGCAGCCTGTTACATTTGCTTCCCAGGTTCCACTGCCCACAAAACAGCATCACTCCATGGGGAAGTAGGAGGTTCTAGCATTCCTTGGGATGTGTGGGAAATGGCGTGTGTGTTTATATGGCCGTGGTTTCACCTTACACAGGGACCACCAGGTTTTAATGACACACTTGGCCACAGGAGGTTCAAGCCACTGACCACTGTGTTTATTCCAATGAGCCAGCCCGTTGGCACTGGGAAATCTTTTACCCCAGTTTACACCACGACATAAAAATAAGACAACACATTTCTTGTCTATTAGTCACATTTTCCAATGTTGGCACTGGAGATTCCTAGGGAAGGCTTTTCTTTTAAACTCTTTTTTTCCCCCGTCTGCTACCTGTTAAAGGCAAATACCATGGAGGATGTTTTGTAAGAAGGATGTAGGACAGCGTCACTGTGCAAAAAATGAATTTAGGCAGCATATCTTTAAAGAAACTTCTAGAATGTGAGGTGAAAACAGCCCAGCTCTGCATGATGTCCTGTTTCTAATGAATGCTTTGTTCCACATCAGATTCTTGCTTTTCAAAGTAAATAAGGCTGGATGCTGGAATTTTCTTCAGAACCCTCATATTTATTAATTATGTTTGTGGGGGAGGGAATGGGAACAAAACTTTTAATCAAAGTGAATTATTAATTTTAAAATATTCTCCATTAATTTTTTTCTAATCTCTTCTAAAAGTAACTGGGGAGAGGGAGGAAAGTCAGATGTCCCAGTAATTTCAGGCAGATTCTTCTCTTTATGAAGAATATATGTCCCCTCTGGTATTGATGAATAATGAAAGGCTGTTACCTATTGATGTATTGATGCAATACTGATGACTGACAAAATTCTGGTGTAAAGGAGGGCTTAGATGAAGATAAATTATGTAGGGCTAGTAGTGAAATGCTATGTTATTAAAGTGTTGTATAAAATGTTCTTATGGAATTAGTTTAAGTCTGGATATGTCTTGTACTAGAATTATAAAGCTTAATCTGTTCTTGATTAAGTCAACCAACTGAAATATCTAGTTGGAGGCATATGTATATTTGTTATTGAAGTCAACCCTGAAAACTTGTTGTGGGATTGGTGAAAGCCTGGTTGTCTTTGGTTTGGACCTTTTAGCCATGCTTACCACAAGCTACCTGAAATATAAAGAGCCTCCTTTTTACTCAGGCCTTTTCTGATGTTAAAAAATATGGACTGTTTGGCAGGGAGACATGATGGAAGTGCCCTCCTACTCTCCTATATTGTGGAGCAATGGCAAGATTCATTTACATGCTTCACAAGCCGTTATTCATAATTACTTGTTTTAAAACGTTTAAAAGGTTTTCATTTCCAGGGTCTGGTTGTTTTTGACATTTCCACAGTGGTGAGTCTTCAGTTTTTATAGTGTCTTATCGAATTTGCTTCTCTTCACTATCATTCTGCCTACATATTGCATGTATTTATTTTCTCTTTCTCACTGTATCACCAGCAATGATTGAAATATGGGCTGCACACAAAAGCATAGAAGCATTCACTGAAGTTCTTCTACAGACAAGAAACATTTCTCTTTTTTTTAACCTTTAGGGCCTCTTTTCTATCTCCAATTCTGCTGTGCTAAAAAAAATGAGAGAGCTTAGGAAATCTGCACCTACATTTTGTAGCACAAATTAAGTACATGAGTTATTAGGCAATCTACAGTCCCACTAGTTGCATTTAATAATGAGATATTTCTTGAGAAGTGCAATGAGGATTAATTACCATTTGGTATATTGAATTTGTAAAGTATAAAGGCCCTAATTCAACACTATTTAAGCATGTGACCAACTCCAAGCACATCTGCTTTACTTCCATAGGAATCAATGGAATTTAACCATGTGCCTGAAGTTAAACCTGTACTAAATCACTTTTCTGAGTACAAACAAACTGTAATTTAGAGCTTATAAAAGCTATTTATTTCCCCCCGACTTCTACAGAGCAATTTCTAATCAGACTGAAGATATAAAGCTCTCTCTTTTTTAGAAATGATGTTGCATTTTTTTTTCAAAATAGCTTTAGTTTCTTTTGATCAATATACTAACTTTAATGCCCATGTTTTCTCATGGGAAATGTCTTCCATCTATTAAAAAATAATTCATAACTATTTGAAAAGCAATAGAGTGAGTCATAAAGCTTGTCCAAAACCATCACAGATTCTTATTTGTGTGCAAGGAAGTATTTCAGCTTACACTCAAAAAAAATTATCAAAGGGAGATTGTCAAGAAAGTGCCTTCTTGTGATTCATACTCAGAGAGACTGGCATTTAAGTAAGATATTCTACAAAATAAGTAATCTGATCAATGGGTAAGTAAAAATGCAGATCTGTGATTTTTGTCAGCTCCTGCTCTTCTGTCCAAAAAGGCTTTGAGACATGAATCATTAATCCATGGTATCAATGATATTCTGTATGTACTCAATTCTTTAAATACTTGTATTTCATGAATAGCTGTCATGCAGAACTCTGAACTATTACTCAGAAGAGATAACAGCAAAACCTGGCAGACTGATGGCAGTAGGATTCTTGCTCAATAAAGAGTCTTGTAAGATCAGTGCTATTGTCAGAAACCTGTTTTTGTGAAAGCAAGGGTGGAAAATTTTATAAGGGAGATGGTCAAGTCTAACAGAAACTTCTGTGAGTGAGCTACATCCTGTCTTTCAATACAGCAGCAGTAACTATTTTACTATTTTTACCAAGAACAGGCAAAATCTTCTGAGCCTAATTTCACTATCTAGGAAGTGTAAAGATTTGGTCAGCAGTTGGAATGTCTGATATCCCAGGACTTTGCAAGCTTCAATAAATGCCTACAAGTAGTAGAAATTTCTGCGACAGCAAACACAGCATTTCTTTTCTCCAGATGTTAGTTCATCCCAACAAAATGGGAAATCTGGAAATGATCAATCTTCTTTGTGAGAACTCTAGTAAACACATAGCAGCTTCATTTCCAGATGGTGAAATCCACGTGCACCAGGCTTTCCACCAAGCACTCAGATTCACCTGAATGAGGCTCTGTATGTGCTCACTGTTGCTTTCCTGCTCCTGCACACATGCTCCCTTTTCCTTCTGTGTCTGTTCAAAGAAGGTCTTACTTGCAATCAGCCATACCCAAAATGTGAACTCATTGACTGTCATCTTGTCTCATGTTTTACCTGGAATATTATGCACATGATGAATTATGGCCTAACCAGTGAGCTCTGTTGCATATCTCAGACAGTGACATCTAAATCCCAGGAGTAATTTTAAACCCCAAAATCACTTTGTCCATCCTGCTTTTTCTTAAACATCTGCAGTGGCTGCCTGCACAATGACATATAGAGTAACCTGGGAGTACAGGAATAGTGGATTTTGGGTTTGCTCTTTTTTGGCACAGCCCCAGAAATCCATAAGGACAGGGAAATATGACAGAAGTTGAGAGAGCAGAGGAGATTTGGAACCACTTTAAAAATGGTGTTCTATCTTTTATCTATGCTCTGAAAGTTGACTACATTAGATAGTTTAATTAGAAACTAAATTAAATAGCATTTAAGTGGCGTGTTTTAAATATCATCTGAAGACTACTAACAGTAACAACACTCATTTAAAATTCTTCATTTGTGTTAACTGTCTTTGAAAAAATCAATTGCATTTTAAAGTATTTTTTCATTCCTGCTCTGTGATATAAACTGCCCAGTGACAGAGTTATCAGTCTATATAGCCAAGCTACAAAGAGCAGAGAAAATATCATTATCCCCATTTTGCAGCTGGGCAAACCTGAATTCAAACATGTGAGAGCTCTGTCTAGAATGAGAAACTGGGGTGAGTTTAGCAGGTTCATTAGCTAGCGCATTTTAATAAAATCTGGTTTTAGTCATCTTTTGATGACCAGGATCTACAAACAGATTAGTATTTAAAAACAGGCTGTGGTCTTTGATGTAGTTACTGTGTGGTGAGAAGTGGTGACTTCTATTTTTCTTAGAGCTGCAATTTACTGTCACTGCAGCATGGATGTTTTCAGCTAGTTCTGATGTATTTGTCTGTATCGTTAATGATATATAATATTGATTTTTGCAGCTGAGATTTTTCTAAGAGCATATATTCTGTGTCTGCATTTGAAATACAAGCATGGGATTATGCTAGAAAAAGTATGAAAATTATAGCGCAGCTGCTCAGTTTAGTACAATATGTTTAATTTAGTAAAGAGGTGATCGATATACATCAGGAAAACCAGATTAAATGGATTTGCCTGATACTTTTATTGCACTATTTAGAGGAGTTTAACAGCTGCACTTATTATTTAGGAATGCTGTCTATTATACTCCAGAGGTTATTGAGAGATGAACAGTTAAAAAATTCTGAATCACCTGAGCAACTTATATAATGTGTAGCCTTGTTTTTTTAGTGCAACAGAAAGACTTGGGAGCCTAATTTCTGTTGTTTGTCTCTGGTCATAAATGCTTGTGATTTTTTAAAATAGAGACTCTAAAGAAGAATTTACTAATGGCTCCCAGAAGAAGACACTAAGTTGCAGTTACAATGTTTTTTTTCCAGATTAGAATTCCTCTGACACATAGCTGTTCACAACTTGCTGGGAAAGTTTCTTGTCCTCTTGGTTAAGGAGTTGTCTTCTTCCAATTGTAATTTTGATGAAAAGTCTTAACTCGAGTTGAAATAACTCTTCAAATAGCCATACACAAATCTGTGGAGTATTTTGGATGTGACTGTCAAGGCCTTTCATTTGTCTGTGTTCAACAGAAAGTCAGTGTACAGAGAAGTATACTGGGTGAGGTTTCAAATATGTTTTTATTATCTTCTAACACAGCAGTTTCAGTGACAACAGCTGAGATCAGTGCCTGAGAATTTTGCCCTCTCCCCATGTATTTTCTCTTCAGAACTGTCTCTACCCTGAAGATCCTGTAACAAAAAAAAGGGGGATCATATAATGTACAAAGGAGAAATTGGGGATTAAAGGATTTTCCAAAGGCCATAAACAAGTGAGGGAAGATATTCTATCCCTCACAGAGGTGATTTTCCAACAGCAAAGTTTAAGTACATCATTTAAGTACATCACTGGGCAGCTGGTAGAGGAATTTCTAACCCCGGACATTTTTCATCTACATCCATTTTTCAAACTAACACATGATGAAATCATTAGTCCTTGTGGATCAATGGATATATTGCCACTGATTTAAGTGGAACCAAGATTTCTGTCTAGAACTGTTAGTCTTGTACCAGCTTTAAAAATAGAAGTGTTTGCTTTAACAAAAAATTGGGCTCTTTACTCAAACATTCTCTTCTCCTTCCTGCACATTAGGACAACTGATTGATTTTTACAAAAGTAGTAACTGCAGCCAGCCAGTTGCACTGATAGGAAACTCAGTTTTTAATAGCCTGAAGCCTCTTGGTAAGCCAGCCTCAGTCAGAAAGTTGCAGAATCATGAAGGAACAGTGCAACTTTCCAGTAAGGTTGTACTTTCACTAGTAGTTTATTTTCTGCTTGGTGGAACACAACAGTATGTCTAGGGTAAAGGGGGAGTTTGTTGGGGTTTTTTTTAAAGTAAAAAATATAACAAGTCAATAATATCATGGAATAAATAATAGTTTTCTTCAATACGTCTGTCAAGTGGAATAAGTGATACTCTACCGGCAGTTTAGATGAGTAACTACTAGAACAGGATCAGTGTCCTGTGCTTTAAAAATAAACTTCTTTGCTCTGAGTCAACATCTGTTTTGCCTTGGCCTTCATTTAGCAGCAGGAGACCATTATCCTGTGATGACTTTCTATTCCACTGACATCTCATCTGGTGCACCGATATTCTTAGTATTTTACTCCCCTGCTGTGCCCCTTCCCCTCAGCCACACACACACAAACACTCTTTATCTCAGCCTGTAGAATGCTGTGTTCTGCTGTTTCCATGAATAGGAGATTGCACATAATGTAATCAATCAGTTGCTTCTACCACTAAGGAAAGTGTGTCCTTCCAATTAACTTCTTGCGTCCCAACAACACAAACAAGTCTTGGATAGGTGCCTAAAATCAGGAACATTTATCCAAACTGCCCTGACTTTCAGAATCTAAGGTGGGGGACTAGACCATCTGAGAGGGCAATCTTGCAATAATTCTGGCCTTTCAGGTCTGCTCCGGTTATTACTAGGGTTAAGAAAACAGAAAATAATTATGGAATAAACCAACTAAATTTTTACAAATACTTTGCTTGTTTTGGTTTTGGGGCAAATATTTGGAATCAAACTGGTTTTCCCCAGACTTACATGAGATGAATTATTATTCAGAGTTACTAAATCTGTTAAGTTTATTGTTTTGGGACAGTTAATTCCTAATGCTATGTCCTTTACTGTAAGAGAATACATCAAAGTGGGAATTTCTTTGCTTAATGCAGCAGGGTTTTTTCCTCTAGAAAGGAAAACAGAAGAACATAAAATCAAAATGTAGCAATACTTGTATTGGAGCACTCCAGAGGTCTGTTTAACCCAAGATGTCAACAAGAAGATGCTAAGGGTTGTGTGATTCTACAGCTTTCCTGCTTTTACGATGGTGCAAGGACTAGATGAACCCTGGGGGCAGGGCAGAGAGGGAAATTGCTGTTATGGTTTGCAGAGCTTCTGGAAGCACTCAGTGCCTAATGGGGTGAGAAGTTTCCTCCTCCTCTGTCTTTTTCCCTGTCTCCTACACAGCCATGCATGTCCACACATGCACAAATGTAATGGAGGACCATTACGTGGCAGCAGCATGGACATGCTTTTCTTTGAGTTGGTTTTTAGGATGCACCCATAAAGCCCTCTGGATGAGTCAATCAAATTCATCCCATTTCCCTGTATGTCCTTTTGAAGTGCCTGCAGTGAGTACCAAAGACAAAATCTATCCTTCAGTATTATTATTTTAAATCTAAGTAGGACTAAAAGAGGATGTGTTATATGATGGGTTTACAGGCATGGTTTGAACCTGTCACCAGCAGCAAATTACATCTCTCACATTAAAATACAACCTCCTCAGTACTGTTTATTATACCTGAGTGTAAGCTGATTGTGATGGACCATGATTGTCAACTGATGCAAGGAAGCAAGACAAAGATGGCTTTGTTCACTTTTCTTTTTTTCTGTGAGAAGTTTAAGCTAATATGTCTGAATGTAGCCAACTGAAAACCTCCTCCATTTACTTTTCTCAATGTGAAAGTATAATCTGTACATTTTCTTTTCTATCCTGTCGTCTTTAAGAATGACTGTGGGAGCTTGCAAGATAAAGCTGCTATTGCTGCCTACTGCTTCAGATTATGTAGTGCACACTGCAGAACCACTGTGTGTATTTTTCTTGTTCATGGGTTGTTTCACTGCCTCATACCTAAACAGCTAGAATGAACTGGCATTTCAGGGTTAGTGACTTATTCTAGGTGAAGTTAACCTACAAGTCTTTACAGTAATTTGGACTAGTTTCCTTTGAAACAGCATTTTCCTAGTTCAGTTTTTTGACTGAATTGTAGATTCCTGCTTTTCATCTATTGCCAATTGTAGCTGATGCTTTTGCAAAGGCAATTAAGATGGGAAAGGGGGAAAAGAGTACAGACTTTCTCACAAATGTGTCCTGGATTTGTTTGAAATATTTTCAGAAATGGTATTTTCATCTTGTACTTGAGTAGTTCAGGATGTTTGTGGTCATGTCATGGTGCGTATTCTGCCACATTAAGAGACCACATCAGGAAGAGGATCACCCTATATCATCGCATTTTATGCTTTTTCTTGCGGTAGGTGTACGTGGTGCCTATGAGATACAGGAAAAACTGTTAAACAGTGCTGATTGTGTTGGAAGACAACTGAAATAGTTGAACCAAAAACTATGTTGGAACTCCATGTGGAATGCCCTAAACTTTGAATAATTTAGAGAACATCCCAATCAAAGTATTATTAACATCCCAATCAAAGTATCATTTCTGTTACTTCTCACTTTCTTGGCATGAGAAGAAAACAGAGCAATGTGACAGTGGGGAAAAGACACTCATATTTTGGACTGTTTCCATATTGTCTCGCAGTTCATTGCCATGTTGAAGAACACATTTTCTGGGCTTAACCTACATGCTTCAGAGAGGTGAGCTCCTTGAATTCATCTTGGGATGAGGTTCTGATACTTACAGCTCAGTCATCTGATTCATAGAGCTTGCAGCTTTATACCTCTACTGGAGTTTTCCATGCAAATAGAGTTTCAAGCATTGGTAAAGTAGATGTGGCAAGTATTTGACTCAGGACACGGCAAAGAATTGCATGTGAGTAGATCTAATGTGTTTGAGAAGCAACGTTCTACCCTCAAATCTTTATGTGTTAGCATGTTTCATGAAGTACATGAGTTTATACTGTTCTTAAAAAAGATTTAATATAACTTTTGATGTATTAATGATCCACAGATTTGTATAATCTTGCCCTTTCTTGAGTTCCCTGAGAATGTAGTTATCGCTAATTTAACAATGTTGCTTTTTAAGGAGGAGGAATCTTGAAAAACATCAACAAGCTCTTTTTCTTTAAACTTGGGATGGGACAATCAGTGAAAGAAATGCTAAAAATGCCAAATCTGGGAATACTTAATTTTAAAAGATGTCTGCATAGAAAAGGTACAGTAATTTCACGATTATAAGCCGCACCCTTTTCCTTGAAGAACCCAGCCTGCCCCAGTAGTGCAGCTTATATTCAGGTGCGGCTTATCTATGGACAAATCCCAGTGAAATGGCAACCTGGAAGTGAGAGCCAGCGGGGAGGGCGCCTGGGGCTGCCTTTAAAGGCTTCTCTGGTTTATGAAAACTGTTGTAACTTGAGCACCTGACACCAAACCCAGCTGGCAGCAATTCTGTTACTAATTTGTTACTTTGTTACACATGGATCCTCGCTTAAAAAAAAAAATAAATAAAAATGCGGCTTATATTCAGGTGCGGCTTATATTCAGGTGCAGCTTATATAAGGACAAATCCCGTGGTCTACCCGGCTACCGGGAGGTGTGGCTTATAATCAGATGCGGCTTATAATTGTGAAATTACTGTATATCTATGGACCACACAGTTCAAGGAATCAGGCCAGTAAGGTTCAGGTTCCCATAGCCACAAGATGCTTTGTCAGATGTGTTTCGATAGCCTTTGACCTTGATTTTGGGAATGAGGCAAACCTTGCCAAAACCATAAAGCACTGGGTACACATTATTGTTCTTTGAATGCTCCAATGAGGCTGCATTGCTCTCCCAACAGGTAGTAACCCTGCAAGTGTGGAAGGTGAGAAAATTGTCAATATTCACAAATTTGCAGTCTTTCCTGACATGCTTTATAAACACAGTCATTGCATCTTACCCATTATATAACTGTAACTTCCAGTCACAAACTTTAGAGGTATTATTGTGTGTTTAATTCTGTGTAATAGTCTCAAAAATATTAACGGAGAAATTTTCTTCTTTCTGCAAATGCAAGTAATTTTCATTATTTAGAGTGTGAATGGTGAGGTAAACCAAATACCACCTAAAGCACTTTGTGGTTTTATTCAAATGGCTGTTTGTAAATACTTCTTGCAAAGGGTTTCTTTACCCTGTATTTGCTCAGCATTAATCCTTGAAAAAAAAATCTTGTGTGGTCAATGAAGACATTCAGTAGAAAATTGATCTGCTGAAGTACTTCTCTCAGAATAAAAATTGCTTATATGACATGCTTCTTTAAACTCTTTTTTCTTAAAATTGCACAAACCTCATGTGTAATTTATTCAGACAACTTCTCTGTTATCTTCCATGCTCTTATTTATCTGCCTAATTCCTTTTCTCTGCCCATTTTTGAGCACAGGGTATCAGCTAATTCATGTGCTGCTGCTGTGCCTTAGCTCAGCTGACTACGTAACATGCATTGAAAAACGTATTTTCCCAGTATTTTCCAGCACAGATTCTTTTCCAATGTTGACAGTATGCTAAAGGATGTGTGTAAGCAACAGCTCTGCTGGGACATTTAATGGCCTGTCTGGCTACAGCTCTGTCACACACACAGACACACACACACAGCCAGCAATCACTCACAGAAGTTTTAGTCTTCTTCAGCAGTCGTCCTTTGATGCGTCTGGAATGCAAAGGATTCATTTCTAGTCCACACAAGATATATTGCAGAGTATATAGATGTACGGAAATCGGAGCTTAGCTGTTTTTTGGGACTGCCAAAGTTTCACTGTAAACACAACTTCAAACAGAGCTGCTTTCTCTAGACTTAGGTTTATCCTGAAATTCGCAGCTTGTTTTCATTGTGAGTGTGCTTGTGGGAAAAGTCTGTTATACTGTAGATAATTTGCATGGCTGCCCAGAAATCACTGCTGTACAGCTTGGTACGAGAAGGCTGTTTGGGCAACACAGGCCGTTCTCTCTGGATTTTATTTGAATATGTTGGCACTGGAATGGAGCCTGGAAGGTAAACTTGATGGTTGGTGTTATAAAGGCCTGTTCCTGCATTTGCTGAGGTTGCAAATGAGTAACTGTAGTAGTCTAGAAACTATTGAAACTTCTAGCAATTCCAACTACTGGATCCCTGCGTTTGCTACCCTAAAAGTTCTTCCCAGTGCAGGAAGAGCAGCATTCTTCCAGAGCCTGGGCTGCCATGTCGTTAGCTTGATGCCATCTGGATTTGTGGAAATCCTGCCTCTGTCACTCAGCATCACGAATCTTTGCTCAGAACACCTTTCTCTTACCTAAATTTCTCTCTTGTTTGTCACACTGTGTTTTTCATTGAGGCTCAGGTAAAAACAATCCTTTCAACAGCTTGAATTCTTGGACTTTTTGCACAAAGGGTAAACAGAGCAGGCTGAAGATAGTTTTGGATTGATATCCCAAATACACCTGCATTCCAGGGAGCTCAGAATCCTCCTCTGATTCATTAACAACCATCATTAATCTTGATAGAACCTCTAATGGACATAGTAATACTTGAATTTTGTCCAATCCTATTACTCAGATAGCTGCCTACAGTCAGACAGTACTGTGTTATCCTAGAATTAACAGATAAATCTTCTCCATGCGCTAATGCCTAAGTAGCTGGAGTTTTAACAGAACAGTTAATGTGACAAGTCTTATGATGTTAATTGGGGCAGAAAATGAACTATTTCTTCTTGGTAGAAAAGAACAAATATCCCAACTTAAGATGCCGACAAATTTCTGAACTTGCCAGCAACTTAAAAAAAAAATGTATATGGTCATCTTTACTGTTGTGTGTGTCTAAGCCTGCGCTGTGCAAGTTGTCAAAACTGTTTTTCTCAGCATAGTTTTTAAAGTGGGGGGAAATAATGATGACAAAGAAAGATTTCGCCTCACACAGTATTAATTTATCTCAGCAGCTTACACATGCATTGGATGATCTGTTGTTCTTCTAAAAAGAATCTGTGGTTCTAAAAATGATCCTTCTTGCTCAACCATGGATTTGAATTCCTTGCCCAAATATGCATGTGAATGTCAGAACCTAAAGTGCATTCATGTAGTGTGTAATTTTCTGTTGATGATGATGAGCAGTGATGACTCCACAGTAAAAATCTGTAGATAACTTTTTTTTTTATAATATACATGCACATTTGTAAAGCTTTTTCAACTATGAATTCTTTTAAATGAAACAAGAAAACATTTTGCTTTTAAGCTAAGTAATCTTCAGAGCTGGAGGTGCTGATAGAGTAATTATGTTTATTCTTTCAGTTTCACAATTTCTGTTTTATAAACATTGTTTTGCATTATTGGGCTCCACATTTCCTCTTCTCATCTGATGTTTTACAAATATTTTTCTAATTGCTTGAGACAGTGTGGTCCAATAAAATTACATCGACTTTCTGCTGAACTTGTTTGTCTGATCCGCTGCCAAAAGTTGTAGGCAGCTAGGCAGAACACTTGGTCTCACTTTCTTTCACTCCCCCTCCTCTAAGGCAATGCTTTCAGTCAGCCCTCTACCCTCAAAAGAACATGCATGTGAAGACTTAGGGATGGGAATATGCATTTTACACTTCTAAGCTGAAACAGAATCTCTTTCTCTCTCTGTAGATTGTTATGTGATGAAGTTAATAGAGATAAATCACACATTATATTTTAAAGCAGAAGTACTTGTTTTAGCTCTGTGCCCATTCATGCTTCATCATAACATATCTCAGCCTCTATTCAGTATTTCTTCATCTGATAAAAGACAAATTACAGCTTGAAGTGTCCAGAAAGTGAGGCACTGTACTGCCTTATCATTCTGAGAGCCCACATAAAGAAGGTACAAGGCGATATAACAGCTGACATACATAGCTGTAAAGCATTCTACATCTTTACAGTGACAGGGATACTCAGAGGAGAAGTGCAATCCTGTGGTTCTGAGTGTCTGAAAGAGCCAACAAAACAATGAACTATTATTCTTGGGTCTTGATAACCGAGTGCCTTACAATGAGGGATGAATTGTAACTAGCTGTGAACTGAAAATAGACCCTTCCCTTTCATTGTCATGAACATGTTGCTGTTTATGATCAGTCTGGCAGACACTTTCTTCATGACATTACATCTTTTCTGGTTTTTTTGCTCTTGTATAACAAGATGAGTCTGAAATTTCATTTTTTACAGTATGTAGATTTCTTGGGTTTTCTTTTAAAAGGACAGCGTGCAATCACACACCTCATTTCAGGTGCATTTTTGAGTGTTTGCTTACCCTGTGCCACATTTTGTGTGATAGAACATGATCGGGTCTGAGATCCCTTAAAATAACTGGTTGCTTGATATTTGGGATATTTTTTTTAAGTACCTTGAGGTAGAAAAAGAAAGCAAATAGTGATGGTTTGCCACAGTGGAACAGATATGGTATGTGATCAGTTAGCTGCAGCCCTCAGATAAACACAGAGAGACAAGCTAGCAAGCATCAACAGAAACCACATTATTGTCCCACTTAGACTTCTGGCCTCATGTTTGTTAAGTGATCTCTAGAGTCTGAAAAGCAAAACAAAAATTTTCAAGTACGGACAGCTGAATTTGACATTATTTGATATTAGGCGTCTATGGTTCTTTTAATCTTCAACATCAATCATTTTTTTAGTTGTCTTTCTCTCCACTTAGTTAATAAATACATGGGCTGTATAATGGATGGTATTTATCACTGCAACCTCATTTAATTTTTTAAGAGCTGCATAAAGCATAAACATAATATCTCTGGCTTGGGCAAATTACTTGACATCCTTAGTAACATAAGAATAGCTAATAGTAATTTCAGAGAGTTTATTGAAGCCTCCAGATGTCAGGGGCTATGGAAGTGTAAAGTATTATTACAGATGTTTCTCATAATAATAATACATCTGATAGCAGGGCAGAAAAAGGAATTAAGGGCCAAGTACTTCAGTCATTAACTGAGCTGAACTCCCACTAAGGTCTATGTGAGTTTTGTTCAAATAAGGATTACAGAATTCAAATGTAAGTAATTATTTCCAACATGGAATGATTTATACTGCTTTTCCAGCCTTGTCTTTCTAGAATCTTGAAAACAGAGTCAGAGTATATTGACCCACTGTACACAGAGGGAAAGCTTGCCAGTGCAGGGCTTGGTAGCGCAAGGAAAGTTTGACTCAGCCGTAGATACACAAAATCAAGCGGGGTGACTTATGTCTGCAGAGCAACCAGAAGTGTGCCTGCGGCAGAAAGAGTCATACCCACAGCCCCATGGCGCTACAGAGGAACCCTGTGCTGGAATCCTGGCTGCTGCATTCACAGTGCTGCTCACAAGCTGGGGGCTCCAGCTCAGCACTGCTTGGAGGCACCCCTGCCACACTTCTAGCAGCACAGAACAGGCTCAGCTGTCCCTAAAGACACCCCAAAGAACCCATGGGGAGGGAAGCTGCCCTGCCAGTTGATGGAGGGGATTTTCACTGAGAGATTTCCTTTTAGGCTGTGAGCTTTAGGTTGTTTGTTTGGGCTTTTTAAAAGCTGTTTATGAAATAAGTAGCTTTAAATAGCCTGCGTGCTTGCGGGAAACCACCACCAATGATTTTGTTTGTTGCAGAGAGCAGGTACTGTAGCAGCACTAAACAGATTCAGTTGGGTCCTACAGTATGGACAGCTCTGACCTTGTTCAAATGATGTCCCTGAAATTCTGATAAAATGCAGATGTTTAAAATTGGTCTGAAACTCTTAAAATACTATTGAGGTGCATACTCACTGTAGAACTTGTAGGTGTGCCATCTTTCTTGAGCAATCAAATCCTGTAAAATCCCATTTTTTCTTCTACTACAGAAGTAGAAAGCTGCTGTGTATGTGGTACACAAGTCTTCTGAAACACTGGTGTGCGAGATGATAGGTGGAACATTATTTTTGGCAACCCTGAACTTTTTGAAAGCCTCCATATTGCTCCACATCTGTGTCTGGGACACAAAATTGTAGTTGTTTAGTGCTGGTATATCTGTTTATACACATGGAGAACAAAAAGAGGACTGGCATAAACAAAATGTCATATACATTCAAATTTTGATTACAATAAAATAATCATTCTGACATCATCACAAAAACCGAGTGCCAAAAATAGTAATCTGCCAGCTCACGAAGGGCAAGCCTCAGATTTCTGTGGTTTGGTTCATTTAAGCCCTAAGAAATTTAAGCATGTTCACAAAACTTCTCAGGTCGAGGCTCTGTTCCTACTTCTTTGCCAAGTGCTAAAGGCTTAAATCACCGTGTTCCTTTCTGTCCCCCTGCAGCTCCAGCTCAGGTATCCTGTGCAGGATTCACCTTCATTAGCTGAACCTCAATAAGAACGTGTCATTAAACTTCCTAAAACACAGGGCATTTTCTTATCCTGATTCATCGAGCCTGTGTAGCCTTGGAGTGAGATGTCTCATGCCTTAATAGTACTTATTTTTCTCCCCAGGCCTAGGAGGGATTCTTGAGCTGTCTCACATGTGGCAGTCCCACTCATCTGCTGTCTGTCTTTCAGTACTCTCAGATTCAACAGCCCAGTAGTTGAGTTTCTCTCAATTTTGCCTTGAAATTATTACTGTTATTGTGGTGATGATCTGCAACAGTTAAGCAATTTGAATTTTAATGTTACTGCTGGAATAATTTTTTTCTAGTATTCTAATAAATATTTAATGATATTTTGGATTTTTATTCTTTTCCACTCTAACTACTCCATGCCCTGTGTTATTCATTGTGAAAAATAAATTGCCTAGCATTTTGATATTGTGAGTTTTGACAGATATATAAATAAATATGTCGTTTTATATAGTCAGATATTTATTATACCAGATATCGATATGCTGTACTAGTTAAATAGATGAAGATTTTTGCCTGATCAACTAGAAGGCATTTTTGCCCAAACAGTAGGGTTTGCACTATTTCCTTTTGGAGGTACAGTAATTTCACGATTATAAGCCACACCTGATTATAAGCCACACCTCCCGGTAGCCGGGTAGACCACGGGATTTGTCCATATATAAGCCGCACCTGAATATAAGCCGCACTGCTGGGGTAGGCTGGATTCTTCAATGAAAAAGGTGCGGCTTATATTAGTGAAATTACTGTAATGTGCTCAAAATCAAGCCAGCAGAGACTCAAAAATTTACTGGAATGGTGATGCAAGTTTGAAGATTCTTAATGATCAAAACTTTGAAGTACTTTGAAGCAAGATTCAATTCCCCAATAATGTTATAAGTCAGATAACTAAACCAAAGAGATGTTCTTGGTTGTTTCATGAGCAATGCTGAAAGAAGCTGTCATTAGATCAGGTATGGCAAAATTACCCAGAACACATAATCTGAGCAGAGTTTGCCATGTGTGAATTGCTTCATGGGTTTTGCTAAACTATCTCAATAATAGAAATATGAAATGTGAAGCTAGAGTATTGATGGCTGTGATGTTTGAAAATATTGTGAAAATAAAGTAATAGTATTTAGGGGAGATTTGATATGGGACAGCAGAACTATCACTCTTCACTGAAGAAACATCTGGAAATTTCATCTACTTTCATGAGGAATTCTGACAACCCTAAAGAAAATACCAGTCATAGCTATAATAGAAAACTCAGTGGAAATTTTGGTTCTTCAGCTTGCAGCAGCTGAAGAATCATAATTTGTTAGATAGCTATATGGAGTCAAGAATGAAGATTTCTAATTGTAGATCTCATGTGATCTAACGTATCTGTTGCATATTTTCATTTTAGTAATTTTCAGTTAATTTTTGTGTTTCAAATGCTCATGCTGAAAGGTAGGTTTATAAAAAAAAGTCTATTCATAAAATGAAAATTGCCAGGAAAATTACATTTTCTTGAAGGAAGATGCCAAACCATGTATAGAAATTTGATTGATAAAGTAATTTACAATCATTAAAATAAAGATGTCATCTTTTATCAAAATATTTTAAAACAGGATTTGTTAAAAACTGCACAATACATTAATTTTGTTTAGATTTACATATGTATTATCTGTAAGATAGGTAGTTTAGCTAGGTGCTAAGGTTTCTTAAGTGAGAGAAATGGCCTCAGAATTCTTATAATATTTCAAAATAAATTAATTTTTTGAGAGTTATTATTTTCTAAAGTAAAATTGGGTTTTCAGTGAAATATGAAGAGTCTTACAAAGAGCTTTTTGACGGCTATGTTTCAGTTTTTAATATTTTACCAATTATTTGAGGAGAACAGATTGCTCAGAAAATCTCAAGTCGTCTGTGAGACAACTTTTCCCCCTGCCCTAAAACAATGCTGGTTTTAACCTGGGTAGTTATTTTGCCTGTTTGTAAATGTCTGTTGACACTTTCTTTTCCTTTTTGAATTCCAAATGCAGAACCTTTGGTAATAGTGTCATCTCTCAGGTTGCCCATATTTTGTTTCCCACTGTAATTAACCTTTGTTACAAGAACATGCCACTCTTAGAGATTTTTCTGCATATTAGAAAATGTTCTCAGAGTAGATTTCACTGAGTCTTTGGGAATGTCTGTAAGCATTTTTTTAAACTAATCAAATGAAGTCCTTTTTCTTCTTCTGCTCCCTGGCAAAGGAAGGGACCACCCCTCAGTAAGTTGTAACTGTTTTTTATATTTGGTGCAATGAAATTAAGATTAGATTCCAGACAAAACTGTTTTACTCAACAGAAATAAAACTGTGATCATTATATACAGAGAAGTCTGTATTTGTAACTTGACTGGAAATCAGACTAAAGCTTTGAGTCTTCTTCAACTGGCACTTGAAAGACTGTGCATAGATGAAATCAAATAAGAAAATGAAAGTATTTTTATTATATGTTTGTGTTTTATTGTACCTCTATTGCTCACAGCGCTCAGAACTTGGTTGCCTTCCCTCATGCTATGAATATTGGAAAATCAGGGCTTTTTATATCTGTTTAAAAACAGTGCTCCAGTGAATCTCCTTCTCCAAAACATGCAAGACCAGGTGGGAATTTGGTGGTCCATGGCAGCCTTTTCTAACTCTTGGTCTTCTTTCATGGGAAATAAGATGATGAAACTATAAAAATCTCACTATAAATATGTAACAATCCTCAGTCTGGAGATAAAAATGAGAAAGTAGTTTCATTCATCCTATATTAACATGTTTAACTATATTAAAATATTGCTTTTTCCCCGACTGTCTTCCTGAGTGTCGTTGCCCCATATAATTAGTGTCCTGAAAATTTGTATGAGTGGTCAGGAAGAGCCTCTTTGATAAATTTCTCCCATTTATGAATTATGGTAATCATAATATATTTATTTTAAGTTAGACATCGTAATTTTCTGTTTCTTCTTGTATTATTATTTCCTCTGAGATGTAAAGAAATTGAAAACTTATTTTTCATATATTACAGTGCTTAAGTAAAATGATTCACAACAAATTACAGCTTTAGCATATCTGTATATTTGTAATTTTCTCTCCCCAAATAAACTTGCCATTACTTTACATTGTTCTGCTCTTAAGAAACTACTTTGTCCCATGGGGAGCATCAGCAGAATGTGAATCTCACTCTAAGATTCATTTTTATGGTTTCATTTTACTTTAGGGCAAAAGATTGAAACTATCCTTAAGGACAAAATTTTTTAACTGTCATTTTCACAGCATCATGAAATCATTAAGGTTGGAAAAGACCTCCAAGATCATCAAGTCCAACCTCCAAACAAACACCACTATGGCAACTAAAGCATGGCAGTAAGTGCCATGTCCAGTCATTTCTTGAACACCTCCAGGGATGGTGACTCCACCACCTCCCTGGGCAGCCTGTTCCATTGCTTAACCATCCTTTCAGTGAAAAAAGTGTTTCTGATGTCCAACCTGAACCTCTCTTGGCTCAGCTTGAGGTCATTTCCACATGTCCTGTTGCTGGAAGAAGAGACTGACCTCCACCTTGCCGCTACCTGTTTTCAGGTAGTTTTAAGGAATGATAATGGCTCCCATGAGCCTCCTTTTCTCCAAACTAAAGACCCCCAGCTCCCTCAGCTGCTCCTAATATGACTGACTCTCCAGACCACTCACCAGTTCCGTTGTCCTTCTGTGGAGCCACTCCAGCACCTCAATCTTTTTCTTGAAGTAAGAGTCCCAGAACTCTTCTATTCCCCTACTCAGGCTTTCAGGAAAGTTTCAGAAAACTGATAAGACTTAAAAATACAAGTGATTTTTAATTCCTATTCATTGAAGTTGGGACTTGAATATAATTCTAATTACACGTAAGCACATATGAATCAAAGCCAAACCTTGAAATCATGCTTAAGTTAGAGCTGTAAAGTGAGCTCTGCTTTATTTGTTATATCTCAGAGGAGAATTTGCTAGTAAAGAACTACTGAAGATTTCCTTCTAGAATGCTCTAGCTGACATTTGTGACAAATGTCATTTTACAGATACAGAAATACATGCCCACAAATATAACTTTCCTTGACCATGGGGAATTTATCAGGATCCCATTTCTATGCTTTCACTAGATCTTTTAAAGCTAGACAAGGAAACATACAGAAACATGCCAAGGCATAGCTAGCTTCATGTTCTTCAAGAGGGATAATGTGTTAGCAATATAATACAGAGAATCTCTGCCACATGAACCAAGAATTCAGAACACAAACCATCAGTCCTACAGGAGAGGTTTGTTTTATCCGAACTTGGAAGAAATGGGCCTGTGGAAACAAACCAACCCAAATGATCAGCTGAAGGGATTCTTCAGCAAAAGACCAGAAACAGATGTTGATGCCTTTTCTCAACAACTGCAGGCTAATCAATTCATTTTCCAGTTTTCTCCCTTTATGATAAAGATTCAGGTTCTCACAGAGGTCAGGCAATGGAAAGCCTTGAAGTAATTTGGCACCCCTTTGGCTCTTGTCCTTCCTGAAGATGATGAAGGAGTTACCAGTCATCTTTATGTGGCATGAATTTACAGTATTTCCAGTAAATTCTCTCATTAGGAAATATTTTCTTCCTCTGCAAAAAGAACCTTTCCCCACAGAGATTTGAGATTTACATTCCATGGAGGGTAACCGTCTCTGGAACAAATGTATCTCATAGAGGATCTTAATCTGTATGGCATGTAATATATTACTTGGGTTTACAATGGAAGGCTTTAACTTCTAGACTTCAAACCTCTCAGTCTGTATTACTGTGTTAATGGACTGGCTTTTCACCTTTTAAAATTTGGTTTAAACTTATTTCATTGAAAAGTGAAAATGAGTTTAACAGGCTGGACTGACTGTTTTCTCTATTACACCATGTAGCACAATGAGCACAACTGGCAAGGCACTAGTGAAGAAAAAAGTTGGAGACTAGAGCAACCTCTTCACTTCAGAAGAAGTGCCAAAATCCACTCTTCAGTATTTAAAAGTGAGCAACAAAGGGAAGAGATACTTGATGCAATTTCAACTGTATGAAGAACTGAGGTTTTACTAGTGTCAGTTCATTATCTTGATCCTCAATTCTACAAGTGCATATCCTTTGTTATGGAACACAAATTCCAAGCAACAAAATGGCCATAGCTCTTCAAATATTCATCACAACTCTGGTTCTTGATGTTTGCATAGGAAGAGACTTTCTATTTTAAAAATCTGTAGGGTAAAAAGACATTCCTTAAATCTTTTACTTGTTATAATAACTAAGCTTTAGTTTAATGTGCTTCCAGTGAGTATTTTTAAAGCATTGGTGTCCAAAATAAATTTTAAGAAAGAAACTTCTATCCCTGAGTGATACTAGGAACCCATTCAATTAATAGGAAATACTGGCATTTTGTTCAGTGATCTGATTCACATCTGCTTCTTGTGATTCTAATGCTACAGAAATCAGCAGTCGAACAATGAAAAAGCTTGTGTTGTAATATTTAGGTTTGAATATTGGCAGAGAAAGAAATGCAGATTTTTATTAGTGTACAAAATCTACCAAATTCTAGAATTTGTGGTATAAATGTATGCACCATAAAATACATGGAAAGAAGAATACGTTTTCGTGTGTACGTGATGAAATATTCTAAAAAGGCAGGAAGGTATTTTTGGAAACTCCTCCTATGAGGCACAAAGTGGGATTGTTTTCTAAGGTCATAGATGACCATTAGGGCATCCAGCAACAGAATCACCCCAGGTCCAGTCTGGTACTCAATGAACTCTTCAGGGAATTTCATTATAGTGAACAGACTGTATTGCATAAGCGGGATGCTGCACTGATCTTTATTTCATCAAAGATGTGCAAAAGTTGCTGTAGTCTAGGAAGAAATATTTTTACTTGCTCTTCTTTTGAGTCTGTGGGTGGGCCGCTAAGGATCCACAATTATTTTCAGGTTTTGGGCACATTCCTGCAGGAGACATATCTGGTTTTCTGTCTTTATTTTGGTCAAAGAACAGTACAGTATCTGAGACAACTTGTAATCTCTTTAGAAAGTCTTGAAATAGCAAATTATGAGAAATGTTTTCTGCAAGGTTTTTCAGAGTTAAAAAAAAAATGGCCAAGTCATTTTTATTTTGTCTTGAAGTTTTCAAACAACTTATTAAATTAACATCCTTCAGTTTTCTGTATTCTCTTTTTAGTAGAAACCTGCTTACTATTTTGATAGATTCAGAAGGGAAATAATAGTCTTTCAGCACCTTTGTTTTTATCTTCCCCCGTGGTCATTGTTCTAAGTTCAAAGGCTTTAATGTCACTCTTTAAGTCTTGATTGCTGCAGATTTTGCCTGAAACAAAAGCCTTATCTAATGTATCATTGTATTTTGAGGAGTCCTTGATGCTGTATGCACAGCAAATCAAATATATATTAATGTCCAAGTATGATATTATCATACAAATGAAGGAGGAAGGCAGCAATGAAAATTTAGAAACATTAGTTTCCTGCGGAAATGAACAAAAGTCCCCTAAGGCTTTAGTTCTTGGAGCAATGCTCTGGAGAAGGCAAAGGTAACCAAGCATCTCTGTGTACAGTTGGATTCCTCTGGAGTAAGTTGTATATGATAGACAGCCTGTAGCTGCATCCCCTGAGCCTGAGAGGAACACAGACACAGACACAGAGAGCCCTGGCAGAAATGTTTTGTCTGGTGGGCTAAAATCCAGCCTAGGAGGGAATGAGGAAACTCAACACTGAAAGGAAATTAAGGAAAAGCTGTTATTTCCCGGAACTCATCTGCAAATAGCTCTTCACTGAGTCCCAGCTAGGGACTCCCCCAGAAGAGTTTTGCCAAATGGCACAGGGAATGCAATGACTGACATTTTTTCTCTCTCTGTTTCTGTGTCCTCCTCCAGATATTCCTGGATTGTTTCTCCTTTGCTATCCTCTCTGTCCCAATCACTGAGTCGTCTGAGAAAGAGCTTAAAGAAGGGCTGGGATGTTATTTAGTGGGGGGCCTGTCACGTGAAATTTCCTCAGCAGGGAGCTGGGGGGTTTATTAAGGAAGAGTTAGGGATGTGAAGGTGTAGGAGAGCAGCGGCACAAGGCTGGGATAAACAGTACTCCTCTGTCTCTACCACCAAGCAAATCTCTGTGTGTCAAGAATTTTGTGCCCAAAGCCAATTTTTAATAAAAATTAGAATAGGTATAATGTGTTTCCAAAGAAATCCATCCTCCCCTGCTTATGACTGCTGTTGTTTACTGGTGATTTAAAATGAGCTGGCTGATAGATTTGCCATCAGCTTAGATTTCCTGTGCTAATAGGAAAAAAAAAAAAGAAAAAAAAATTCTCAGATGCTGTGTTGCTCTGCTTCTGTGCTTTTACTTGGCTCAAGTTTCACAAACATTGGTCTTGCTCAGCAAATGGAGTTTGCAACTTTGTGCCTTAGAAATACGTTTCTTGATGAAAACTTTGAATTTTGATATAGTACAGTAAACAATATAATCACTTCAGACCTTACACTGGCCATCTTCAGAACTGAGAGTGTCATGTTTATTTTCTGTTCCAGTATACCTTATGGATCAGGATGGTTCTTCCAGAGGAACTGTGGGTGCCCCATCACTGGAAGTGCTCAAGGCCAGGTTGGATGAGGCTCTGAGCAACTTGGTCTAGAGAAAGGTGTCCCTGCCCATGGCAGGGAAGGTGGAACTGGAAGATCTTTAAGCTTCCTTCAAATCCAATCCTTTCTCTGATTCTGTGATTGTATGATTTAAATCATGCGATAGTTGATACAATCATCTATTTAAAGAGTTGAACAATATGAACAATTACCTTTTCAGAATTCACCAGTTGAGGAATACGAATTTATGCATACACTTGTGAAAAATACGGAATTCAAAACATCTTTGCTGTCATGAATTCTCGTCTGGAAATACCAAGGGCTGTATATTGCCAGCACAGGAAGGTGGGGTTCTGGCTAGCTTTAAAGTAATGCAGTAATTTTTCTAACTATAAACTAATGTCATGTTCTGAGACTCATTTTCCAGTGCAATAGTTAATGAAGATGATAAAAAAACTGGAATTTCTCAATTTTATGAATAGAAGATTAATTATTTTGGGGAAAAAAATGTCAGCTTTCCGTAATTCATTCAGGGGGAAAAAAAGAAGTAATATTAAAAGTGAATCAATGGGAATCTTTTGGATGAGTATATTTCCCGTTTCGTTGTTTACAATTAGTGATCATGATCAGTTCTTACAATTTTTGTGCTCAGCTTGTTTTAATTAGGATCAAAATGGAAAAAATATTTCATATAAGAATTCTGCCTTCCTTTTTGATTAATTAATACCACGCAGTTTCAGAAAATATGAATAATAGAGGCTGCAATGATACTGGTTTTCTCACAGACAGTGTAGTAGTGAGCCAGTAAATGAAATATTGCATGTCATGCCACTTGATGGGATATAATTCTGTTGTGGAGCTGAGTTTAAATTCAGCTTGGCAGATCCATTGCTCACACTGTCATAAACCAATCTATTTTTATTCTGTCATTGTGTGAACTAAAAAAAAAAAATGTTAAGTTTGAATCTGTGTGTGCTCTACCTCCTCATTAACTCACTGTCTCTAGAATAGTGACCTGCCTTTCAGTCTTTTCTAGCAGGCTATAGTCTTATTTCTATATAAAATGTGTGATGTTTCTAGAAAAAGTGGATATTTTTGTTCTTTTCCAATGTTACTGCTTATTGAGGCCTCAGAAATTTCCCTACTAAAAGAACTACAAAAGCCCTTGAAAGGTGCCTGCTCTGTGCCAGCTGGTTCTGCCTTGGCCCTCTCAAATGAGGAGCTGACATTTTCATTCT
Source organism: Sialia sialis (assembly GCA_009812075.1). Classification (NCBI taxonomy): domain Eukaryota; kingdom Metazoa; phylum Chordata; class Aves; order Passeriformes; family Turdidae; genus Sialia; species Sialia sialis. The sequence goes on from VRYO01001865.1 coordinate 3,335,582, forward strand.
GGTAGGAGGGAATGAAGAGGGGAGAGAGAAAACTTAAACACTGATGATAATTCCTAACAAGCACTTGTAATGCTATCTGTGAGAGGCACGTCCAGGCTGGCCCTTGCTGAGTCCTGCTGTGATGCTTCCTGCCATAGCCAGGGAAGTCAAGAACCAGCTGCCCAGGATTATCCAGTTGTGGCTGGTCAGTCGACACGCTCTGGCATGGAAGATGTGCTTGAGCTGTTGAACAGAAGCTTCTACTGTACCTTTTTTGGTATTAACATTTTCTTCTCTATTTTTCTTCCTGGATTTATTTCTTTGCCAGGCATCTCCACATCCTCTCGTCCCACAGTTGGTTTTTTTCCATGAGTGCTCAGCTGGTCCTTCCTGGGTGTACTGAACAGTGCATAGCACTGGTCACATTGCTGGTTTTGTTTTCTGTGAAATCTCTGGCCTTTTCACTACAAACAAAATCCTTTGGGACAGAGATTGTCTTTTCTATCCCTTGCATTCAGTAGTTTCTATTCCCTTGCCCTTCAGTAGTTTCTATTCCATTATAAGTTGCAAGACAAAACTCCAGAAAACTGTTTGCACCTATTGAAAATTAGGATGGCTGGAGGATCTGGAATATGGCAGATGTAGCAGAACAAAGAGGAGAAAAGATGAGTAACTTGGCCACAATCACACAGCAAAGTGCTGACAGAGAGAGGAATAGAAACCAGGAATGCTGGTTCACAAGCCCGTATTCAAAACGGTAAACCATGCTATTTTTCCCCAGTGTTATCTAGAAATTTCAAAGACAGAATGACATGCTGTTGTAAAACTGATAATAGAAGACTACCATCAGCGAAGCACTATTTATAAATGGAAGGGTGGGAAGGAGCTCTCTATGCTGAATGCCATAAACAAAGAGCACCGTGGGACTAAGGCAAATATTTGTATGTTGGTGTGCTGTGGTTAGCTTTATTTAAACACAAACATTGTTAATAAACATGGATTTATGTATTTTCTTTGATCAGTGAAGTCTGATACGTTTTAAACATCCTGAATATCTCATTTCTGTGTGTCCAAAAGGAGAGGAAGAAAGACTTGGGAGCACATGCCTAAATCTGTCACAGTTCCATTTTTGTACAAGTTTATGCTGGTATCAAATAGACAGATTTTTCAAGGACAATGCGCAACTGCCTTTTCAAACAAAGGGGACCTAAGTTGCTCCAATTAGAATGTGTCTAAGGACATTTTTTAACATTTTACTTACTCAAAATAGATAAATAAACAGGTACAGAATGAATGTTTGGTTTTATAACTTGATTCAAAGCCCATGAGGTTCCTGCATAGGTGCTATATGAAAAAAAATCCACCTTGCAGCTGTATTTGATATGTGTTAAAGTCAAGGTAATAACTGAAACAAAATTTTCCCCCTACAGTATCTCCTTCTCTCAGTTTATTCACAGAAGCAAAACACAGATGTATTTTATTTTAATTAGTCCCTTAACGTTCTTTTGTATATATTTTTAATGACTCCAGACCAGTGGATATTATATCCCAGGGATGCTGTTACTATTTATTCTCTGACTCTTGCTCACAGACCTTTTATTCTTTTGCTTAGTATGCTTCAAATTGCCTGCTCATCTGTGTCCTTCACTGCCTGGATTACTTCATGGTGTTTACATAGCAAAGCAAACTATACAACATCCCAGGGGCCCAATGCTGCTGCCCCGGAATACCGGTGAGTCTAATTGACAACAGGATGTGCCTGTGCTTTATGACAGGAGAACCAAGCCCTCATCACAGCCAGCCAAGCTGGAGCAATAAAACCCAGACTTCATACTCTCTCACTCCTTGGTTCTTGAGAGAAATCCCTGGTTAGCAATATGTCAGATTGCCTTTAGCATGGTTGTTATTGTATAATAATGCAAATTAGTATCAGCATTTATACATGTTCGTCTAAGTCACTGATCCCATTGAACTGTTTTCAACAAGTTTAAGGTTACTTATTAATTTCTAAGGTTTAATGAGAGGGTGTCACCTTATTTTGAAATATTCCATGCTGTGAGTGATTCAAAAGTGCCTTGAATGAAGTCCTTGCTTAAGTCTGAAAGCAATTTGTAGCTGGGTTATTTTCTATGGTTTTTGCCATTTCTCTTCTTCTCTGTGGAAGGTGGGGGAATCTTGTTTGCCACTCTATCATTAATGAGGGAACCAGAAGATAATGCAACACTAACTAGCAGGCAAAAGCAGTTTAGTTCTTCCCTCAAAGTTCTATTTCAAGAAAATTTTTCCTCTTTTTGGCAAGAATGATCCTCAGGAGCAGAATCTAAAGAAAATGTCTTAGTTCACGCCTGTGGCTATTACCTAGCCACAAAAAGGAGCAGTGACTACTGGCTTTCTAGTTTGTGTCACTTCTGCAGAGAAAGCAGCATTTTATTCCCCCATGAACAGAAAAGGGTAAGGGCAAGAGTGGGTGCACAGACATGCAGTAGATATCAGACTGCAGGAAACATCCAGGAAAATCTGCCTTTTTTGTTTGGAAGAGGTCCATCATATCCTCATATCCTCATCCATCCCTCATATGCCTTTAGAAGGCATCATCACAGCCCAACATGTAATCCTGCTGACTGTACCAGTGCTGTTTCATTCCCTCCAGTCCTTCCTTTTCTAGCTTTCTATTCCCTCCCACCCATAAATTTACTCTTTTGCCCAAGAGAGCTGCAAAGTTCTGAGATGTGAGATCTGTCTCCCAGAGGGAGGTCAATAATAAATTATAAAAAGTGACCAAGCAAACCCGGTTCAGCATGCTGTATACCACATACAGGGAGAACAGGGCAGCATGGAAATATCACTGACTCAATGTGACAGATTGCTCTAACATGAACTCTGACCTTTTGCATGGAAGAAATCTCCTTTCAGCATTCACAGCTTGTTTCTTTGAAATGAAACAGTGAATTCCATGGACACTGACTGTTTACTCCAACAAAATTGTTATTCCCATGTAGGTGATGCAACAATTGTTTGGAATACCCTTCGAATATTAATATTAATATTCATCTTTCCTTTTAGTCTGTTTGATATGGAAAAAAGGCATGAGAAAGTGACGATAGTGGAGTGCTAAATGTGCTCAATCTAAAATACTGCTTTTCTGCTCCCCAGTAAGAACCTTCCCTGAAAGTCAAGTATTTAATCTTGTCCTCTCTTTGCAGCACTCGAGGCCAAGCATGTGGTGTAATGACAGCAATTTCGCTGTGCAGACTGCCACGATGGGCTGTGTAAGACAAAAATTCCAAACATTTGGAGCACAGGAACAGATTTACCATAATGCTAACATGTGTGTGTTCCTGTTTGCTGGCTATAATGGCACTGTTAGATGTAATGATAATCCAGGTGGGTGAACTGTCCATAACTTGGGGGCATTTCATCAGAGTGAAACTTGCGTTTTTCAGTTTTGGCAGCAGCACTGACAGAACCCCCTGCTTCCTCTTTCTGCCCTCCAGCCTGGCAAATGACACCACAGTAGCATATATGAGCTGTCCAGGGAGAGGCTGAAGTAGGGAGGGCTGCTTCATAGCCTGAAGAACATTGCTACTGAATGTGTAACTAAATCTCATGCCTGAATATTGTAGGTCCAATTTAGGGGCCCAGACAGTTGTGATGACAATTTTGGTATGAATGTTTTCATTAAAGATGTGTTGGATATGTGTTTCATCCGCTCCTTGTGGGAACAAAAAAGGCACGGTAAAATTGTGTAATGCTTCCCATCCTGTTTTTTGGCCACTGCTGTTTCTTCTGAAGAGTATGGACTTCCAGTGCCTAGGAATGAGCAAGCCCATCTGTTCCACCCTGCTGCTCCATGCCCAGTCTAGCTTAGCAAGCCTTGTTTCCAGCAGCTGGCGATTAAACTGTACCAGTCTGAGGTTTTGAGGGATGCTGTCATGCGCTCATGCCACATGCATGTTGACATGTTCCTTTTTTTCTCCCCAGTCATCTGTAATTCTGTTAAGCTGTGTCAGTGATGACAGAGGTATGGGTCCATGATGGAAAGGGAGCAGTAAGAGTCAGAGGGCAGCACTTTTTAAAATTTCAGTCCCTTCTGTTCATAGAAACAGAGCATGTGTATCAAGGTAATGGATCACTCAGTGGCTGGCCAGAGAAACGTCCCATTGGGCTATGACTGAATGGAGAGACTATTGCAATAGTTTTATGTCTTTACTTCACAAAATAAAAAATACAAGTGTACTCTTCATGCCCTCTTTATTTTGCCTGTTGAGAAAAGCATAGTCTGTCAATCAAGAAAAAAGTTTCCAATTGTGTAGCCTGTTAGAATCATTTCATTAATAACATGTGTTTACTACTGGGAGAAGCAGGCTCAGTGTGCTAAGATTTTGTTTGTCAGTCAGTCATTGGAACCCCACTGTTAATCGCATACAATGGTTTGTGGTTATGCCACAATTTAACCCAGGTTTAAAAATACAAACTAGAGCCTTGGTGGTCTGCTGAGAGCAGTCAGTGGAGCAAAAGGTATTGGTTGAACCTGCCTTTTGGGCTGCTGGCTTGGAGTACTGTACGAGCTAATCAAATTTATTAACTCGAGCCATGACCAGAATGCGCACGCGGGTGAGTGTGGGTGGGTGCACCCAGGTTAGGCTACATTTTGGCTGCATTCTGCAGGGAGGAGGAAAAGCAAGGCTTTGGCTTCCCTTCCAGAAAGACAAATTGGAACCAGATATCAACTAGATTTTGGGATCTCTGGCAGTCTAATAAGGAGAAGGTATTTCTTTTTGTTGTTGTGGGTTTTATTTATTGATATAGGGAACAGCTTAGAAAAAAAACTGCGTGAGTTTCAGAACCGAACGCCGCTGACATTTGATGCATGTGTGTATCATTGCTAAATTGCCCCCTGCGTGCCACTTTAAAGGCAATGTTACAGGCACAATCTCTGACTACACAATAATGAGGTCTGAGCGTGGTTGCCAGAAGAGGGAGAGGCATTTGGCTACTAAGAAAAAGAATACTGGAGAGGCAGTTGTGTATCTTTATATGAATCTTGACCTTCTGGCAGAGGTAGGAAGAGACAAACCATCTTTCTTAATTACAGCTAGAATAGGGTAAGTGAAAATTCCTTTTTGCCACAGCACTGTAGAAAGTATCATTCATAAATTGCAGGACTTGTAATACTTTGAGAAGAATATATTCCTCTCCAGAGATAATTATATCCATTTCTCCACATTACCCTACAGCCCAAGACATTTTGTAGGAACCTCTTCCAGATTTAGAGCAATGTAAGTGATATTTTTAAATAGCAATGTTAGGGTAAAGTCAGTTCCATACATTCTTATTCAAACAAAACAGCATTAGTCTCTTTTATTCTAAATAAAGATTTCATAGTTTCATTTATCCTAATCACTGAAATTATCATTGACAAAATTACTGTAATTTTGAAATTCCTAATCAGATTCATTTATGAAGGCAGTGAAAAATGTGTATTTGTTTTAAATTTATATGGGTTTGTTTTTTCACATTTCTGATTAACATGCATTAACCCCTCACTGCTAAGTTTTCTTAATAAGAAATTAAATTAAATGGATTTAGGTTTGCTGGAGGTACTTATACTAGTAAAAACATTAAGCCTGAAAATGTGTGTAATATTCAGGGCAACATTTGGTTTAACTTTAACTAGCAGTGAGTTGAAACCATCTTTTGCTCATCAATATTCTACAGAGAATCCTTCCCCTTTGCCCTCCTGCCCCATCTTTGCCACTCACGTTGTACTCCACAAGATCTTATTTTTCTGGTTTTATGGGAGAAGAGGGAAGCTTTGGAACTGCACAGCATCTGGGACTGCTTAAACTGTGGCAAGGAAGCAGAAGACAAGTGCTAATAAGAGGTGAAGATGTGAAGACTGAAACATCCTTATACCCGACCATAAATCTGCACCTCCTATAACTATTAAAGTCAGTGGGAATGCTGTATGTGGTGGCCTTTGGGATAAGACGACCGTAAACATCTCCTCCCTCCCCATAACAGTGAATTATCATTTTAAAAATCTGGCTCCTGAAGCTTATTTGCATTTTGTCTGCCTTACATCTATCTGAATGTCCTTTCATGGGTATTTAACTGACTTTTCTGTGTTGTGATGATGATGTTTCCAGTTCAGTGGCAATATGCAGGTTAATTTGAGACTTTTAAGTATTTCTGAGGTAAGTTTTTAGTAAAATGGAGAAGAAATTTCTACAGGCTAATTTCTTTCAAAGATGTAATGCTACTTGTATGTCTTACTCTAACTTCAGTGTTTAAATGATGGCCTAGCCTGGTTTGATGACTGAAAGTTGGTACTGGCAACTCCAAGTTAGAAGTCAAACAAATATTTGCATATCCTGAATGCACAGTGTAGTTTGCAAACAGGCTGGCTTAGGCAACATCACGAGTGCAGGGTGATCGAGGTGACATGCAGAGAAATTCTGTACCAGAGTTAGTAATGGTGCTTGGAAATCAGGAGCCTTTATTCATCAGTTCTCGAATAAAAGCCCCATAGTTGAAAACAGATGTCTTGCCAGTGAGCAATGTACAGGATCTCTGGTACCCATTCCACCAGGGTCACTCATTCTTTCCATAACATATGCTGACCATTCCTTTCCTTTTCTTGTAAACAGTATTAAACCAGGAGCGAGGCAGTGGCTTGTAAGCAACTGCAACTAATGTCAAATTTAGGAATTTTTGTGTTTTAGACCCTGTGTGCCTCTGTCCAGTCATGGAATTCCCTTTTTCAGTATCTAACTTGGGGGTTAGAGCATGTTCTAAGAGAAGAGAGGAGAGAGATTGACAAAAAGAAAGAAAATAAGGATCTTATAGACTTGGCCAGACTTGGAAAAATGTGGATGCATTCATCACCACTACCTTTAACACTTGAGCTGTATCCGTACAGAAATACACAGTGTTAACTTGGACTGACTGAGCTGGACAAAACTGTGAAAGTAACCAAAAAAAAAAGAACCCAAAAACCCAACCAACAAAGACCAAACAAAGCAGAGAAATATTTCAACCAAATTAACATCTCAAGTTCAGCCCTGATCACTTTATAGGCTCTAAGTTTCCAGCAGTCTGTCTTATGATCTGAACTCTGAAGTCTATGAATTTGCATTTTTCAGCAATTTATTTTTTTCTCTTTTTATAATCGCATTTTTTTAGAAAAATTCAAAATAATGCTTTGTGACTGCAAATGTCTTCAGTTTGCACATTGTTAACACTTTGGAAATCACACATTGTTGACAGCATGTACCTCTGAAAGATGCAAATGAGTGGCTGCTTAGCCTCAGTTAAGTTGTAGCTGCAGACAAGGCTAAAACACGTTCACTTACATGGTAGAACGTGTGGTAGGTTGGTAATCTGTGCATATTGTCTTACTCTTTACATGTAGAGCGCAGGCTCAACTTCACAAGTTTTTGTCCCCTGTTGATAGGTTTTATTCTAGTCTGCACAGATGTGTGCTTTAGAATGTTTGATCCAAGGGAACAAGAATGTTAATTAGAAGATATTAAATATCTGTGTTGTAGATCATACTTCTGGGGGGTTATATTTGGGAAGCTGAGCACATCTCTACTGTCTACCATCAAATGAAATTAATTCTCTTAGTTGTGTGTCATAACTTGCCTTTTGATAGTGCTAGGTGAAAGAACATCAAGTTTGAGTAGGGAAAGACTGCATTTCCATCTTTTCACACTGCCATTGCCCAGAAATGCAGAGAAGACAGATCTCCACTCAGACATATGTGCATCTTTTCGAAAGGTAACAACACAGTTCTGACTATCCTTTCTCTCCTGAGAGGTGAAAAGAATTAAAAGTGATGTGGGGTTCTGGCTACATACCAAGGAGAAGGTTCAGGCTGCTCAAGCCATTGCTTTAGCACCCTCCTCTAAGTGAGAAGTTGCCCAACAAATTTAGACAGGGAAACGTTGCCACTATAGATGTACCACTTGTTCAAGTTGCCTTTTAGCCTTGTTTCTATCAGCTGCTGTGACAAATGCTCCAGAAGAACTGTCTGGAAGCTGACCAGCTTGTATACTTATATATACTGTATGTGTGATTATTTTTTTTTTAATTCTTTTTTGATACACACATATGTACATAAGTATATAGAAAGCTAAATAGGGAACTTTTGCATAAATTCCAGGCAGTTAGCAGCTGTCACACACTCTCATTCTAACGTGACTGTGAATAACATAAATGTTTCTAATCTTTCTAATATCTTTTGCCAAACACGAAATAAACAACATATTTCAGGTTGCCATGCAAAAGAAAAGAGAGTGAAGTCCTTTGCCTGAAAGACATATCAAAGCAAATATATTTAGTTGGTTCTTACATGAAATTTAGTTTGGGGGATGGCAAGTATAGTTCTCTGTGGTGTTACACTCAGTGTTACTGTAAACAGGAGTTTGGTTTTGGTTTCTCCTCCCCATTTGATCTTTAGATTTGTCCGTTGTTTAGCACGCTGTATTAATTTTGTAATTGGCATTCGTAGGAAAAGAGCAGAGTGTATAGTATTTGGATTCTATCACTCTAAAAACTATGGCTCAAGGAAGTCATTCTTCCAAAGCTGTGAATTTCTTTTTATGTGGAGAAGAAAAAAAAAAAAAAGAGGAAGTTTATTAGAAGTGATCTGATGCAGAAAATAGTTACCAAAACTGCGAGGACAGATTTTCACATGGCACTGGTACAAAAGATGTGTGTTGCAGTTGAAGCATCATTTAGCTGCAAGTGGTCTAATTTCAGGGCATCAGGAGCAGCTAATATGATGTTTTTCTTTCCCATTTGATGATATAGCCCATTCTGAGTTTCAGATTTTGAATTTTAGAAGTAGAGAGGAACACTGGTAAAAATTCCCAAATTAAAAAAAAACTAATCCATATTGGGTTTACATTATTCATCCATTCTTCATTTCCCTAGAAACATTCTTATGTAAGAAGGTGCATTCAGAGAGTGGGCAAAGGGGCTCTGAAACTCAGCCAGGTGTAGAATGACAAAAGCATACAGGGTTGATATTATCTGAGCCATTTTTGCTGTTTTGAATGTTCTGCAGTTCAAGACTCAGATCTACATCTGTCTTAGAATTTAGCACTATATATATTTTTATGTCATTTTGCTCACGCTAATTGGATGAACAAGGAATGTGGAATACAAAGGGAGTGAGGGAATCTGACAGTGTGACATCTGAGTCGGGTTAGCACAGCAACACATGGATGTACACGAGTGCCTGCCAGCTTTCATTTTCTGATAATTTCAGTCTACTGTCAGTAACAGAACTTTCCTGACTCGGGATTTATGGCCATGCACCCTGAAGGGTTCCTCACCTCTAAATGCTGCTTTCAGCTCACTTCTAGGGTGGGCATCCTGAATGCCTGGAAGGGCAGGCTGAAGCACTGCAGAAGAAACTGTGCTTTGATTAAAGAGAACCAGCATGCTCACCTAATTTTACCTCTTTTGATGCCTTTAAATTGCTAATCGGTCCCTGTTCTGTTTAACACAGAGAGAAAACACAAGGTGTTTGCCACAGAGATACGACACACTTCAATGGAACTTGCCAAAGCCTTGAGATGTAAGAAGTTCGCTTTTATTGGAGATTTGTTAGTGTTTTGTGGACAAAACAATGACTAAGATATGTTAGAGTACGTGTCAGGGGTAAATTGCTTACATGCCCTTCTGGTTCTGCTCTGACTACCTCTCCCTTCTGTCAAAACAACTTACCCTAGTTAGAAAGGTGTTTCCATGCTGGCCCTATAGCCCAGTCCGTAGGAGTTTGCACACACACAGCAATGTTTGACTAATCATTCTAATTTATAAACCATCAACAATCCTAAAAACAGATTAGCCAGCGAGGACTTTTTGTGACAAATACCATGGCACTTTTCCATACCGAACCACATGAAAGGACTCTGGGTCAGAAAAATGCATTCATTTAGGATCAAGTCTAGCAGAAGTCCCATGATTGCCAATGGAACAAGAATAACACCCCTGTTGCCAGACTTTTCCTAGGCAGTGGGTGGCCATGGATAGAGTGCTGTCCCTTCCCCCACCAACATAGTCTGTGTGTTACAAGTTGATTTCTGTTGAAGTCCAGCAGCTCCACAGTCTCAGGATAGCTGGCTACCAGCCTGTGCTTGCATTCCTGCCTGGACTGCAGGGGCTCTGACAGCAAAGGGAACTGTGATGGTTAACTTCACTCCTGGTATGGCACAGGACTGGTGCAAAGCCCTGACAGCTTTGGAATTGCACGCTGAGGTCCAGGAACAAAGCACACAGGGAGTTCTAAACTGCCTCTGCCACCTCGCTGACACCGCTGTGTGCTCAGATCTCAAGATTAAGCAATAGATTTGTGCCAGGATTTAGCCTGAGTTATGCAGCAAGCCAGAGCTCTTGAGAAACACGAGCAGCCAGGTTCCTGTGAGCCAGCGTAGCAATGGGTGCAGCCACTTGCAGCTACAGAGACATCCCCAAATGCCCAAGTGAACTACCTTGTCCTGCAAGGACACCCCAAAGCAGGTAGAGCAAGTCTGTAAGGACTTGAGTATTGATCCTGTCAAACCAGTGAGGGTTTCAGCTGCTTAGAGAAAAGGATCAGGAAACTGATGCACTTGGCCCATCTGTTGGGTTCACCAACCTGAATGTATATTCTACTGATCAGAATGCTGCTTTCCAGCTGAGTAGAGCTTTTTCACCTAGAAGACATTTTTAGGGGGAAAAAACAAAGTGCAAAACAACAAAACAACTGAATAACTAAAACAGAAATATAATTTTGGAAGATGATGAAAGTTAAAATGGGAAGGGACCAGAGGGATAAAATATTATATTTGCCAGTTGCAATATTTATTTCCTCTAGTTATAGAACTCCATGATGGGTGGATGAAGGTAAATGAGACTTGTTTATAGTAGATTTATGTAAATACAGAAGAGCTTTTCCAGGACCTACATATATCCACCAAATATGAAAACTGTAGTAAATTATTACAGTAAAAATGTCAAAAGCTTTCCTGAGATCAGCAAGAAAAACTCCATGGTTCTTCAAACCCAGCTGCACAGCCAGTCTCCTGAGCTACTACCCTTACCCACATCCACAAAGGCATGAGATGAGCTTAGCAGCCTACCCTGAATATCAACACCTCTGGATATTTTACTTTAAAGGGGAAATTGAAGGCCCACTCTCGTGCCAACTTCTGTCTCTATGTGCATATTCATAAAATACATGCTGCAGTTCAGTGATTGACTTTTCAGTCAAGCTAGCTCTGGCTTTTGCCAAAAGAGTTGGTCTCACCTGTCCCTTCCTGTGTTTGCTGTCTTGTGCCAGCACCAGCACTTTTGTCTGTAGAACACACACTTCCCCAAGTACAGGGTACAGGCAACAAAGAACTGAGCCAGGTGAAAGTCACATCTCTGCAGAGCTGTATCTCATAATCCACTATCTAAATTTCATCACCGGTACCAGCCTTTTCATGAGTGCACTAAGTGAAAAAAATAACTTTCATTTAGGTAAGTCCAGTTCAGAGTTGCAGATAAATCCTCTGGACAGTAAAGACCATATCTGACATGTTTTGATGCTGTGCTGCACTGATGGGTTGCCCAAAAGAAGCCAAAAGCAAATCCCCATGGTGAATTCCCCATACGAGCCCAGCTCTCAGCTATTGCTGGTGCTTCATTCTTCCAGTGTGTGCTGGTCCTGGTGAAAGGGATACCTTGGGCTGGGCACAGGCATGGCAGAAATGTAGGTGTGCCATGTTATGCTTGCTGACACTCAACTCACATTTGCTGTGGGCTCCTGAGAGAAGGGGGAGGAGGAGAGAAGGGCAAAAAAGCCCATGAGCAGAAGCTGCAAGAGCTCACAAGAAAAGACCCTCTGCAAAGTTCTGTGTCCCAGATCTGATGCCTGACTCACAAAGCTTCACAAAACCCCTTGATACTCCTCCCTGCTGAGCTGAGCTGTCTTCCCTGCTTACCTTTGATCTCAAGTAGTGCATTAGCTTATATATTTCAGTTTTCTGGGTTTGTGTCTTGCTCATACAAGAATCTATAAGATGTGGGCTAGATTCACATGTGCTGTCACATTCCTTCCAGAAGCATGTAGAAAAATCAGAATGTAGCCAAAAGTCTCCATCTCATTTTTCTTTTCTTTAACACTATCTAGGAGTTGCTACACCTAGGGTATTGTAGGCAAAGTTTATAACACTGCATTTAACTGCACCTTTCACACAGCTCGTAAACCAGATTTCCAATAGCTGTAATTTTAAATTTCTCTCCTTGGATGCAGTGGAAAATGTGACTTTCATGCTTTTCTGTATGCTTACAGCATCATAAATAACACACAGATCTGAAGTGTTTTAAGTACATCAATATGCTGTTCTAAACAAAGTAATGAAAATATATAGCATATAGTGTCTAGTTGTTTTTATTTCTTTCGAGGCTAAGATTCCTCCTGCCTGCATAATTTTTAACTTTGCATGGTTCAAGAATTCTTTATGTGCTGCACCTCAAAGTTAAAAGGAGTTCAAAGTCAAATGCAACTTGGGTGAAGAAAGCAAGAGTGCAAAAAGCCTGTGTTATTGCTATTTACTGTAAGTTTTAGGATTTATAGAGTTTCAGCAGACTTTTCACTAAAATTTCAATCTGTGATAAGTTTAATATCCAAAATCTTACGAAATCTTTTGACAAAACAATCCTTGAGTTGATATTTGACACAGTAATAACTTTCAATGAATCGAGAAGTCCTTCTGTTGGTAGAATTGTGTGATTATAATCAGTCTCCATAACTGCAGCAGTATGTTTATTACACATTATATGTTTATTACACTGTACCAATCCAACACTTTTATAAAACAAATCATTACTGAAAAACCCTGCTTCTTCTTTACGATCGTATTGGTATCATGCATTATATAAATAACTGATAGAGTATATAAACTTGATGGTTGTTAAATTTAACTACTGGTCTGGTACAAACATTTTAAGCAAATCCTCATCTTTTAGAAGTTAAAATCTGGATATATTTTCTCTAAGGGAATGGTTGTGCTCAAGCATAGATTTCTAAGCATTTCTGACTCTCTCCACATATGAGAAGATTTTGGTGGTTTTTTTTTTTTTGTTGCAAGTGTCACTCATAGGAATGGAAAGCCCTGAATGTATTAAAAGATGGTGTGGTCTCTTGGTCAAAAAATGCAACTGATGTTCTTGAACGTTCTGCTTCAGTGAACCCCTCACACACCACACATGGAACCAGTAAAGGAGCACTGTTTCTTCCTTGAAATGGGCCATGCTATTTCGTTTGAAACAACATGTGTTTCTGCTGGGTGTTCTGTGGTTCTGTCTCAACAACATTACTCAGAGCTCAAATACAGCAGGTATCAGCCAAGGAACTCTCAAGTATCAGAGGGATGAATAAATCATATTTTCAAGTAACACCCATCCCTTTCAAATAGATACACAGCTATACATCTGAGACATAACTCGCTTGAAAGAAATAGTTTAATCACACTGTTCCAAAACTCGAGTTGCCAAAGGACTTCCAGTAACAACTTAAATGAAAGTCACAGGAGAGGGATTGAGGCCTCAGTACTACTGGGGACTATAAAAACCAATCCTTTTCCTCGTGTCTGTTCCACTGGTGACCTCTAGTGCCCAAGGACAAGAACAGGTATTCAAAGTTTCTTCAGAGCATTGCTTTGAGAGAACGGGCAATAAAGCAGTGACCCTTTTTTCAGTGTTAAAAATCCTGACCTGGGCTTTCAATTCACAATATTTTAAGTGCAAAATAATAATATAGAAACTCAGTGCATTAGGGGAAGCAAAATATTTATGTTATTTGTAAGACTAGAAAGCTTCTTATTTGTAAAAATGAATACTGTGCAAGATTATTCACATTTGGACCATCTGTTTCAGGCATTTGTCTTTTCCTCAGTCTGTGAAAAGGAACCAAACCTACACAGCAAATGTTGTGCTTCAGCCAGCACCGACTACCGAGCAGATGACCTTCAAGCATGAGGCCTCAACAGGTAATATTGTTATCAGCTAACTGGAATTTAACTGAGAAAATGGGATGCCTAAGTACCCATTCAAAGATCACAAGGGTTCAGAGCTGATTTTTAGTCATTATGATATTTCTTTTAATATCATAACTCTGACATGAAACCAGGCTGCTTTCTATGGGAAGGCATAAATTTAGGAAAATAAATCTTAGGTATTTCCTTCACAACAGTATTGTTGAATGGAGATTGAACTGGAAAGCAGTTGAGAACTTCACTGCCATCCTGTCAGCTATGGAAGCAACAGGCAGTTACAAAGGTGCAGGCATTCCACGTTTCTTGGGCAAAGTGCTTTGGTAGATATGACTTCCATGAAGTCCATCTCTGCCTGTAATTCATACTTTAGGTAATGAGAAGTTTTCTTTGGCTAATGTTAACTCAGTGATGTGCACATAACAGATCGCTCAAGTTTAACAGTGTTAGCAGGAGTAGATTAAACTGAGAGAAGCATGCTAGAGAGAAGTGCTAGAAAATTGTGTATCAAGGAGCCAATAACTGAATGGATACATTAATGGTTTGCAGATATATATTTTTATAGAAACAAGATAAAGTATAGAAATCATGTTTATAGCAAGGCTGTAATCTCAGATCTCTCTTTCCAAGATTGTAGCCAAACCAACAGCAAGAATCACAAAACCACAGAATATGCTGAGTTAGAAGGGACCATCAAGTGCAACTCCTGGCCCTGCACAGAATACCCCAAGAGTCACACCATGTGCCTGAGAACATTTTCCAAGTGCTTCTTTTGCTCTGTCAGGCTCAGTGCTGTGACCACTGCCCTGGGTAGCCTGTTCCAGTGCCCAACCACTCTCCAGGGGAAAGAATCTTTTTCTAATGTCCAACTTAAACTTCCCCTGACAAGTTTTGCTCTTGCATCCTGCCCATCACTCCTAAGCATTTTGTTGCATTGTAATCAAGTTTTAAAAGACTCCCAGTAGTCTCCTAGTTAGTGGTAAAGGACACTGGGAATGTGAACTTGAGCCACTATGGCAGTCACATTTGCACAGCCTTAGTTTGGACCAAGGCCTCTTCACAGCTACACTCCCACATTCACATAGACAGGTTCCCTCACCAACCCCAGGTTTCCCTTAGCAGAGTCTCAGACATCTGGATCTTTAAAACAATGTAATTGTGATTCAACAACAAAATAACAGCTCAAGCTGGCACCTCCGAGGAGGGACTCCAAACAAAGGAATCCCTGGGCTTTTATATTCCTCAGCATCATATTGATGAAGGAGTTGTATCTCTGAGTGCTCTGAAATGCACTCTTACTGGCGTGAAGGGCACTTACTGTCTTCTCTGATTATGTTGTAAAACAGAAGGATGCTGCAATGGATTCTAAACTGGAAGCCCTGGATGAATGAAGGCATTGTCCTGCAGCTCTGTGCCAGGAGTGTGTGTCACAGGGAGCTCAGTGCTGTAGTGCCATTGCTGTTGCAGAATAAGCCTTTGCTGTGATGTGGCAGCACACAGCTCAGCCTGCAGGCTCCCTAGGTTGCCACCCTGACCTGCCTTCATCTCACTCATCACTGCACAGAAAACTCCTGCAGAGTTGTGATGTTTCTTCCAGAGACCAAATGCCTAAAGCTCTTTGCTGTTTCAGTTGTTTATTGGGTCTGTCCTGAGAGGGCTAATGGCCTAGGGTGAAAGAATTCAGCCTTTTAATTATTGAACATCTCTTGAGTAAAAGCATGTGTATGGATGTGTAAGAGACAGAACAGAGTGTGGGAATAGGAAGGAGAGGAGGTGTGTACAGAAGCTGGTCTTCCCTGTCTATATAAACCATGACAAATCCACTTACACACAGATGTAAGTGCAGTCTTCAAATCTATGTTTTGGGGGGCAAAGCTGATTACATGACTTCGCTCCTGATATCATTTGATGTCTGTGGGCAGTGAAGACAAGCCACCTAGCTGCAACCTTTTAAGCTTTCTGCAGCTTCTATCAGAACTTAACAGAACAGTAAATTGCAGTAGCTGACTGCATACCAAGTACAGCAAAGCTTTAGAAGAGGGAGATTTTTGTATTTTAATATAAGGCATGGGAAACAGTTGGCATCTTAATGCAAACATGAGCAGAATACTATTAAAGTAAACATTTTTACCCTGTTATCACACTGGCTGTCCAGGAGCAGTGCCCTGGCCAGGATCTGAGAGGTGGTAGTGATCCGAAGTGCTGCACACACTGCCTGAGGAATGCAAGCAGCATTAATACTCAGGTAGTAAAACTGTACTACTGGTGTTTAAAAGAATGCCAAACCACAGCTCTGCTGGAGGCATCACTGCTCAAGGTCCTGGAAGCTCTGAGCATCTTTCTGACAACAGCAGCCTCTTCAAAGGTTTCAGAGGGGGTATTTCCTGCCTTTAAGATTGCTTTCGTGGCTGAATCATCCACAGTCTGAGCCAGAAAGAGAGTAAACATCATAAGGTGTCTCATTATGAGTAAGAATATAAGATCTACTAGTTCTAAAACTTTTGCATGTTTTCAACTGGAATCCAATTTTCTTTGAAGTGCAGTTTGACAAAAGAAAAAAGAAGTAAAAAAGAACAACTTTAGGTGGCACAGAAAATGGGGTCAGTCAGCATTTTCAGCTAGCATAAAAACTGTTTCTAAGTATGTTCAAACTATATTTACTTACATTAAAATGTGTAACAATCCTCCTGCTTGGCCAGAAAGTTGGAGGCATTCAGTTATATCAATTAGCAAGATAAGGTAAATATTTCTGATAAAATTTCCTTCTTTAAATTTTTTATAATAATTCAAATCTGTTTAAATCAGAGTGTAGTTCCTGCTCTCCTCTTCTATGGCTCAGAGCAATACAGACCCAGTGCTGGCCTCTGAACACAGGGGTGAGCACACATGAGCAGCATCCTTACAGGGGGTCTCTGTCATGCTTTATTCATCTGAATAATAAGGGTGTGCAATAATTTGAAACAACAACTTTCATGCTGTCAGGAGCTATGTAGACTTGCTAAACTTTGGTTTTATTATTCTATTCCAGTGATACAATTAGAAAAAAAAAAAAAAAAAAAGCACAACCCTCAAATGTGATTAGGTTAAATTTAAGAATATTGCACCTATCAGAAAAATGAAATGCTTTATTCTCTGAGCATTCCTACTAAACATCTGGGAAATCTTAGCTTAAAAACAGTGCAGCAGGCACAATGGAAAAATCCTTGAGAGTGATGACAGCTCTGATTTCACATGTATTTATAATCCTGCACTTCGTTTATTTTCTTGGGATTTCTGAATTTGACAGAGACAGATATCTGAAAATAACTGACATGCTAGCTGTCAGCCTGTCCTTAAAATGTGTGGTCAATAGATCAAGAGAACTGAAACACAGGGGGCACAATGTTATTCTCTGTTGCAAAATGTAGAGAAGATGAAGCATTTTATAGTTCTTGAGTGAAATGCTCATATGTGAAAAAATAAATAGCTGACAGTCTCTCACTTCAGCAACTACTACCTGCAGTCTGTGAAGGAAGGACTTTGCCACTGTAACACAAACATGGAAGCACAAAAATGAGAGCTGGTGCTACAGCAGGCAAACTTGCACCTGGTTTGGGGGAAAGATTTTCATGAAGCCTGTGATAAAAAATGGAATTATTGAGGAAAAATGATTCCTCAATAAACAAGATCATTTTGTGCAGTAACTTCGAGATAATTCAATGCAATGTGCAGCTCAATCTCCTTTGTTCCTGTAGGCATTAGGGATAATCCACAGTTTTGGCAAGTAGGAAAAGTAGGAGAGACCTAAATGAAACTGAAGCTGCTCTGAGACAGGAGTTTTGTGTTATACATGTCTGCAGCTCCCAGTACAAAGAGCAAAGTTTCTTCAAATTAAACAACATCCCTTACAGACTGCTGTGACAATGAGCTAGCATAAAAGACCAACTTGTTACTTTTAATTCAAAAGGCAAAGATTAATTTTTAAATTCTCCAAATATGAGGTGGAAGACAGCAACAATTGCTTGCTGTCCACAATACTGGAACTTCTTGTGTGGTGTCAGTAGTTGTGCCAAGGTAAGCAGGAAGAGGAATGAGCTACTTACCTCCACTTCCTATATCTGCTAGGCGCTGCATAAATTTCTGAGAGAACCTACCAGTGAGTGGCTGCAGATCAGACTAGACAAAATTTCTTCCACATGTTATACCACGTTGGTCATTGACCACAGAGATTCTAGAAATCTGCCCCGTTCAGTTATCTCAGTTGTGGGTGATGGCTTTGTGTAACAAGAGCAGTGCACAAAACTAGGACCAGGAAAACCTGCCAGAGAGAGATCCTGGCAGCTCTTTCCTCAGAGGGATAAGCCCTGCTTTTCCAAGGAAAGTTCAGCAGGGATATTCCTGGAGCACCTCCTTGCCTAGAAAAAGAATCTTAATTGTGGGTGTACATTTATATATGTGTGAGGACCAAAAAACAAATGGTAGGTTACAGTGTGTATGACTGAATCTGCAGGAGCAATGATTTTGAGTCACCTTAGAGTAAGTTTTTCTTACAAAGACCTTTTGATTTAGGAGATATGCCACTTACTATTTCACAAGTAAATAGAATCTCTCCTGCAAGAAGATCATGAAACATGTAAGGGTTACTATTTTTCCCAGTCATAGTTATCTGTTCATACCGTACTTTCTGGCCACATACAATAGTGTAGACATGAAAATTAGTGTGTGTGACTGTCATGTCCAATTCCCAAAAGGAAGGGAGCACCCGACATTCCTAGATGCCAGTGGTGGGAAAGGAACAACACATTTCAGAGGCTCTGAAAAAACTTATCAAGTGTTATTTGTACATTATACAGTATATTTGCTGTCACTTCAGGAACCCTGAGGTGCCTTTATATGGATGTGTGAGGACAAAAATAGGGCTGCAAATGAGAATATGGAGTTGAGAGAGATTGTAAAAGGGTTCCAGATATTTGGAACCTCCTGGGGAGAACCAGGCTGACAAAATCCTTCCGAATTTTGCAGTTTCAGCAAACCTGTCTATAGGTGACTAAATTTTCTCTCCCACCTCCACTTTTTTTCAAAGTCACTGTTGTTTGTTGTACAGTGCACCTATTGCTGCTGTGGCACTTTGTAAAATTAGAAGACTGGATTCACTCTGGCATTCTTGCTAGCAATGGCAATGACAGCACATTTCAGAAGTGCAGAAGCGGGCAACCCGGGCGGGAAATTCCAGAGTGTTCCATTGAGACTATGGGCTCTTCAAACTTGTCTCTTGCATCAATACTTTTTTCTGTGTATACAGGAGATGCATGAAGATATTAATTTCTTCCTCCAGTGAAAATGTTTGTAAGAAGGCAGAGAAAACATACTGGAGATGGTGTTCAAAAAAAGTCTGAGAAGAAAATGTCTGTTACACAAGCAGTCTTTGGGAGAAAGCCTTTGAAAGAAAAAGGATGATAAATAAAGTGGTTTCTTATGCTAGTTAGCAATGGACTTGGAAGGCAGAAAACACTGTACCTGCTTTTCTCACTGCAAAAGTCTGCTGTAGCCTGATAAATGTTCCAAATAAAAGATAAGGGTGTGCACTGAAAAAAAGCTGTTAATGACACATCCCTGCAAACATTATGCTGTCCTGTGGAATGGAGATATTTGTCCAAATGCTTGTTATTCATGCTTGCTTGTCACTCCTGAAAGTCCAGCTGGTATCTTTTTCGTGGGTTCAGGGAGACACAAATATTCCCTCTTGTACTGCTGTATACCTCAAAAGAAATCGTCTCAGCAGAGAAAGAGGGTGAAATTGTGACAGCAGGATGATAGTTTGCCAAGCAAATTCCTTTTTCTTGTCAAATTTATTTCTTTTAAATTCAAATTATCAGTAGTCAACTCAGCATATTCTATGGTACACCCTCTGATGAAGTTCACACTTCTGTCAACCCATCTGGGGCACTATCAGTTTTGACATGAACTTGGGAAGCAGCTATGGAAGGCAAAATAGTGTGTCTTTAAATGGTCCTAAATGTCTAGGTATGTGAATAGTCATTACACTTTACAGGCTGGCACTGTTTTGGATACTTAATTTAATGGTGCACTAAATATTTGTGACTATATCATGATCTGTGATCAGTGGCTTTTGTGATCAACAGGCATTTCACTTCCATGTGTCCAGGCTTTTCCATCTGGATGCATTTTCTGTACTTACCAAGAGCTTTGAGACCTACACAGTCTCTCTGTAGGTGTGACATAAAAGAATATCCTCATCCAAAGTGGGGTGTTTTAGGAAATGAGCAGTTCAGAACCTGCCTTACATGTGAACAGGACTTGCTGTTCACTACTGGTCTCGTCATTCCTGTGCTCACTGCACACTCAGTGAAGTGTGACAATTCCTTTCAGCAGATCCAAAACTGGAGTCACAGAGCTCATTTGGCATCGCAACCCTTGCAACAGGTGTTTTAGGAGCCAGTCTGGTTCAGCCAATAAGCAGCACAGCAGATTGATAAGCACAGCAGGGGCAGGCTTTTGAGGTCTGTGCCTTTTGGTGGCATTTCTTTGCTGGGGGACGGTGACACAGGGACTTTGCCCTGGTGCTTTTGCCCTGTTCCAGACACAAAAGGAAAAAATGAAGATGTCTAAGACAATACCTATGTTCATTCTGTTGTTTACAGGTGAGCGGACATTTTTTAATGTTTTTTCCACATCTAAGCCTTCCTTTTAATACTTGCAATTATTTTTTGAAAATATTCCTAAGTACATTCCGAATGTTAATTCTTATGGGTTGATCAATAAGTACAATCATGAAAGTGTTTTGTCTGTGCATTATTGTATTGTACCACATGAATTATTACTTTAGTTGTATCTCTATAGAAAATTAGGCTTAATCAGTAAACTAATGCTTAATAAGCACACAATTATTTTTGCTATGCAAATATCTGTGGCACTCCTAATAATAAAACTTCAAGAATTATTTAGGTTGTATTTTAAAGAAATCCTCTCCAGGTACAGAAAGTCATATGTGCCAGTATAAAAGGTAAGACTTGTTGGAGCATTAGTCATCTTAGACTCAGTAATGAATGACAAAAATAAATGTTTATATCAGTTATGATTAATATTCTAACAATTAACAATAAAACTAGAGAAATGACAACACCTACACTTCATCCTTTTTTATTTGTCTGCACTGTCTACAAAAATAGAGTGGAAGTATTTCAGTGATGTTGCAAGGAAACCAAAAAATTTCATTATTTCAGACCTTTTAACAATAAGCACCAGGCTTTCCCACCTGCCCCACAAAGACTTTGTAAATTTACTGAGTAGAAGTAAGAATGGTTGGGCTCTCCCTCTGCAAGTTTCATGAACTTCCCAGCTACACCATTTGCATGATTAGGACTGCCAGGACCCCTTGTATCAGTTCTGTCTAATGAAAATGTTAATGTTTGATACTCAGAATTTGTGACTGAATGTTGTGTTAGAGAGACCTTACAGAATCTGAATGTAATATTAGATAGTAATGAAAGGGGTTTATGTTTGTCCATTAGAATTTGTTACTAATTCTATCAGTTTCATAAATTTCCACCAGAACTGTTTCCTTGTGAAAAAGAACAAGAATAGGCTTCGTCTGGTGCAAAGACAAAAAGCAGTTTCTTCTTTACATTTCTATAGGCAGCAGTAGAGGGAGAATTTAAGAAGGTGCAAAGAGGTGGAGAGGGTTGTCTAATGGACCTTCTTATCATGAAGGCACACGTGTTCTGAAACAAGCCTGGCTGAGAATTTCTGCCATCCCTTTTCTAAAGAGTCCATGGAAATACGAATATCACCCTGCCTTCTGAGCTGTGCCCTGCTTGGCAGAGTCCTAGGAAAGCTTCAAAGTGACAGAGCAAGCTTCTGCCCTAACCCTGGAGTAACTTTAATGCACTGCAAACAAGTGCTGCACGTTCTCAGAGAGAGGCAGAGTCTGCCCAGAAATACTGTTGGGTGCACAGGTTTGCTCTCTTCCATAATGTGGATGGATGTTATGTCTCAAGGGGATGCTATAAGTCTAGGAAAAAACTTTGTAGATAGCAAATCTCAGGGGAGACCAAAATTAATATTTGATTATGCTGATTTTTTTTAACCTGTGTGTCCAAGAATCTCACAGGGCAGAGTTTTGTTCCCCTGTGACATTGCAGAGCCCATGTGAATCTCCTGGAACTTCTACTTCAATAAAAGAGGTTTTGTTTTGGTTTGTTTCTTATGTCACAACTGTGGCTATGAAAAGCATCTTCTTAATGCTCCAATAACTTATAAAAGGGTATAGTTTTCCTCTCTTCCTGTCATTGCAAAAAGTTCAGTAAAGTATTTCACCCCTCCCCAATTCTTTTTCATTAATTTGCAATTGAAGAGAAGAAGTAACATGTGAAAGGGGGGGGTGTTAATTATATTTGTCAATTAAAGCAAGCAAATGAATGTCATCATCTCCATCAATGTGGTTGCTATCCATTTGAAAAGCATATAGGGAAAGAGGAAAAGTGAGAATGAGGATGAATATATCAATAAACATCCCAGGTGAACTGAGCTGCCATATCCTATCAACCCCATCAAACAAATGAAAATGGGTTTGCTAATTTTCAGAGTGCCCAAATTTAGTAAAGGCCCTGCTACTGTTTCCTTATAGATTTAATTTTCTTACTCTAGAGCAAGGAAATAACAGCTGAAAAGAATATCTATGATTTTTCTTTAAAGTTGAGTAAATGCCAGTGAGGGGAGTATTTCCAAACTTTTTCTGAGAAATATCTTAGCAATTTCAACTGAAGTGTTCACACACAAAAAAAGAAAGAATGGGGGGAAACATTCCAAATGTAAAACAGCAAGCAAGATTGTCCAAGTTATGAGCATTTGAATCTTACAACTGAAATTATCTAACAACCTTTATAATACATGGTATGGCATAGTCCAGCAATAATTTATTGAAATGTTTTTAGTTTTAGGATATCTTTGTAATGCTCAGGAGGAAGAGGCAACATCATCAGCAGTGAGTGCTTTACCTCCTAAAGAACATGGTACACATACGAAAAATTTATCACCAAGTCGTGAAGTGGGAACACAACCGCCTAATCCTGTTCCAGGTCTGTTTTTTAAGTTGTTGCTTCCTTCAAATCCTGAGTCAGTTCTTCCCTCAGGTGTGCACATCTGAGTCTTGTGAACATGTTGTTCCACTTTTCCACTGCTGTATCCCATCCAATGACCGTCCTTAGAAGAACTGCAAGCACAAACCAATTTAGCAGTAAAATGACCAATGATAATGTGATTTTTTGATAATAATAATAATAATAATCAATGTGATTGATTTAAACAGGTTAAACCTATTTCTATGGAGGTGGGAGCTGAAGCACAAAGCATATTTCAGACATCTCAAATAATACTGCCTAAATAATTGTCAAGGGGCAGGAAATGTATCATTTAATATAAAATGTCAGGCATTTTCTGTGATCAATGGCTATCTTCCCATTCTGTGCCAAGAAAAGAACACTAACAAGGAAGACAACAGCAGAACAGGTCCCCCAGACCTGTGAAGTGTCTCTATTGTTTCTGTGACATCTCTCTGTGCAGCACCTGCTTCTGGGTGTGTCTCAGATCCCTGGGCTTTCCTGGACTGGCTGCTTTCTCAAGTCCACCTCTGCTCTTAACACCACAGCTAAGGCTGCATGAAACTTCCTAGCTGCAGGTTCACAACACAAATGATTTATCAAATCCTGTTTTTGTGGAGCTTTGGGTGCTGGAGTGGAGTAGCTGAAGTGCCAGGGATTTCACCTGCCCTCCCTCTTTCCTCCTCTTGTAGTCCCTCTGCTTCTTATATTGAGGTAGGAAAGCCAGCTTTAGCTTCATTACTCGTGGCTGTGCAGCTTTCTCAGGTTTCTAATTTTTATTATTTCCCTTCTAGCCAGAAGAAATCTGCCAACTCTAGTAGGTAAGTTGACAACTTCAACATACTGTACTTTTGGTAAAATAATTTTTTCTTTACCTAAGTTTTGAATTTTTAACTTCTTTTACTGCAATTGATTATAGAAGACAAAAGCTATGTATGGACTTGTCATTAACCTGAAAAACTCTGTTTTCATATAATAGTGTTTAAGACACTCCTTAATCGCAAGCCATGGATGATATTTTTCTGATTGTTTGAGTAATGAGAGTATCACTAGACTACACTAAACCATAGTAATTTGTTTTCTTATTACTATTACTTTGGGCCTTTTTCTTTTAATAAAATCTGTAACACATATATTAATTTTGGGATCAGCAGTTACTTTGCTCACAAAAATAAAAATTGGAGATTAATCATAGCACATATTTGCACTGCCAAAAATTAAAAGTACTGTAATGATCTGTGACATGATTGGCTTATTTCTGTACAAATCCAGACTCAAATGAGATTTTTGTTTGTAGGAAAAATCAAGACCTATATTTTAGTGTCACATATAACTATTTTATCCTGAATAATTACCCATCACAAATGTAGGTATTAATTTTTTCCTTGTCTTAATGGCTAAGAGTCACGGTTACCTTTCTTTTTGCTCTTCTAGTGGCAGGAGTCAGCATTGCCCTTGTGTTGCTTTGTATTCTTATCGTTGCTATTTTTTGGTTTGCATGGAGAAAATCACAGGTAAG
>VRYO01001865.1:3361210-3377818 GCA_009812075.1 Sialia sialis
CCTCTGCTGACCTCCCTTCCTGGGTAGGACCTGCTCTCATTTTTTGTAGGAATGGTTTCTGGTTTGCAGGCCTTTTTCATAGAAGGTCCTGCATCAGCAATGATAGTTAAAGTGTTCAAGTGAGTTTTATCTGTCTGAATTATTTTAGATCCTATAATTTCTTATCATCATTTATACTATAATAACTTATCACAGTCATATCTGTGGTGAGTTAATATTGATAAAAATTAAAATACTAGGTAACTTATAATAAGAATAAATGCATTAAGACTATAGAAACAGATTTGCAAAAATAGTGTATAACTGGAACAATGTAATAATAAAGAAAAATATGAGGACATATACGATATAGACATTACTGGTTTTCCATTCGTGTAGCTCAAGTGCACCCTGCAATGATGACGATATATTTGTGTTTCTTTCACAGGAAGGTTCAATTGAACTCAATCCTATCCCCTACGGTGAGGCTGGAGTGTCCTTACGAAATGTTCCACGGCCTGAGAGCCAGCAGGAGTGGCCTTTTGAGAGAGCAGTGCAGTGACAGCAGGACAGTGCTGCACAACCCTCTGGGAGCAAAGAAAAGCCCTCTCAATTGTAGATAGTTCAACAGCACTCTCCAAAGAGCTGCGTCTGCAAAAAAAGTTACATTCTTGAAGTTATAAATGTCCTCGTTAGGAAAAATGCCACACTTATTTTCTAATCAATTAAACCTGCATAGGAACAGCACCGCTGTTGAGATTAGCTGGAATGGCCACTGTTTGTGCTTGTATACCTGTAAATCTCCTATTGGAAATTACTCCTGGAGGGCTTTAGCCCCAAAATCTGGCTTGGGCCACAACTAGTTTACCAGCATAAACAGTGCTATTCTAGTGCCTGTGAGTTTCCTGGGAATTGTTTCATTTGCTAGTGTAGATATTGTTACCATTTACAGTTTATTTTAAATTACACAGTTGATACACCCAGCCACTCATGGTCAGGGATTATTCAAAGACTGCAAACCTTTGCTTGCTCATTGTGCTGCTCAGGGGAAGAAGTAGTGGAAGATTGGCACTGTCAACCAATGAAACTCAGGTTTGTGGGCTTAAATGATGCTTACATTTAAAACCAATTTAACAATAATCAGGAGTCACTCTTGCACTGCTTCTTGCCCTTTCTGAGTAGCACTAAGTGGTGCTAGGTCTCTGGGCAGCCAGTGAGTGCTGTGGGGCTCTGGCTGACGAGGAGACACGCACCCAAAAAGCTGCAGCACCCTGCAGCAACTTGGTACAGGCAGGAGGAGCAGAGAGGTAAGGGGATTGTCTGAGATGGCTCCATCAGAATATTCCTGTGTGAACCTTGGCAAGTGACCCTTATTCCTGAGACTGAGCTCCTGGTCTGGAGGGCAAGACCAGTATGTCCTTAGCTTATATTTATCTGTGAAGATAAATATATTTAAAAGCATGCAAATGTGTGAGCCCCACAGCAATGAAACTACCCTGAGAGCTGTAAATTGGCAGGAAGGCACAGATTCTGTTTTTATGTAAATCTTCTCAAACCACTATTACTTTTCCCAGTAATAGTAAAGAACTCTATGTCAGCTTTCAAATTTAGGTGCTAGCTGACATTGTCGACAAATAAAAGCTTTTTCTTAATGAAACTCAAAAAGAGATTTTCAGATGACTTCTGTGAAATAAAATGTGAAGGAATATTGAAAGCTCATGCCTTTTTACATCAGCTTCCATAGATAACAATATCTTTTTCATTTTTGTTAATTTGCTCTAAATTTAAGAATGAGTTCATTTTATTAATTTTATGTGTAGCAATATTATTTAGGGTGGGAGAGTTGGCTAAATCTGCTTCCTGTATGGTGTTTTTTAATGTGCATCTCCTTCTTTTCTTTCATTTAATAGAAAATTTTAAGTGCTTAAATGCTTTTTTAGATATTAGATCAAGAGTGTTCTGGGCAGCAAACAGCATTAGTTGAATGCAAAGGAAATAACAAATATTTGTGAGAAATAATTCATATAAACTATATTTACAGTGCTTTTTAATCAATGTTTGCAAGCCTCTTTGTGAATAACTTTGCTTTTGAAAATACTTTCAGAGTGGTTTTATTTTATTTCTGAGCTTTTACAGAACTTGTGTGCTAGAAATAATATTTAATACTTGTTATTTGGTGTCCATGTTGGTTATTGCAATGTTGAAGATGTTTGTGATTGCTGAAAATCAGCCAGTCCCAGAGGAGTGGATGCTAAGTGCTTAGCAGAAAAAATACCTGTGGGTTTGAAATTACTTGTGTCAATGAAGCTTGAACAGTGCTCACAAATTGGGTTTTTTGGCCCACAGCCCTGCCAAGCAGGGAGCAGCTCATAGGAATGATGCAGCCAAGGGGGAGAGGGCAGTCCCAGCTTTCTGGGAATCAGGGGAGATGGTTTTGCAAAACTTGAGAGACACATGTTTTGTAGCTCTGATTTGGAAATGAGACAGGAAATAAATGGAAAGGGAGACCTCTGTGGAAATCAGGAAGGCCCTGATGAACAGAAGCTGTGGATGTGGAAGTCAGAGCAGCAGCACATCCTACCTGTGATTTGATGCTCCTTACACTCATTTGAAAGGTTAGCATGTTTTTAGTTAGTTTATTCAGGTTTCTTTTCTGCTATAGGAAAGTGAGCAGGAATTACATCAATTTGAAGAAAATTAGTTTTATATAATTTAGAGCTGAGGTTTTTTTGAGTACAAGAGGAGAAAAGTAAGCTACCCAAAGTGGTGTGGGAACCTTTCTAAATGGGGATTACTTTTAAAAACAGATTACACCAATTACCCTTATTACCAGGAGAGTATGAAGAAGGTTGCTGTGAATAGTCTCTGCAGGTCCCTTCAAGCTCTGAATTTCCAGTTTCCAACAAACAACACAGCTAGATATTTGTGTTTGTACAGCAGCTTGTTTCATTTGTGGATAACTTGCAAAAAGTTGAAAAGCCCTCTACACTGCAGCCAGCAGCACTAGGAGCAGGTGCCTTGGCAAAAAAAAAGCATGGGGCAGATGTGGGTGGTCTTTCTCACTTTGCATTCAAACCTTTTCAAACCTTTTCACATTCACTGCCTTTCCAGCAGTGCAGACTTGACCAGTGCAACATGCTGAACACATGAGTTCCACAGCTCAAGATCTCTTCTCCCTCCCTTTTAAAAACCTAACAGAGTTGTTCATTGTCCTCTTCATCTTTTTAATTTGAGCAAAACCAGTGGACAGTTCTCTTTCCCTTTCACCTGTCATTCATATTACAGAACCTCTAGCACAACTGCTTTGTCTTCCAAACTAACAGTGTGACTTAACCTGCATGGATTTAAAGTTTAGCACTTTAAAAATGTGAAAGCACATACGTTTTTAATAACTGGAGGCTAAAAATGGAAAGCTTACTGTACTTTCTTGGGTAATAATGGCAATTTTTACAGTTTCTACAAAATTTTTAAGAGCTAGTGTCTGCACTTATGGTGTGAAACATGAGTTTGAAGCAAAAAGAATGTGTTTGGCTAAAAAACATGGACAGTATTTTACATAGTCACTTGTATTAGTTATGTACATTCTTGGATTTATACACATTAGCTATCTTGGTCAAAGCAAAAGATTTACTTTTGCTTACCATAAGGATGAACATAAATTGAAAGGTTAAGGTTCAGCACAAGTTCCATTAACCTCTGTCTCAGAAGAAGAAGAAACAGGATAAAAAGTTTTCAATATGGTTAATATTGAAAGCTGGGCTGTAAAAACTTAGACATCTTTAACCCTTAAAACCTTTCTTATGTAAAGTCATCCTTCTGGCCTTTAAAATTTTACTTTTATCTAATTGCTTTCTATTCCTCCTCTGTACATGCAAGAAACAAACCCAGCAGCAGCCAGCATGTTTTCCTGTAGGGGTTTAACTTACAAATGAAACCAGATAGAATGTTGTAAAGGTAAATATGATATGGGGTGAGAAAGGACTGCAGGGCCCAGGGTGTTAACAATATGTGTCTTTATTTAGACAGAGAGTAGATGCAACCACTCCTGCTAGGCTATTTCACACCACCTCAAACAAGAATGTGCAAGCACCTTGCAGTGAATTGTCAAAACTCTGTAGGACTGCTCTATTCTTCAGCAGTCCTTGCCAAGAAGCAAAAGCATCCAATAGGCACACAGACAAACACAAGCAATACCTTCTGTCTCACAAGCCTTCCTGCTAGTGAGCTGTGAGCCTGCTTGGATGGCTGGAAGTAATGGTGCTGGAGACAAACTGGATGCTTCTTTTTGTTGATAGCACTTTTCATAGAAAGACATCAGTCCATTGGCAGGGAGCTTCCAACCAGCTGATTTTGAAGCACTGAGTTTTGCTGTCAGACACTTCAGAATCGTTCTTCAATAGTATTCCAATAGCCATGGCTTTCTCTTCCCTCCTGTGTGTGCCCAAGCACAGTGCAGACATGTGACAGAGTAGGATGCCTGTGCTGTCTGATTTGGGCACTCCAGCCAACATAAAAGATCAGGAATGGGGTGTATTTTAATGTGTGCCAATGATAAGGCTTGTGTGAAATGCTCCTGCAGAGATAGGTTCTCCCGTGCCCCTCCCTGGCAACACCCTCTTTTTCACTTTGTGCTGGACATAACTTTCTTTGTTTGGGGTTTGGTTTTTTTGCAGAAAAAAGGATGTTTTGAACCACAAGCAGCAGAATTTCTTTTGCCTTGTTTGTGCCATCAAAAGTACACCAGACAAGGAGAACTTTTTCCTGAAGATAGTGAGAGACCATTTTGTGTAGCTGTAGTGTAGCCTTAATAAGTGGAATGCCTGGGCTGATTTTAGTGGAACTACTTTGTGCATAATTCAGGTATACCTACCTCTTTTTAAACAAAAATGAAAAAGAAATTTCTGGAGTACTATTTACCTATTTTTTTTATTAGACTAACTCTTATATTTTGTAGCAACCTCCAGCAAAAATTCTGAAAATGTAATAGTACAGACTGGGCAGGTAAACATAAATATGTAAAATGTAGAAAAAATTGTGTTTCACATACTCTGGTTAACATAGTTCTGAGTACCTAGAATCACAGACTGGTTTTAGATGGAAGGAACCTTGAAGATCATCTATTTCAAACCCCATGCCATGGGTAGGGACAACTTCTACTACTACTGGGCTGTTCACAGTTCAGTCCCACCTCGTGCAAACATTTTGGTTTTTCATTATTAAAGACAGCAAAATCATCTCTGTGGAACCATGCAAAGTCCAGCTCCCTCTCTTCCACACAGAATGCAGAAGAATTGCTGCCTTTAGCAGAGAGTAAAAATATTCAGAGGAATCAAACCTGTTTAGTCTGTGAGTGACTATAACAGGCTATCAGTTACTACTAAGGAGGCTGTTGTTTTCTAGAGGAAAAAAAAACATTTTTACGTTGTTTATTCCATCAGCTTTAATAGTTGGTAAAAATCTCATCTTTGCACAAGAAGCCCCTCTTCATCCAGCACAGGTTTTGTAATATTCTGCAATACTAATGTCCACACAGTTGTTAGGCAACTTTGTGACATTTTGAGAAGTTGGCCATGATGCTTTGTGCTTCTTGGGGCTCAAACCCAGACCATTAAGGAGTTTCCAGAAATGTATCACTTCTAAACCAAATTAATTTTCTTTGGAACTGTGAACCAAAGTGCAAAATTTTCTCACACCAGTAGTTGACTGCAGTAATGAAAACCACTCACAGGATCAATTTACTGAGCTTCATTTCACTTGCTCTCTGCTACAGATACTGTGCTGATATTCTCTTTTACCATGCAATTTTTTATAACTAAAACTCTAGATTTAGATCCTTTTTGTGTTACCAAAGGAATACCTTTTGCAGTTTCATCCAGTTAGGCATGTTCTTTTAAGGGCTGTAATTCCACCAATGCATATTATTTTGAGCTTGCAAAGTGCCTTCTGACAGTAAAAAGTTGCTCTGGGATTCTAACAGAACAAATGAGCATAGACCAAATGTACGTCAGAAGAAAAGTGCTGTCTGAATAACAGAAGAGGGAAATAATCTGGCATTCTTCAGTCCAGACCTGCAGTTTTAGCAGCAGATGGCTCAGATGCTGCAGGGTCTGGGTATATGAATAGAGACATTGTTTTTCCTCCCTCAGCCTCATTACACCTAGGCAGTCTGCCTGTGCCCTCTCACAGGCACCCCATTGTCACCCCAGAACAAGTCTTGATCAAGATGCATAATCCTAGCATTAAATAAGTGCATTTTTAAATGGGATTATGGTAAGGATGATTAACAAATTCTGATTAACAAATCCCAAATTCTGATTTTACTGTAATTAGAAGAATTTATTTATCACCTCTGCATTTTGAATCTTAGCACCTTGAGACATTCTAGGGACTCAGGAGGCTGGAATTTCTTTGTTAGGTGTATGTTGAATTTCAAGACCAGTGATAGACCCTGATGATAGAAAAATAATCTGTAATCATCAGAAAGATTCTTATTAAAATAATGACATCACAAAAAATTTTTTCAAAGCAAAAAAAGGAAGTATCAATTTCTTGGAAGTGCATAGATTCGGTATTAGAGGGAGGAGGTTGCATAATCATGGATTGTGCTGAGTTGGAAGGGACTCAATAGGATCACTGAGTCCAAGTCCTGCACAGCACCATCCCCAAGAGTCACACCACGTGCCTGAGAGCTTTGTCCAAATGCTTCTTGAGCTCCGTCAGGCTTGGTGCTTCCCTGGGAAGCCTGTTCCAGTGCCCAGCCACCCTCTGCGTGGAAAACCTTATTCTGATACCTACCTGATCCAATATCCCAATGCCCAAGTTTAATTTAGGAGGAGGACTGAAAGGGAAACAGGGAGCATACACAACTAAAATTAGGGCATAGCACATTGAAGGTTTTTGAAGAAGATTAAAGATATATTCCATTCAGGATTTGCATTTGTTACACAATCAGGATAGGCCTAGAGCTGGGGGGAGGGCAGGGAAGCTACCTTTCACAGGGTAAAATGCTACTTTTAGATTTTATTAAAGCCCTCAATTTTCTATTTCAAACATATTTGTAATACTTTTGTTTAAGAAGCTGAGTAAATTTATGGGATTTGTAGTGACGGAAATTTTGAAGGGTTTGCTTTCAGACATGTATTTTCAGGAGCATTCAGTATGGGTGAAAAGTAACAAATTAGGAAAAAGAGAAAGACTGAGGGATGGGTTGCTGTGGCATAAAAGAGAAGGTGGCCACCAGCTGCAATAAAACAGGACTCTGTAGAGTATTTGTATCTGCTCTATTTGATATGAGCCTTCACAGGAAACTGGTTTCCCCTAGAAATCCTACATGGATTCTTTCTTTTCAGTAAGCTCTTGTTTAGCTGGTGCTGGTGGAACTGAGGTGAAGAGATTTTGTTCTACGTATTTTAAGCTAACCAAGCAAAAGAGAAATGTGACTCCTTGGTCACAGGCTACTTATTTATCAGGGAAATTAAACTGATTCTAGAAATGTTGACAGAAAATGCAGTATCTTTGGAAAACTGGATGTTATTTCATGCATTTTACTAACAAGCATTTTGGTTAGTGCCAATAAAGGCCATGGCTTTTTCCCACTGTGCAGGTATTTGCTAGGAAGCCAACTGAGAAAATGAAACAGGTTTGCATGTGTTCATTGCAAATATGATTGGCACCAAAACTGGGTTGTGTGTTAGTGGGGAAAACAGCTGAAAATTTAACTTCAGGTGAAAGTTATCCAGGACACTGATAGATGGTTTGGCCCCTTCTTTTGTCCTACTGGTTCAGCTCCTCAGTTTATTTCCATACCAATGCCAGCTAAGGCCACTTGTTTCTCTCTGACAATGAATTCATGGCAACCCTGCAGCTTGTGAGCCACGCTCTTCTCTTGAGGGCAGGGTTATGAAATGCCCAAAAATCCTGTCTTGTGGTGCAGCTCTCATTTCATGGACAAGGAAAGGGCATTCACTGAAAGTGCAGGAGGTGAGATGGAAGCAGGAGTGGAGCCCAGCAGGAAGGTCTTGAAAGGAAGTCATGTGCTCAATGAAAATATTGTAATCCCTCTCTCTGTTCAAAAATATTTGCATTGGATTCAGGGATCCTGATAACTGAACAGATAATGCTGATCCCAAACTTCATGAACTTCATTAATGTTACAATTAATGAGTTCTGTTTATTGCTCCATTCTGGGCAAAACCAGTCAATTAAGAAAAATTAAACTCTCATGAGGGAGTTAATCCTTATTCATCAAGGAATACACTTTATTTCTTCCCCTACTAAGGGACTTCATTGTCTGCCCACTGGTGCAAATAGGAGGAGAACATTAGGAAGCAGTCCAGGCTCCTCCTAAAGCACTGTCTGGTGGCAGGAGAACATATTTGCTTTTCACAGGATCCTTCAGCTTCCTGTCTGTAGGATATACTGGATAGGTTTTAATGACAGCTGCAGACTAGTGGAGGCTGGTGCTCAGCATTTTGCAGCCACACAGGTTATGCCAAATTCAAAGAAACCACAAGTCTGGAGCTGCATGGCAGGTTAGAGGTGGAATGTGGCTGGGCCGAGTATTAACCAAAGAAAAGTGGATATAGCAGCAGCCTTTGATTACTGGGGTTAGGTTGGCTTTTACTACAAAAGAATATTCATTTGGATTCACAGCTAAAAATGTCACTGTTGTGTGCACTCACTTCAGCTCAGAATGAGCTGTCAGTGGAAAATACGATCCTCTAAAAAAATTCCCTCGTGCTTTTTCGCCGCACAGAATCCTGGAACCCTCAGAGGTGGTGCGGAGGCACAGAACAATGTGAATTTTATGTAGTCACACAATGTGCATGACCAAAATGTCTTCTGCATATAAATAACACAGATACAGATGTCCCCTTTGCGAAGATGTAAGAAATGAAGAAGTGCAGTTCTGAAGCGCTACGGCAAAAAGCTGTGTTTTCAATTTGGAATGGGAGCTGGGAGCATGTGAAGCATAAATGAAATGGAGAGATTAAGCAAGAGTATAAGGCTTTAGTGACAATGTCAGATGCCCAGGGGACAAGAATGAAGCAAGGACAGTGATCAGGGACAGAAATAGTTTATATAAATTGAAGTAATAGGTCTAAGAAGTCCAGAAGATTGTAGAAGCTAAAATAGCAAAAAGAGTATTGAAAGAGCAATGACTGGAAGAGCAGATGGAGAATTGAGATTCGAGGACTGAAACCAGCCAAGATAATAAGCAACCAGCAATCATGGAGTCTCTGAAGTGAGGGAAGACAATTGGAGGTGGTAGCTTGGAAGGGTGAAGGCATTGGATAAAAGGAAGTAGAAAGGAAATGCTGAGATTTAGAGAGTGAAATCAAGAAATGCAATGTTTAACCTTGTGAAAGGAAAGGCGACTACAAACCAAAGATACAACTATTGATTTGAAGTGTCAAAATGTTAGGAAGGACTAGCATGTTTCAGAGTAAGTGCTTATGTGTGACCTGAGTGCTGTAACCGAAGACTGTCCTTATAATGGGTGAAAAAAACCCTGTAGCTTGAAGTAATCCTGAACTCAGAGTGTTTTGGCCCAAACTTTGATGATGTAAGCATTCTTCTTTAAAAAAAGAAAAAATATTTTGTACCTTCAGCAGCTTTGCAAACACAGCTGTTGGGCACAGGCTTTAATTATATTTAAGTCAGTGTATTAGTACCAGCTTGATGGTTAGAAGATATTTGCCAATTATATTTTTTACTTGAAGACCTTTTAGTTAACAGAGAAGTCCAAATGAACTGCTATTCCAGTTTAGACGGAAATCAGCTCAGTAAAACTGTCTTTTCAGATGTCCCTTCACAAGATATGATAGAACACCTTGCAGTCTCTGAATGCTTCATAATGGGTAAATAAGGAAAGATGAGTTCTGACTGGATGGTTCTAAATGTGAGTTATTTTCCTCCTAGTGATAAATGTTAATTCCTACACAACAGCCCTGCTGTCTGGTGGTGTGAACACATATATGGTTTTCAATAACCAAATGCAATGCAAGTTAATGATGCACACTACAGCCCTAAGGGAAAAGTTAGTAATTATCTTCTGTTTCTCCTCTTCAGGAGAGCTATTGCTAAAACTTTGGATTTGGTGGGGAGGTGGGGGGTGTTAATGGGGGAGATTTTGGTTGCTGTTGGTTTTTTGTAGGTTTTATTCACCAGGAGCCAGCTTCTGCTTCATCGCTCATTTCTATGGTAACCTAACAAAAATCCCTCCCCAGTGAAAAAAGTTGAACTCTTGAATAGGCTCAAATTTTAGGAAGCGGTGTCCAAAACAATTCCAATATGCATAGGGCTTCAAAGGACTGATAAAGTCTCTAAAAATTGGACAAATATCTTTTAACAGAGATTTGTATTTCACCTGCTGAGAATTCCATAACAGAAGCACCCAAAGAAAAATGGGCTTGAATACTACGACAGTGCATTTTCATCAGCAATTGAGGCGCCATGGCCTCTTCAGATGACAGTCAGGAAATTGAGCATCTCACTTCAGAAAACCACAGTGAAACCAATGGACACTTGGAAATTTCAGGGAAATTTTATTTTTCACTCCAGTGTAGGAAATACAGTTATTTATAAGGCGTGTGATGGCAGTGGTGAGAATTACATCAAGGTGACCGGCTGCTGAGGAAGAATTCAGAAAAACCTGACTAGATCTATGGGCAAAACACTGTTTCTTTGGTTTTAATAGTTCTTCCAATCAGCCTGGTGAGGGCTTCTCTGAAAATTTTCAGAGGCTTTCAGTGATTATTTTTTTCTTGCAATGGGATAAAGAAACTACCCTTCTAAAAAGAAACAAATATCAAAATTATTTCTTGTTTTTTCAGGAGAAATAGTCTTCCCCTTGCCCATACCCTACTGGAACTCTAGAATATAACTCGAATGTCTACTAGATCTGTGATATCTAATTAATGGGGTGAAAATAGGACTGTTGTGGGGGATCTTCTTCCTAGATGTGTAGTTGGATGCCGTTTTCTCCTTCAGTAAAATGAAAGAAGCTCTCTCAATATTTGCACTCTTGTGCAGTCAGCTATTGGAATTGTTTCCAGTTATCTCTTGATTTTAGGAGGTGTGAGGAGTGAAGCAGTTTATTCATAACTGTCCTCCATTTCAGTGTTTTCCCACCAATACTCTGCCTGTGATGAAGTTTCTCTTATATCCAAAAGAACTGTAGGCCTCCTGCTAAGGACCCTGACTCCCTTTAGGGATGGTTTGACATACAAGTGAAAAACATTAATAACAACTAGATAATACTGGGTTTACATATAAGAATCTTTCCCTCAAAAATAACCCACTTTATCTCCTCTGAGATAGTGTTTCCTGTTCTTCTATACCGTCCATAGCTTTTGACAATTTTAGACAAGATTTCATTATTAACTGATCATTGCCATTTCTGATCTGGAAAAGGATAGTGGGTAATAAGAGTAAACTAACTACATAAAAAGATATTTTAAAATCATGGAAAATAATACCTGAATAAATTGGGTTTGCTCCATCTTAACCATTCTTAATTACATTTATTAATTCAGGTTATTTAACTTTCTGATGTGAAAAGTGTCTTGCTTTCTTCATTAACATCACTGTGAGACTTCTTGGTCGTACATTAGGGTAATGGAAATACTTGCTGACATGCAGAACCATGCACTATATGTGCTCTGGAGGATGTCTGCTTTAGAAGATGCATTGTCTCAGAAGATGGGACAATGATACATAATTGCAACTCATTTTTTTGGTTGTCAAGTTTTAGTGTCTCCTTTAAGGCCTATTGTTAGAGTTTTGATAAATTTCATTGGAAGATTACAGACTGGTGCAACGGCCTTTTGATCAAAAATTGTCTTTACATGGTTGGAATGGAATTCAGGGCTTCAACAGGCTAAAAAAAATCTCCAACACAAACTCCAAGACAAGTTCAGAAAACCATGCAATTCTGCAGCGATCTGATTTTAAGAGTTTGAAATGATAAAGACCACACAAATGGTTTCATGAAAGACCTTCAAGCAAAGCTTAATTTTTTCCCTTTGGAGAACTGGAATTTCTTCATCTTAATGAAATCCTTGTCTATGGCACTGGTCTTTTTCATTTCCTCCCACAAAACAAAGAATTACCCCTTTTTTTCCATCCATAATCTACTCTGCAAATACAAACAAATGCACATGCTTATTGAACTCCTACCAAAGTTAAAAGCCCATCTTTGAACTGTTGTAGCTCTGTAATCTGAGGTGAATGCAAGAAAGGAAAACTTCGCATCCAAGGAGGCTGCTTGCAGCTGTGCTGGAATTGTCCAGCAAAACACGTATGAAACCACTTCATTAGTTCAATGTTTGGTTCAATCAGAACTGCTCTAATAATTGAACAAAATTAAGATTTTATACATGCACCAAAAATTCAGATGGATGCAATTTGTGGTTTTTTTCTATCTGATCTCAGTGATTAACAGGTGGACAACATCTGACTTTCGTATATTTAAAAAAATTGAGAAATGTTTAGTCTATTCATGTAGAGTCTTAAGAAAAAAATCCCCTCATTTTCAAAAAAGGGTTTCTGCATGAAATTTTGATGCTTCTGTATATGTGTTGTTTTGGGGTTAGGCAGAGCAATTTAGCATAGAGCTGCCAATTGAAACATGAAGTGTTTAGCAAAAAATGTGCATCTCTAGTCTGACCTGGTTTCCAGAGCAGCATCTGCAGTTTGTTTTGTTGTGGTATTTAGATATGCATTTTACTTCATTCCTCAGCAAGTCCGATTTTTCTTTCACAGCTAAAACTGGCATCTGAGTTTACAATATGCAGACTGGTCTGGACAAGAAGCACTACAGATTAATTTGGACTGGAGATAGCTGGATCACAGATGATCACAGAAGTGTGTAGGTAAAACCCCTGACTATGGTTAGGATACATATTTTCATTTGGTGCAAAAAGCTGAATGTTTTAAAATCTTTTATAAATATTTGGGACTTCTGCTGTATTTTGCAAAACTGTTTGTAGAAACTCTCCACAACAGACACACCCAGATCACCAATCCTGTCTGCTGGACCCAGAGCCAGGAATCCTATGCTTTTCCTGCCTGTGCCCTAGTTTCTGATTAATTTTAACTTCCTTTTTATTTTTCTTGTAAATCTCCCCAAACCTTTGTATTCTATGTATTAACTCATCAATAGCTTAGGACATACCTGCCTCACACATACAAAAAAAAAGTTATTTCTAAGTAGTTTCTTGGTACTCAGAACTCATGGTTGCACAAATAAGACCCGAGTGCTTTGCTTAGCACGGGAGGGAATGTGCCAAGCAGTGAGGCACTGGCTGCAGGGATGTTAGTGGGACCATCACTGCTGCTTCAGCAGGAATCCTGCTGGTCCTGCTGCGGGTGAGGGGGATGCTGTGCAGGCAAACACACAAAGCTCCCAGCAGGGATGGCAGTGGGAGCCTGGAGGGCAGCAGGGAAAAGGGATGGGGCAGCTTCGGAGCAGTGCGGTGATGTCCCCATGACACAGAGCAGCCAGGCAGCAGTGGTGCAGTGGGGAAGGACAAGCCCACAAATCTTTCATGGAAAAACACCCTGTTCTTTCCAGCCAGCTCAATGGCTTCCCTTCATTAACTTGGATAATTTGTTTCATCCCATGTGATTTTGAATATGAAGTGCCATAGCTGAACTCTAGCGCAGTAAATCTCAAACTTATCTCAGCTATACTCATGGAACAAAATCACTTCTATGTAGAGCAGAAATAGAGCAGAATTTTATGTGCTAACACGAATATGGAAAACTGGGGAAGGAAAATATGAGTTTGGATACTTGATCTTGAACTCCTACAAGTATAGTTGTGGTATATTTCAAATAACTGCCTTACTGAGAAAAAATGCCTTCTATTATTCAAACCTCTGCTACCTCCTTTGAATTTATGGCTGTCTAAATATGCTGTGTGGCTGAATTACAAGGCATGTGTACATTAAACCTGGTGACTGTGGGAAGCAAGTAACAGTGATATACAAGGTAAAGAATGATCAAAACCAGGAGCTGATGTGACCAGTGGACTGTAATAGATGTAAGTAGTTTGAGAGCTTGTCATCTGTCCACATGATCCCTAATGCTGGCAGCCTGTGGAAAGTGATGCGTGGGAAACTAGTGCAAAGTGCTGATTTATTTTATGCTAATGGGAAAAGTCCATATTGTTCAAATTAAATCCTAAAGCAGAAACAAATCATCCAGCCAAAGCCCATCCTATGGAGTTTCATTGAAACAGTTAGTGGTCTTTTTCATGACCTCAAAGTAAAAATTAAACAATGTTAGGGGCTGCTGTTTTCAAGTGCTTCTGGCTGCTGAAAGCAGCTGAGATTCTCCTACAGATGGCTATTTAAGTTAAAAGCCAAATGGGGGGATCACAGCAATTAGTGTGCATTGGCTTCTAACTGCACCAGAGTGAATAATGTGGGAGAAGGGAGCCAGGACTCTGCCTCGGCCTGTGCTTTTTCCCACCACAGGCTGAGTACCAGCAGTTCTTCTCAATTAAAAAAAAAAAAAAATAGAGAGCAGGGGGAATTTCTTGCTGCTGCTTCACTTGAACAAAATAAAAGAGATTTTGAACAAAATAAAAGAGATTTTGAACAAAATAAAAGAGATTATGCAAAGATGGACTAAAGTGGGAGTGGGAGGAAAGAAAAAAAAATATTTCAAAGAGAAGAGCAGCCCACTTCAGGGCTCTCCAACTGGATCTGTAGTACAATGTTTCTCCTACTTTTGCCATAAACTGCCTCCCCAGAGGCTCACTGCAAGCTTGTTGCTCTCCCAGGCTTTTTTTTTAAATGTAGCCTGAGGCCACAAAAGTGTAATAGGACTTCAGCATTTTTATTTAAAAAGAACTGAAGGGAGAAGTGATTTATCAGCTTTATCAGATTTAGAATTTCCTGAGGAAAAATGGAGGGGCAGAAGTAATGAATTAACTTTTTTTTACTCACTTGTGCAAGTGATACAAAACTATATAATAGTATAAATCCCATTTCTGTAAAATTCTTACAACATTGTCCTGTGAGGTACTTTTATCCTCACTCCTGAACATCCCTGAGTGTTCATTTTTCCACAAGTTTTTAGCTGTCAGCTGGAATGACTTGGAGCAGTGAGATGACATTAGAAGATACTGATCAGAAAACTGGTCTCAGATTTCATGTCAGAAAACGTCTCTGGAGAATGGTCAAGAACAAGACCAGCATTTTTTTCCTTCAGGTCTTTTTCTTAGGGTGAATGGAAAACAATGGCAACATGTTTGTGTGTCGTGGTCTTTGCTGAAGCAGACACTCAGCTTTTGCCTCTCCCAGATGGAGTGATACAAATGTGATTTGCCTTATGCTCCTTCCTGGCTTGTCATTACCACCTTGGGACTAGTAATCTGTAAATTAGAATTTATTCTGTTGGTGCTCCAGTGAAAAGGTTTAGTGGTGAAAAATTAAAAATGGGGACTGCTTTCTACACTGCTATTATAGCCTCCTTAAAAATGAGGAATGAGGAGCCCACAGCTAATAAATCCCGAAGAGGAATGCTCCTAATATTGTGTGAAGGGTGGCTAGGGGCCAGTGCTCAGAGATCTTTCACTGGCCATGGTGATGGGGTAGATTTCTGAGGACTGGTAGCCATCAAGGATTTATGATAAACCAACTTTCACCAACACATCAACCTTCTTCAATGTAACATCTGGCTTGGTGGAGGACAGCAGAGCAGTGGATGTTGTTTACCTCAACCATAGCAGGGCTCTTGACTCTTCCAGAACATCCTCATGGATGAGCTGATGAGATAGACACTGAGAAAGTGGGTTGAGAACCAGCTGAGGCACCAGCATAGGGAGATTGGGATCAGCAGCTCTGGGTCCAGCTGGAGGCCCAGGCGTCAGTTCTGGGGCTGTGTTGGTGCAAAATTGAAAATGTGACATGTGTCCTGCCCCTTGATGGCATCTGTGTCCCTACACAAGGGTGATGCAAGGGGACAGAAACTGCCCAGGGAGCAGCCAGACTACCTCAGGATGTAACAGCATGGATAACTTCAAGTAAAGGTTGCTGGGGTCACAGGGGGAAGCAACATTTGTGCAGCAGAAAGTCTCAAGCTGACTGTAAACTGTGAGAATAGAATAAATGGATGGCAGCCAGGTGTGGGAGCTGGTGACAGAGACAAGAGGCTGTGGAGCTGACCCATGACACTGGCAGTTGAGTTGCCTGGCACAAAATGTCCCCTATTGCTGCAAGAGAAAGACTGGGAACAACTGCTGGTGCCAGCAGAGGTTTGGGGAAAAGCCAAGCCAAGCTGCATTTCCATCAGAATTTATTTACTCACAGAGCAGATGAGATACAAACCAGGGAGCTCAGCATGGCAGTGGGCACTAGAACTGAGGGGTTTGCACCCCTTCATGCAGCAGAGGAGGCTGTTTGGAACCATGGCTGCTTGTGGGGGCAAGTACAGCACCACAAACCAGCTTGTCTGTGGAACCAAGGGGATCATTCACTGTTCTCTGAAGGTGCAATCTCAGCCCACCTGCTTTTTTCCTCTTGATTGGAATCTAGGTGAATGATGGTCCAGCCTCTTCTCTAGTATGTTTTGATAAAGAATTACAGCATCCTGACCTAACCATTTACAGTAATTTCA
>VRYO01001865.1:3378818-3428394 GCA_009812075.1 Sialia sialis
CTTATATTCGTGAAATTACTGTATTTGAATAATTCTGGGAAGTGTCTCAATTGAGGATAATATATGCTTCTTTACATTAAAAAAATGTCCCACGTGACACAGTGTCACACAGTAGGGCAGTGAAGTGTTTGCCCAAATTCTGCAAAAAAGCAGTCCCTGAGGTGGACAGTTTTGAGCAGGAATTGTACCCACGCATTTTGGACTGGAAATTATTCTCTGCAGTGCAAAACAGACACATCCCCAGCCCCGCTCCCACCTCTTCTTTGCCTAGGAAATGCAAGCTCTAGTGGCTGTTCAATATGTTAATAAACATACAGAGAATATGGGGTTAAATAAACCTTTCTGCAACTTGGTGATTGGGAGTATTGAGCATCCTTACTTTGTGTTAGTATTAATGCTCTCTTTTAATGTGATTTGGCACTGAAACGAATGATACAAAAAAGATAATTCGGTGATAAATTAAAGTCATATATGCCTGTAACACCAGTTGTCTCTAAATGAGATTGAGGTGTTTGTGTATATACAAGCAGCATGTTGATATGAGTTGTGGAGATCAACAGTTGTTATGGTTTGGAGGGAATGTTTTATTTGAAATGTGGATCCTGTTTTTATATATGTATATATACTATATGGACTATCAGAAATCTGGAGGGAGAGTAGCGAAATATTATTGACCTCCTTTATGTCTCTTATATATAGAAATATAACTGCAGAAAGCAAATCCGTAATGTGTTACACATCATCTGTGAAGGTGATTCAGTGGGTCTGTAAAACTGGGGAAAAATATTGAATATAACATAAAGCAAATATAAATTATTAATACAATAATAATGTGTTTAAACATTCCTTTATATTTTGGCAGTAGTTCATAGAAAGGAGAATAACAGCTTATAAACAATATATTTTAAAATTATTTTCTTAAAATAAAAGAAATATTTATCTTAAGATAAATGAAGTCATGGGATGACACATTCAGCAATGCACACTGAATTAATTTATTAAGCCTGAAGAAGGAAGCCATTGCAGAAGGAAGTTAGACAATCCACACTGGAGGGCAGTGTTGGCTGCCAGAATTACTGCCAGAAGGGTTTGTGCAGCCTGGGTTTTGGAAAGGCTGGGTTGGGTGTCCCAGTAGGGGTGGCTGTTATGGAAAGTTAAATCTACAGCCATCTGCCTCACATGCTTAGACATCATATGTAAAAATTACCTTTTTTTCCCCTTTCAGCAGGAACTTTGGTGTGAATATTGTCTCTATCAATGGCACTATCTGAAAGATTTTTGTGAAATGTGGCATAAGCCACTATCTTGTAGCTTCAGTCATGGACTTCACCCTTTGTTTATCACAACTGATGTATGGAATAAATAGATTCCAGCTAGATGTGGAGGAGCTTTTGATACATGTGAAGAATGACACAGATTGTTACAACACAACTCCAGGTAAAATGGATAACACTTATTTGTTCTAGCTGAAACAAGTTGTTCTGCTAAGCACCAAATGTCTGCAAAAAGCTGAAGGGAAATAGCTT
Organism: Sialia sialis; assembly: GCA_009812075.1. Classification (NCBI taxonomy): domain Eukaryota; kingdom Metazoa; phylum Chordata; class Aves; order Passeriformes; family Turdidae; genus Sialia; species Sialia sialis. The sequence goes on from VRYO01001865.1 coordinate 3,380,345, forward strand.
GGTGTATCATCTCATGTTTGAAGGGGAATGTCAGTGTTTAGAAGAGGAAATAAAAATTCAACAACATAAATTACTTTATTAGAGAAAAATGTGCAGCTAAGAAGAAAAATAGTTTATTAAGCAAACATTATTCTTACAAAAGTAGTAACTCTCATACTAAAAAAAAAAAAATAAACCAGTAAAAAAATAAACTAACATGGGAGTAAACAACTTGTTCTGTGGCTTTATCAGCTGATGACTGATGATTGATTTCCTCCTCCCTAGACATGTCACATACGATTTGTACTTCTCAGGCTGCAAGTCAGAGGCAGGTGAAAGTCTCTGCTGAACATGTTGTACTTAGGTATTTGTCAGAAGCTCTCTTGCCTACCTCTACCAACAAACAGAAACTGGCATTTCCAGGAAACAGACCAGCACAGCTTTTGCAGTATTTTTTATTACTTCTGTGAAGAGGCTGAGAAGGATATTCTCAGTTGCAATAACAATTTTTCTTTCAAACATTTTGCATTGCTGTGAGTGGCTGTGATACAGGAGTAAACACATTTACATATCAACCTGGCAGCCAGTACTACTTACACCTTCCCATAGCTGTGATGTTGATGGTTCATTTTCACCATTGGCAGCATTTTGTGAAGGTGTCAGTGCCAATATCAATTTCTCTTAGCAGCAGGATTCTCTGTAAATAGAATCAAGCAGAATCTGTCATAAATCAGGGGGTTTTTCTGGGTTTTTTTTAGATTGTGACTTTTCTACCCTTTTCTGAGTCAGAGTATTTTGAGACCTATCAAATGAGCAGTGGAAAAATACAGTGAAGGTTTTCTAGGTAGCACTTAATATTCTGTTAATACAAAGGATTTTTGGTAGCAGTTATCATGATAAGAGGGGTTTTTAATAGCTTTTTTTATATAACAGAGCTCAAGAGATTACCTTTCGTGTTTCCATTCTCCTGTTGCTTTTGGTGGGCAGTGTAGTCTAAGACCTTAAAGATCTGTGTCCAACAGGAATGGACAGAGTACACTGGTAGGTTTTTCACTGGTTTAGATGGAGATTCTCTCTTTCCTAAACTTGCAAGAGGCATTCTCTGTCCTCCATGTATTAAACTGGATTTCAGATGGTTGCTTATGCTCATTTGGAAATCTTTTTTATACTTTCACACAGACCTGGTCTAGACTTGGATTGGATCTCTGATTTCTCTCCTCTCTGATCTTAATTGTTCAAATGCATTTGCCATTGGAAAGCCCTCTTTGAACTGTACATGAAGATGACTTTCCTTTCCAAAAGAAACTTGTGCTCACAACAGGATCCCACATGTAAATCTACTTACCAAGCTCACCCTTAGCTCAGCATAAGCTCTGCCCCCTTCCCTGGGGCAGAAGGGACAGGTTCTCTTGGTCTTGGCTTAACCCCAACTCCGCTGACATCTTGCTTATCTCATTCCCAAGGCCACTGACTCAGGTATAACACACCCCTGATCCTGGGGTCTGATCAGGAAATATAAGCTTCTCTTACTAAATTAGTCCCCAGATAGGTCTGAATTCCTTTAAACAGATTAATTATCTATTAAGTGCCTTAACCTTGTCCTTGTTGCAGTCTTGGCTTTAGTTCATCAGAGGAGATACTCATCCATCAGAAACAGGACTCACCATTCCTAGCCTGACACTGTCTCTTGTGTTCTTCCATGTGAGATCCAAATGCCCTTTTCTCAACAGTGGACATTCTGGGCTTAGCTGCCTGTATATCCTGCTGCTTTGTGCTGATATGTCTTTGAAAAGAAACAAAAAAAAAAAAAAAAAAAAAGTAAGGATTGTTAGAAGACTCTTTGGGGGACTTCTCCATTTCCATACACTAAAACATTCACTTCAGATCCTAAGAGCAGGAAAATTTCATTCCAATGGAGTTAATTTATATGGAGAACTAAGCTGAAAAAGTTTTTAATGTGCTTTACTCTGTTGTGTCTTAGTGCGTTATCCATTTAGATTATCAGGTACAGCTTCCTGATGGAAATCAGGTGCAGCCATTAATGGCAATCTGGGTGTCCGCTGATTTCCAGAACAGGTGTAAAAGAGGAAGAATAAACTGAAGTTTCCAGTAAAGAGAGAACTTGGTTTTTAATGAAAACAAGCTTTCTGGCTTGTCCATGCAGAAGTTGTTTCCATATTGAAAAAGTTCTCCCCCTCCTGTCCCTGTTGTATGAAACAATCTGTAGTTTGCTTTAATTAAACTGGGTAATTGATTCCTAAAGATAATACCATCTTTATGGTCACTGCCTGTGCTACAAGTCAGAAAAAAGCCTTTACACTAAGCTAGTCCTGCAAAAATCTTTTTGATCCTTTTCAAGTCTTGCTGTAAACAATGAAAGAATCAAATATTCTCAGACTTCAAATGGTCCAGGACAACCTTCCTTTCCTTCATTATCTGGAGAAAAGGCTTTCATTTTGTAGCCAAACAAGCATCAAAGGATCACAAACTTGGAAACAGCAAGTTATGGAGGATTATGTGGAACGATTGCAATGAACCCTTTCATTATTATTATTATAAGAGTCATTGCAATATTCCTTTGGCAGCTTGCAGTTCAGCATTTGTAATAGACAGAGACACTGGTAAGTGAAACATTATGGGATTCATTAAGTGTAATTTTATAGGTTGTAACTAAAACCATTGACACTCAATAGAAATTTTTAATACAAAGCCTTTTGTTGTACATTATATTGAAAATTGCATGTATATCCAAGAGAGTTTGGTCACGGTTATGTTTCTGTTAACAATGATTAGGGGCAAAATAACATTTCTTTTGCCACATAGTTCAACAAATTAACTACACAGAGAGACTGAATTCTAATCCAAGAACTATTTCCACGTAAGCAAGGAACAATTGCTAAATACTGCTGAGCCAGCCAACAGAGAACGAGTGTGTGCCAGAAAAGCAACATCTGAAACCCTGCCCTGTACACTGCTGGATGAACCACTGGGAACATCACGACTCTGGGTGTTCCTAATGGGGTGCCAGAAATCTTTTCTTCTTGCCTGGTGGTCAGGGGAAGATGCAGAGCACTGCCTTGTTGCTTGTACAACTAAATGAAAATGAAATTTTTCTCCTTTAGGTAAACTGGAGAACACATGTTTTGCAGAGGCAAGAAGAGGAGGAAGAAAATCATCATGGGAGTAGACAGAATCTTTATTTATGTAATTCCCTTTTGAAGAACAGGAACCCCTTAGGTGCAGTCAGGGCCTTGAAGTAATTTCTTATGCAAACCAACCTGAGCTCAAAGCCAATAGAAAATATATCTTTTAAAAAGCCCTCTAGCTTTTTAAGATTATGACATTTGCAGGGACAGGTGAGTGATGTGAGAAGAAAACAGCTTGGTATCACTGCTCTGGGGCTTGCCTCTCCCAGGGCAATGTGGCTGAGAACCTGGAAAAAGCATCCTGGGATCTCCAGGGAGAACATTTCATTCCCTTCTAGAATTTTGTGATATTTTAGCAAAGCACACTGCAGAATGAGGAACTTCTATACTGTAGCCTGAGGCCACTAGTGAGAATGATTTGGATTAAAACCTTCCTCTCCCTGTTAAGCCAAGCAGAACCTAATCAGAAGGGCAGCTGAGCCTTTGCCCTACTATACTGCTTCTTATCTGTAAGAGCTGGCACTTGTTGGACCTGGCCTGAAATGGTCTGTCTGCTTAATGAGATAGCAGATGACAATTTCTGTAGCTCCTAAGATTTTAAAATAAATAATGATCACATCGTCAAGTCCTGTTGAAATGCTCGGTACTGCATCTCAAAAAAAAGAAAGAGGAAAGATTAGCACTGCACAGCAGAGCATTTGCAGAAATATCATAAATAAACCCCTGATGGCACCTGGAGGATGAAAGAATCAGCCTCCCTGGGAAAGACACCGTTCCCCTCCTGAGCAGGAGCTGCAGCTGCTAATCCACCTGCACTGTGCCCTGGTAAGCCAAGCTCTGTTTCCCACATTTGGGCACAGATTAATCCAGAGATCCCTGAAAGCTGAAGAAGTGGGCACCTGGCAGTACAAGAAACTGTCCAGACCTGCTCCTAACCCTAGGTGAGCCAACAATGCCTCCTAATCCATGGGGCTGAGGGTTGTATTTACTCAAATCCTGACCCCTAAGGTGCAGACCTTAGGGAAACAGATGTGGGAAACTCAAGCAGCTTCTCTTCCAAAGACTCTCCCCTATTTTTTTACAGTTCTGAATTTAGCCAAACTGATTTCTGTATCCCTTTGCTAGACTTACTTGATTTCTCTTCTTTCTGCCATTCTTCATCAAGCCCCAGGCAAACAACTGCTCCAATGGAACATGGAAACTGCTTGGAAAAGTTACACCTTAGATACTCTCCTTTATGAGAGAGCATTTTTTCAATGCTGCTGTCACTAACATAGACATGAAATTATTATGAGCAGAACTTAATGTCTTTGCATACATTATTTGAAGAGACACCTCAATGTACAGTCACAGAAGACACTGGATTATTAAAACTGAAAATAATAATAACAAATCAATAGCTTTGGCTTCACTTCTGCAATCTGGGTTTTTCCATGGAGGCTTTACCATCTTCCCCTGGATGGACTGGCTGCAACAGCTCAGCCGTAGGACCAGCTGAGTCTGGAGTCAGGAGTTACCTCACTCAGGGTAAGCTCCCTGTCCCAGCAGCTCTCACCTTGCACCCCTGTGCAGACAAGGCTCTCCTCAGCTCAGCCTCTGCCAGCAGCTCCAGCCTTACCTGCAATTTCCCTGCAGAGATGACTTCTTACTCTCAGCTTGCAGAGGCAGTAGTAAGATGGGGATTTGAAGCTGTTCTTGTTGATCTGCAGGGATGGAAGGGAGAGGAGACATCAGTGCCTGTCCTTCCCCTCCCTTTCAGACAACAGAGAATCACCTTGCACAGACAGGCTTTCTGACGAGGAATATCCCCAAACCCCATTCCCTGCCCAGCAGCTGAGGAGCTGTTCAGGGAGCCCTCAGGTACCAGGACCAGACTGTGCAGCTGCTTTGTCCAAAGGCTGCAGGTATTCAATGAAAAAAGGCAGCAAGAAATTAAATTCTGTGACTTGCACATTTTGAGCAGTGATGGAAACTCAGGGAGGCTCTTTACCAGTCCAGACAGGAGAACTCCTGGAGCAGGGCCTCTGCAACAAAAATTTCACATATAAATTATTAGTTAATGGAGTGGAAAAAACAAATTGACATTGGAGTGCTGTAGCAAAACACCATAGCAGCCCAACTCTGATTCACAGATTCTTTACATTTCCTTCAAAGTGCAGCTGATTATTGAAAGAATTCATGTAAGAAAAGGCTTCTGCCCATCAGATGGTGAATAAATGTGGTATATCTCAGTCAGACATAATTAAAAAAAAAATAAAATCATTGATAAGATGCAAATCCAAGATACCATCCAAGATCAATTCCAAGAACTCCTAATTTGGTGAACAAGTCAAGATGATTTGTTCACCTCAATGATGAAAAATAAGATGAGAGCAGATTACTGCAGCTCTGTTGCTCTGACTACATGTCAGCTGCACAATGTTCTTTCACATTTGCTTGCTACACTGCAAGTCTATGTCCTTTAATTTTGTGTGAAAAGAGGGAATCCCTTATCAAATTCCTGTTTAGGATAGTTTTCAACCAGAACAGCAACAGCATGTTTGGCTGCCTGCCCTCATCCAAGACACAAGAGCTACTGCCCAGCCTCATTCCACCTGTTTCCCAAGCCTGAATTTCTATAGTCATTGGAAATAAAATCAGAGGTTTAATTTAATTTTACCTTTTTTTTAAAGTTTTATTATAGAATTTTCTACTTCCTCAGCTTTAAATGTGCATTTGTGATTTAAAGGATATAAGCACTTGTATCCCATTTTCCCATGCTTACTGCTGGATTTTTTAGGAGAATTAATTTGCCCTTGGAGGACATAAAAAAGGATATTTAAAAAAAATTCTGCATTTATTTTTTTTTACCAATGTTCTTGCAAACAAGTTTGCCATTTTCCAATTGCTGCTGGTCCTTGCAGAGTTGTGGGGCGTGTTCTATCCCACTCAGTGCCAAGGAATCACTGGAGAGGGACTGGGATGCACCAGGACCGTGTCTGAATTGTGCTGTGTCAGTTACCAAATTGCAGTGTGGGATTTTCTGTTTTCCAGGGCAAATCTTGCCCTTACACAAAATAACAGCAGGGGGAAGTAATGCCTCTGTGTGGAGTGATTCTTCTCCTCCACTGGCTACAAAAATGCAACAAATTGTTTGCCTCTTGTTTAATAATTGTCACAGAAAACCCACTGGCTGTCAAGAGGCAGATTTAGTGTGCTAAAATAAATGCTGTGCCCATAATCTGCAGGTTTCTTTTCCCCTTTTACTTCAGCCAGACTGTTTAGTCTAATCTTCTACCTGCACTAAGCTAACTATTCCACTTAGCACTGAATGTAATCAAAATAAAAGGCTCATTTCTCCCAGCTGTGTGGGAGAAAAATCTTAGAAAAGATTGTGTGCATTGATTTCTGCAAGATTAACACCCCTAATGCTCCCCAAGTTCTGATCTCCCTGCACAATATTTCATGTCCTGGGCTGGAGCCCAGCTACCTTTCACCCACAAACTCCTCGGCCCAAAAGATTCCAACTACTCCCAAGGCACTACATTGTCTAAGTAATTACTCCTTTGCAGTTGTTAAGCTGACAGGACTTTTCTGATTCTTTCAAATGAAAATTTAAACAAAGACTTGAATTTGCCACAGCTGTAGTTTCCAAGTGAAAAGGTACAGCAGGCATCTGAGAAAAACCCCACATGGAACAAGTGAAAAACCAGATGCATTTTATTACTTGGAAAAAAAAAATCTGAACTATTTTTTCCATTTACAAATATTTCTTCATATGCAACTGGCAGCAGTAGAACTAAGACTACACTGAACAATCTACAAGTTTTGCAAATGCCTCTGACAGTGTAAAACATGGCCTTAATGCTGCAACATGAAGGGCCAGACCCAAAAACCCCCTTAACCTCAGCAATACTGAGCGGGAGAGAAAGAAAACCCAGCAGGAACTCTGGCATCCCCACACCTCCACAAAATACATCACAAAGCAGCAGTGAGTGCACACTGATCTTGTAACATGCACAAGTTTCAGGAACACAAAGGTAATGGAAACACATTCAGAAAGCTTGATGATAGCCCAGGAACAGTGCTGGTTTTTTGTGACAAGGCTGCTGAAACTGCAATTAATGTAAGGAAAGCACAGGCTGACAAGGGGCTATTTTAGTGTTTGGAGAGCAGCACAGGGCTGAGAAAGTGCAATTGACTTTAACTCAGCTGTTTTGCCAAAAATGACATTTATCTTTGAAAAGAACAAGCCAAGCCAAAGACAAAATGCAAGCTCATCTATAATCAATAACAAATCTCAAAATAAATTAATCAAGGCTGCGGAATTAGGTTTGGGCAATAAAAGACTTGATAATTAAAGAAACTACAACAAAGTATTATTGGAAAAATATTTTTGGCTGTGTTAGCCCAGGGGGGCCACTGCCCTGGGCAGAAAGCCAAGCAGGGCAGCCAACACTTGCTACAGCCCCACATCCTGCCTGGCTTTTGGATGCCCTCCCTGCTGGCATGTTCAACCCCATTTCCATCCCACCCCCTAAGTTAACCCTCTCTGCTTTGCCCCAGCCCTGCACTGATCACAATCCAAGAGCGCAGTTCTTACAGCACCTGTAACAGCAGCACTTCCAGTGGGGATTAAACCAGGCATCAGTATCCTCTACAATTCACACAGTGCACGAGAAAACCACATCCATTATTAGCAAACATCCTGCTGCAGAACAGACCTGATTCACACACAGAAATTATATCCCAATAGCGCACAGATGCCAAAAACATTCTTCCAAGGAACAAGCTGGAAAACAAAAAGTGGGAAAAGCCTCCACAGGGCATGAAATCCTGTGGGATTCCCTGAGGGAAATCCTCCTCACAGCCCTTCAGAAACCAGCCCACAAACTGAGCCCTACAACAGCTTTGTGGCAAACACAGAGCAGGACCTTTCAGCCATCACTTCTGTGCCTTGTGTCCTGGTTTTCTAATTTACCTTGTTGGACTGCCTGAAACTAACCTGTGGGATGCTCCTGTCAGGGAGTGCTCAGAGCCAGGCACTGCTGGCTTCAGCAGCTGGCCCAGCACAGCCTTCCCTGCATGGGATTGGGAGGGTAGGAGGAACACGTCCCAAGTCATGACACTCCTGCCACTCTGAGCATCTAGATTTGCACCACTCTTGGTCATTAAAGAAAGGGCAAGGGGCGACAATCAGGGCAGCAAAGGGAACAAGAGACTTCTTGTACAGCGCACATACCTAAACCTCATTCACAAGGGAAACACTAAGGCCATTCAGAGAAAAGCTACGCTAGAATTTCTCTGCAAGAAGCTGAGAACACAAGGACTCTTGAAACACCTCATAACAAACATTCATTTATTGTTTATTTCCCCCATATGAATCAACCATCTCAGAAATTCCATCACACTCAGGGCAAAAAAAGGTTATATACAAGAGGGACATACATCCCCAAAATAAGATGTACAGATTTATCGTGGAAACCAAGAGGGAGGGGAGAGGACAAAACCAAAAACAAGGACATTGCAGTCAGACTTTGACTTTCAATTACAGAAGAGATCTCTATCTCCATGTAAGTGGGGTTTTCAATTATTAAATAAATGGCATCTTAAAAATAGAACATTTGACAATTTCAACACAGGTATTATTATTTCTTTTAAATAAATATCGCATGGAAATGATGCTGCTTTGCTACCATAGCTGCCTCCTTTCTTTCTGGGATTAACAATCACCCCTGGTTTTCCTTGGATTTATGATTAGCTTCTTAATGGCAAATGCTATTTCCTCCATTGCTACGTTTCATTTCTGTTTTTATTTATTTTTTTTTGTTTTCTTTTTCTAAAGGCCTGAATAGGCCCAGGTGAAATGATGAGCTTCCTTCCTAAACCTCTGCAGGCCTCAGACCTGGCTCAAGGTTGAAGTATGATGGCTTTTCTTTAAATTTCCTATTATTTGAATAGTCTTTCCCTGTGTCCTGAAACAAAACCTAGCTTCCTGCTGTGGAGCTTGGGAGTGATGCTGCCAAGATTGCTTTTGAACTGAGAGCTCCCAAAGAGCTCTCACATGCCCATGACTCAAACTGCCTGTGATGTTCTTTCCTGCAAAGCCCACGGGAGTTTGTCCTGGGAATGGGAGCAGCCCTCACACAACCACTTCTGCACAGCAAGCATCTCTCCCGGCAGCAGGCAGGGACATGGATGCACACAGAAGGAAAGTACCAGGACATCCCTGTCCCCGCTGCCCCTTACACTTTCCTCTAACACTCTGCCATGGTTCCTGAAGGTTTCCAGATTCAATAAAGCTTTAGTCTTCCCTCCTCCTTAGCTGGTGATCCTAGAAGTAGCTTTGTCTGAAGACAAAGTCCAAAGGTGGCATCGATCCACCAGTCTGGGATCAAGTTCCAAAGTGCACATCAGCCTCCAGGCTGGCTGCCCATCCCCACACTTCCTGAGAACAAAGCAGTTAATGCTGAGCCCTTCTCTGACCCTGCTCTTACTCTGGGCAGTCACTGCTGCACGGGGGAGGAGTGCAAGCAAAGCTTGAGAGGTATAATGGGGAGGGGGGGCATGGATCTTCCTTCCACTTGTTAGGACAGCACATCCCTGAAATGCTCTGAGGCTTTTAACAAAGTGAACATAAAAGGCCAATCTCTTCAAAGCGCAGAAAGGCCCAGCCATGATCCCAGTGGTCCTGCGCTGCCAGGGAAGGGACAGGAGAGCTCCCCTGTGCTAAGGGCCAGCACACTCCCATCACCTCCTCCCAGAACCAAGAAGAGCCCAGGCTTCCCTGTGGCAGGGGCCATTTCTACAGAAACTGCTTTTGGAAATGCAAACCTTTTGCTGATATTTACTTACTGTCCATTTTCGTGAGCCTCAAACCCACAAACAGGTATTTTACAAAGGGGGTACTTCTGCAGATCTGCAGACCTGTTCCTCCCTAATTGTGAAATTATGTGGAAAAGGGAGCTAATTCTTTCCTGTAAACACAATTATTTTGGGATATCATCCTTCTCTTCACCAGTCCTATGGGTCTGTCGGAGAGAGGGCAAGGGATGTGAGAGGGGACCAGCAGGCTAAGGCACACTATTACAGATGAGGACGGCAGGATGCTGCTGTCACACCACAAGGAATCTTTGGGTAGAGAAGAGTGTCATCTCACTGAATACACAAATGCCATGGATGCTGCCTTCACTGATACTGTGACAAGGAAAAGAATACTTGGAAACAGCTCATGATTCCCTTTCTTGTTCCCTTGGTAGGTTTCTAAGTCACTGGGCCCATCCTATAGCACGGCTGAGAGAACACGAGCTGTCTCCCACAAGATGATCCTACTTTGGTACAAATCCTGCTCTTAGATATTCACCAAGACCCTCAATAGTTGCAAGCAAATATCCAAATGCAAAATTTATCTTACGTTCCACATTCAGCCACTTAATCCCTTAACCAGAAACAATTCCTTCCAATGGAAGCTCTTAGAATGATGTCCAAACAACCACAGTGAACCAGTGCAGTTTTTCACCCCCACCCACTGAAACGAGAAAAACCAGCCCAACAAAGAATCCTCATGGTGACATCTCTCAGCAGAGAGGCAGAATTGTTCCAAACATACCACGTAGTTTTGCCACCCCAACTGTGTTTGGCTTGCAAGGCTAAAGCTGAGCCAACCCCTCAGTAACATAGCTGAGGTGCCTGGGGCATGGATGTGCATGACAGCACAGCAAGGAGGACCAAAGCAGTGGTGACTTGAAAAGAAAACTTGTAGCTCTGAAGGCAGTGGCTTCCTCAGTTATGTCAGCTGGCTGACAAAAGCAGGAGGGTGAGGTTGGAAAGCAGGCAGAGCAGATCCTTTTGCTGCTTTTCCTGTAACATAATGCTGTTTGGTGCTTGATGAGGTTGCTACTTGCTCTCTGAGGAACAAAGACACCAAAGATTGCATCTGTGCTTGCAAAAGCAACTCCTCTGGCATGTTGTCTGGACACTCAACTGCTGCAGACTGTGGGATGTTGCACAACCACCTCTGGAGGCAGATTTCCTTCTTGTCAGCATCATGTGCAATTATTGTCCTGCTGGTTATTTGCAAAAGAAATGTTTATAGACCATCAATACATTGGGCCATTCAGACAATTCATTGCACTTCGTTTTAAAGGAAGGTGCCATCCTCCATCTCTTCTTTTTCAAGGTAGCAAAGTGCTACCCTAGAAAAACACAGTTCAAGGGTTTTCCAGTGTAACCAGATAACTTCCAACTTTATTTAAAATATTTTCCCTTGCAGGTGCTTTGTATTGAACAATTAAAAAAAAATTAAACTGTTTCTGAGGCTTCAAAAGTGCAAAAAAACTTCAAGGTATTTAACCACCTGGAGAACCAATTAAGGCAAATTTGCTTCCAGTCTCAGCCACTGTAATCCCTGTCTGATGTAGTGTACCAGGTCTGTCAGGCTACTGGTCAGTGCCAGAGCACTCGTCGCTCTGCTGAGTTCAGCAAAAAACTCTGGGGAAAAAAAGGAGAGAGAGAGAAAACATTTGGTTGGTTTAATACACCAGCCACACCTGACAGGTGAAGAGTGACAGCAGCAGCACAGTCAGCTGGCCAGTCCTGTAAAACAGTGCTAGAGCAGACAGCTCAGCAGTGTCACAGTGCTGGGAAGGGTGGCAAACACAGCAGGCAGTGCAGGCAACAGGAAAACACATCTACACACACTGAGCTGCCTCTCATGTCCTGACTTTAAAGGACACAGAGACTCCATGGTAAAGGGGCAAAAGTTTGGATGTTCACAACACAGTCCCTGCTTCAAGCTTCCCCCAAATTCTAAACAGGCCAAATTTGAGTGTCTTCCTGAGCAGCACCCAGAAGCACAAACAGCTGCAGTCCCTTTCTTTCACCCATCCTCATACCTTGGAGACATCAAGATTTCTCCATTTGTGTATCTTGCCAGGCTATACAGCTCTGGTTTGGAGTGCTTATAGCCAAGCAAGTCAGGCAAATCTCACATTCCTCCCATCCTACCACCAACTCCAGACATGCTGCTACTCCTCCCACACAGGAGGTGGCTCTTGCAGCACACCTGACCCTGCTGTGAGGGGCTGGCAGGCTGCAAGCCCTGCTCTGTCCTGGCAATCCTCTGTGCAGGTGACCATGAGCTGTAGGAAATTCCCACACCTATTCCTTAGCAGTCACCTTTCCAACACATTCCTGCATAACCTGCCTCCCACTGCCCAGTCCCTCACTCTTCAGCTCCATCTTGTTGCTAAATACCTTTTCAGAAATTGACATCCAAAGATTGAAGCTAGAGGTGGAAAAATTCTGCTTGGCTGTGCAAGGAGCTCTTCAAAAGCAGAGTGCACAACACTTCATTTCTAATAGTTGCCAATGCAGAAGCAGAGAACACATTCCCTCTGATTTTCCTGCTTTTGTTTACAGAATCCATACCCTCCATAGGGGATAAAAGGAATTCAAAGCCCCTGTCTGATTGAGCAAACAGAAGATAACCTAATCTGTCAGCACAGCATCTTGTGAAAGGGGAAGGACTTCACATCCATGCCTGCAGCCTCAGCTTTTCCTTGCAGGGGAAGATCAGAGGCTGAAGACAACTTGTTACCGCCTCATGATCCAAGTGCTGCTCTGAATTACAGTGAGGAGCTGGGATCTGTCAGTGGACTCTCCAGAAGGCACTTCAGCTCTGCACCAGTGACTTGGGCAGCAGTTACAGCTCACTGCTTTCCAATAGCTTAGGACTTCCCTGCTTATAAGATCTTGATAGCTAAAGGCTGCAGCTCTTTCTTCCTCTTCTTATGCCCTATGAATTGCATAAAATCAAGGATGTAATGTAGCCTTTTTTACTCATTTTGTGTTTTCACTCTGTACCTCTTTGTACATTACTCTGATTCTCAGTAAGTTCCAGGTCTGAAATGCTTCCAACTGTCCTGAACAGTGACACCACCACCAAACCTACATGAGTATTTACTGGTCTCTTGCACAGATCCACTCCCTATAAAGTATTCAGTACCCCATCATCATCCCCCTACAGCAGGACCAGCCACACAGAGCACGTTTTGGATTTAGTCTTGACTGATGCAAGGCTGTGCTCAGGCTGCCCTCCCACACATTTTCCTCCATGACTCACTCACTCCTCTGGCTTATTAGCAGCATGCACTGCTATGTGACAGTCTTTTATCAGCCTTTTGAGGACAAAATCAAAAAAGCCACACATAACTGCTGCTGCAAGCACGGATTTGCTCAGAGGACAGCCAACAACCAGTTTTTTATTCAAAGGTGACTTGGAAAGCCTTTTGATTTTCAGCAACTGCCTCATTAGTGTGACGATTTTTACAGCCTTACATCAATCCAGCCAGGCATACAGTGCTTGTTTTCTTATGCAAGTTTGCCAACAGGTCATGGCAATGCATCTCTTCAGCTACACTGGCTCAGAAAACTTTGTGTTGTATGGAAAATGACACTGCTGAGGCCATGTGGGATGTCAGGTCACTGGCTGGACTGTACCCACCCTGTGGATTTTGTGTCTTCTCCACTGCTTACACCAAAGGACAGTACAACATTTTTAACAACAAAACTGTAAAATTAAAAAAAAAAAAAAAGTTGCAGCAATTCTAGGAACTGCTGCTGTTAAATACTGGGCATACGCCCATAAAGGACTCAAATTCAAATGCTGCTCAGCTTCTCTGTTAGGCAGAGAAGCCAGCTTCACCATTTTCAAGACAAAATGACCTGGAAATTTGGCAAAAACTACAACACAAGGCTACAGGCCAAAATTATATTTTTAAACAAAGTGAACCAACTCAAAAGAGCTCAGTGCCTCAAAGGGAAAGACAAAAAACCCAAACCCCTTACACTTCTTGTGTTACCACGAAGCAAGATGGCTGTTTTCCTGCACTCAACACCCTCATCCCTTAGCTCTTGGACATTTGAGGATGCCAAAAAAAAAATCTTTTAATGGGAACACTCAACGGTATATCACCATCAAGTATCTCTGTCAATATTCCCTGGCAGAGATATTCAACATATTTCATGCTTTGATCTTTAGGTATGGTGCTTGCTGCACTGAGTGTCAGGATTGAAGCAAATACACACATAACCATGACACGAGACAGAAAGGAAAAAGGGCAAAAACTTACCTTTATTCTTTCTGGCCAGTGCATCAGCCTTTTCCCAAATTTCATATGCATGGAGGATATAGGAGGTGATGTTGACATAGGAAGAGGTGACACTGGAGATATGACAGGAGACAGTGACAGTCGAGCCAGTGCTGTTGCCAATGCCACTGTGGCCAACGCCGTTGCTATCATTTGATCCCGGCTGAGAACTCACAGATCCAGCAGGAGAGGGTATTGGAGAAAGAGGAGAAGGCAAGCCTGTGCTTCTGCAGCAGAAAAGAAACACCATCATGGACATTCAACTTTAGAGCTGAACATCTTTCTGCAAGGCTGCCTCATGCCAGGAGCTATCCGGTGTCACCCAGGCCTGAGGCATGGAGTGGACTGCTGAAAAGTGAGACATGTTGAGCTACAGCACAAGCAATTGTACTTTGAGGGCAAGTTTGTGGAAGTGATTTAGAAGGACTCTACTCAACAACAGAAAATGTGGGACCAGACATTGAAAAGGGCCACTCATCCATCTTCCAAAATCTACACCTACTTCTGAAAGTCTTCACCAGATTACCCAAGTGTTTTCCCTAATGCCTTTCAAGTCAGGCACACTGAAACTCCTCTCCTGTGGAGGCTGGATCTTCTGGCAGCTCCTCAGAGCACCCAGGTCAGCCTACACACACGTATTTATAGACCCAGGGCAGCTAAATGTGGTCAGCCGGCCGCCTTCCAGACACAGCCTGGCTCATCACACCCCCACCACTTCAACCAACCTAATTTTAGTCCCTGGTATGACAGGGCTTGCACCACTGCTCTCAAGAGACCATTTACTTCTCAATGAATTACGCTGTGCAAGGTGGCCAAAAAATGTAACTGGAATCAGCACCGCTGTCAAGGTCCAAACAACCTTCTCTCGGCCACAGGTTTTGAAAGACAGCCTGGTAGCTGCCACATGAAATAACCACAGAACATAGAAAAGCACTTACTCATTGTCACTGAAACACAGACACATGAAAACAAATTTTTAAATCTTACCTTGTGACACCCGGAGAAGGCGCTTGTATTACTCTGAAGTTACTCTGCAGCAAGGAATAAAAGTCTAGTTAGTTTTGGATTGGTCAGCTGACATCAGTAACTACCACAGCCATGCAGCTTAGTGATACCTGTGCCCTACCTTGAAGTGGTCATTCAGGAGCCTGGAATACCTCATGGCAGTGTCTTTTTTGTAACCAAACATTGCCATGTGCAGAATGGACTGGCAGCGCATGCTGTGGACAGAAACACACCCAAGTGTCAGCATTTGTGCCCAGTCCCCATCAGCCTTGTGGGATGGAGGCAGGCACAGCTCAGCTCTACTGGAAGGTAAATTAAGCTCAAAATTTCTCCTTGTGATCATGATAAAAAAAAGACTTTATGAAAAACAAATTCACAAGGGAAAGGAAGAAAGAAAGGAAGGGCCTCCTCTGGTCTTTCTTACAAACAGGTGCCCAGGCTCTCAGAGGTGCCAAAGGCTGAGTAAGCCCCCATCCAGAAGTGCCTCATCCATGTTCAGCTACAGCTTCAGTTACACAGCTCAAACATGGGCAGGCAAATCACATTCTTTCACCTTAGGTGAAAGCCCTTATGTGTTCTCAAATTACCAACAGATCAAATTTTAAAGCCTGTGTTTTCTACATGTGGTCCCTTGTGATTTCCCAGCTTACTTTAGAGATGTTTCAATTAATTCTGGTTTTTATATTGTGTTTTTTTTCTGTTCCTTTCTATTATTTTTTTCCTTGCATAACTCTAACTCCTATTTAACTCATTCCTTCACCCCTGGAAGCAATGGATCTTTCCCTCTATCAAGTTCCAAAGCAGTGCACAAAGAAACAGAAGCACAGTTACTCACCGTAACACAGCAAAGATTTTTCCGTGTGAAGAGACTGAGGAGTCTGCAAAGGGTTTCAAAGTCATGATGAATCTAGGGAAACAAAACAAACAGGACCTTGTCAGCCACCAGAGCACTTTGAAGCCCCACAGTTTATGAAAAAAAGGTGCATGCCATTATCTTAAAAATAGCCAGGAAATAAGAAAACCTGCCCCAAGTTCTTAGTCCTGGTACAAGCAGCTTGGTAATATCTTGAGCAGAGGACTGATTGTGTGTCAAAATGCCCTCCCCTCCAGCCATGCCAAACTGTCACCCTCTGAAAGCCACTTACTTGATGAGAACTATGGTGTCACTGAATATGCTGTAAGCTGATTTTGGTTCCAGCACATCTGATTCCAAGGCAATCCCATATTCAATGAATAAAAGAGCAGCCTCCAGGTACTCAAAGGCCTTTCCAGTCTTGTCAGTCTATTGGGAAGAAAATTCTCATTTTTAAACTAAGACCAAGCACACTTCTCTCAAGCATACTTGAATTCTCTTTTCTTTCTAGTTAGGCAGGATTTGAAGAAAGAAAAACATTTCAGTCTGGCCTCTTGGTGAAAATTAAAAGGTTCTCAGCAGAACTGTTAACATGATTCCAAGTCATCAACTTTATGTGCTACACTTGTCTCTCTTTGCCCAATGGTTTCCTTGAGTAATTTATTATCTTCACCTTTTTTTAGATACTGTTGTCTAGTCTTGGAGTCTTGCCTTCTGTGAGGCACAGGGAGATTTCCCACTTCAGTATGCCCTCACTTCATTTTCAAAGGTAAACAGAAAGCAGCAAATGGACATTATCTGACTGAGATAATTATTTGCCATAATTAGCAAAGCAATGTACTCACTTTTGCACACTGTTAAATTGCAGAGAGCAGAAAAAAATCAGATCTGCCAAGGCCACTTCCATGTCTCAGTCACCAGCAAGTCAATAATTGCCAGGATCCTGACTTTTCTGACTTTTTAAACTGTCTTAAAACTAACTGTACCATCTGTTTTCTAAGGATGCTTTTATAGCTCTGCAAAGCTAACCCATGACAATGCCAGTTCTGAATCCCATTTTCTAGACATGTTTGCATCCAAGAGAAACATCTGAACATCTGGCAAATAAAGATAACATCCCAACACACGGCTGAACATATTCCATGTATGGAATATGGAAGTCATGGTAGCCAGTGAACCTCATTCCCACACACTCAGGTACCAGGGCTGAGTGCAGGAGCTGGTCAACATTCCCAGCCCAAGGTCAAGACTTACCATTGCATCAGCTTTGTGCTTCAGCCTCTGGGCCTGTTCAATGTAGTATTCCTTTGAATGCTGCCTGAATTGGGGACAGAGAGGAAAAACAGATGAAAAAGGGTAGGATAATTATCAGTTTTACTTTCTTATCTGGAGGGTGATATGGGTTGATTGATTTCTTTAAAAACGATTGTTGCACTAATACAGAAAATTTACATTTAGAAATATAAAAGCACCAGAGGTTGGGCTTCTATGGGAATAAATTAATTTCCTCATTCCCATGGAAAGACAGTAGTTATTACATCACCTATAATTTCTCAAGTACAGACCCATAAATATATTTTAATTGAAACGAAGTAAATTTGGCAGCAACCACACACTTATCTCACACCAAAACTTGCATTCAAGCTATCTGCTTACAAGAGAGATGTCATTTCCAGAGTAACTTCCCTCAAACCAAAATTATTGTAAAACTTTGCTTTCTTGTACTTTTACTTCGTGGTGGGTAGGCATGAGAAGGCAGTACAAGGCAAGTCTCATACATCTCTCCCCCTCCCTTTCCTCCCAAAGAAGTGCTCAGGAAAAAGCAGAAGCCAGGGTGGCCTCATGGCCAGCCTTGCCTTCTATTTTCAGAAAGTAAAGATGTGGGGTATTAAACAAAAACTTACTTTTCAAACTTGAGCAGAGGTCTCCTTGGCTTAGAGGTACCATTTGGCAAAGAAGGCACTGGGAAAGGCTTTGTGACATCACCTGCAGATCCCTGAAAAAAGAGAGATAAAGCTGGTTAGAGAGCTATGCCTAAATCAATTCCAAAGTCTGACTTTCCTAAATTTCAAGTGAAAATGTTAATCTGTTCCAAGCATAGTCTATTCTCCAGGCTCTCTTCCCAAGCAAACCCCGCTTGCTTCTCACCTGACTGCTTGTCATGCCACAATTCAAAGTTTCCCCAGGCTCAGAGAAATTCAGCAGCAGGTTTCTTTGCACAATGACTAAGAGAGCAGTGAGGCTGCAAGCAGCACAGTTTTCATGTCCTCTAGCCAAGGCAGAATGGTAAAATCTATTCACACTTATTTCCACTTCAACCACACAATTGCTGATTCCCCATTACTAACTACAGGGAAAAGGAAAACGCAAGCAGTTAGAGCCAGCTAATACAGTGTCCAAAATCTGGCTTAATACACACACAGTAACAACCCAGACCACACACCCTGAGCCTCCAGTAAACAGCCATGTAATCAAATTTTGTAACCCAGAAATGCAAAGAACCAGCTGCATGGATCATGAACCATTTTGTAAAAAAGCTATAAAAACTTATATCCGGGTTGTAGTCAATGCCACGGGTTGCTCGTTCTCTTATTTTTAAGCAATCTCCTATTTCTTTTCATAAGCACACTTATTTTTACACCAATACTCCAGTATTGTATTTGTAGTTGCCTACAATCTGAAATGGTGATTAGCATAAACATGATTTTCATGCCTTTGGTGTTTACAGAGTATGTTTCTGAGAGAATCACACAGTACCCATGTTAGAGGAAACATCCCACCTGGATACCTACTTTGATGCCCTTCGACAGTTCTGTATTATTTCCCTCCACTTTCCTGTGCTTGGCAAACAAAGGATCTTTGTGGTTGCTCTTGTTCCTGGCAGCATTATCCATGGCAGACAGCTCATAAGTCTCATTTCTGGGTCTCTTTTGGGTCATCTTGGCTGACTTTGGTGCAGGTTGTGCAGCAGACACAGCTGGCAGTGGCAGGAGCACATCTTTCTTCTGGGTTTCAGATGAAGCTTTTGGTGCTCTAGACATGGGAAGCAAATTCATAAAAATGGTGTACATGCGATATAGGAATTTTTTACAAACTTAGTTGCATCATGTGCCAATTCTGTTTAAACTCCTCTGGAAGTGTGAGATGACTTGTTAATACAAAGAATTCAAAGCAAAACTTTAGGAGCTTCATTGTGCTTTAGACAGCAAACCTTCACCTACCATCAACATACAAGCAAGCTGCTTTTCAAGTAGGAATAAGCCTCAGAACTTGTCCTTGGAGCAAACACTTGTAACCAGAACATCAGGACATTGCAAAAAAAGCATGCCTCCAATACAGCCTGTTTTCACTCAGTGAGGGAGGTGATTACAGTGACTAAAATCCCTGGGACAAATCACCCAACAAGGCAAATGAACTTCAGCACTGCCTGCCTCATCCCCTTTCAGTAGATCATATTTTCTGTGGTCAGAGGTACTCACACTGACACTTGATCCTGTATGTGCTTTGACAGAATTAAACTGAGTTCCTCCTTTAAGACTTGCCAGATTAACTAGACAACACTCACAAAGTTGAGAGAGACTTAAAATGCTACACTTTTAAATGGCAGAGATTATCACATTTAACAACATTAAATTCCTGATCATCTGAAGTTAGCATGAGCAGGGAACTCTGACAGCTCTAAGTAGCACCAAATAGTTCTAAACTTTATTTTACCACTGCTCAATTACATATTTTTATTCAGTTTCCCAAAGATTCTAAGAAAACACTGAGCAGGGAATCCCAGCGTGTGGACTGCAACATCAGAAGTGAGGAGACTGAGATGTGATGGTGTACATCCTGCTTCATTCTGTTGAGCATGAGAAAATCCTCTCCCCTCTTTCACCACGCACTTTTCCCATGGTTTGGTCCCTACTCACATCACACACATGCTCCCAAGCTTCTCCACCTTGGCACAGCTGATGCTCCACAGCACAGAACCATCACCTGACCTGCCCAAGTGCACTCTCTCCCCAAAAATGCATCCTATCCTTCCCACTCCAAAAGCCAGAACATGACTAAAACAGGTGCTCGTTTTCACTGAGAAAAAGAGAGGAATAAGCCCCAGAACTGAAGCTCTTACAATACTACCACAATCCAAATATCCCTTCACCCAACTAAATGTTACTCCCAATTCCTCAGTGCTTCCAGAGTGCGTCAGTGTTTTTTCTCTTCAGAAAAGCAGTTTACTCCTATTGTCAGGACACAAACCTCAACACTACACATCAACCCAGCCAACACTTCAAATTCAAGCCACAAGCAAGCAGGAATCAAATGCAGTAGCCCATGACTGAGGCATGAGACTCTCCTCTCGGGAACACTGCCCAGTTGGAAACATGCTCTTGGAAGCACTCACTTGAGCAAAGGCCTTGCCAGAATGCTGGCAGTGCTCTGGTATGCCAATTACAGGGGAAGCTCCAGCAGACCTACAAACAGCACTGAAATGCTGCACAGGCAAAAGGAGGAATTCCTGGTCACAAAGGCCACCTGAAACTCCAGACAGACAGACTCAAAAGCACATTGGTTTTGTGACAGCTTGCTTTCAGGATGTAAAGGTAAATCTGCTGTAGATTAGGCTTCAGAAGGAACATTATGTTACAAGCAAACTCATGAGCAGAAGGACAGGAGATACAGTTCCTTGATCTAAGCTGTTTAGGAAAGACTTGGATGTATACATCCTTCTGCCATTCCACCACTGTGTACTCACTTCAATTTACTGGAGTCTTTGTTAGATGAAGACTGCAATGATTTAGTTTCTTTTTCTGATTTCATTTTCTTCCTATCAGTCTCTTCCTTCTCTCCCCTCTAATAGGAAGTAAGAAAACAAGAAAAAAAAAAATCACTTAAGTTTTCAAAGTTCACATGAAATACAGACCAACATAACTAAGTTTGATTGAGTCTGGTTAATAAAAGAACCAGACTTTTTGGAACCAACTAATTGCAAACCCACATCACAGAAGATACAGATTGCAAGCTCATTGACAAGTAACCTAAAATGACATTTTATCATTAATTTTGAATGGATAGATTAATTTCTTTCTTTGCTAAATATGCTGCTGCTACCAGTAATCAAAAGCAAGGCACTTGCATGTGAGTTAGATCACACAGATACACCAGATGTGTAGGGGGTTTGGTTTTTATCCCCAAAATGCTGAAGCACTGGTAACCTGGGGACCCCAGAGCTGGATGCAGCACTGCAGGTAGGGTCTCACCAGAGTGGAGCAGAGGGGCAAAATTCCCCTCCTTCAGCCTCCTAAGCACACATCTTCGTATGCAGCCCAGGACATGTTTGGCTTTCTGGGCTGCAAGCACACACTGGTCATGTCCAGCTTCTCATCCAGCAGAACCTCCAGGTTCTTCTCCCCCAGCATGCTCTCAGCAAGTTCTTCTCCCAGTCTGTACTCATGTCTGGGACACAGCCAGCTTTGTGTCAAACACAGGGCTGTGCTGTGACACGGTCTGGCAGGGTGCTCAGGACAGGGCTCCAGCACTAAGATCACAACCTTACACTGTTTTTCAAGTTCCACACAGCCACAAAAGATATCTGACAGCTGTATCTGACCCAGCTGGCTGCTGTGAGGCCCCAAGGGTACTGATGCACTGACAGAACCAACAGTGAGGCTCCAAGGAGGCTTCCCTGCAGTCAGGCACTGAAGTTGCAAGGGAAGACATGTCTAACATCAAATAGCTCCTCTCCTGTGTCTCTCAGAAAAAAGGAAAAAAAGTGACATTGACTGCCTGTTTCCCTTTCTACCACTGCTCTGCAAGAGCAGGAATTTCTGGGGTCTCTGAAGTTTCTTCACCATTTCCCTGCTCTTCTCAATTCTCCCTCACAACTACAGGAAATTCATAAAACGGCAGAACTAAATGAAACCCAAACCAAGTGCTGAGCCTCCTGCTCTGTGAGTAGGACCAAAAACGGAGTCAGGGACTGAAATATCCAGAGGGAATACCCAATCTCCAAAAGGCCTGTGGCCAACTCTTTGTGCAGCTGACCCAGCTGGCTGGAGGTATATTCATAGTCCCCTTTGGGAGTCAGCTTTTTAAAGAACACTTGTGAGCAACGATCACCTAAGTTAAATAAAGGGCTGTCTTGAAATTCTAGGGACAGTGACTCTTGCAACTGCTTTTATTGTCTGAGAAAACCAGGATTTCAAGAAAACAGAGCAAAAACATATTCTAAAATACCCAAGCATGTTAGACAGCGTACAGAGCTTTTCATTTGCTCAGGAGGGGATTTGTGACCAACAAGAAACATCTGCAGATAGTTTTGATTCACATTCCCTTTGATAATAGCTTTATAGAAGGATAACGGCTCAACTCCCAAACTATGAAATGGGAAGTCCACACAGGTTTTTCCAACAAAACATTACTCCTTGCACAAACCCACCTCCCACTCCACTTCTTACCTTCTTTTTTCCAAGGGACTCCTCAGGAGTGTCCGTGGCTTTCCTCTTCAAGTCCTGCTTCCTCACACCAGGAAGGTCCTTGGTCTCTGCTTTCCTCTGGTGCCCATTTTTCCTAAGGGGCTGAGGGACTTTCTCCAGGTGACAGAGATCTATTTTCACCACGAGGTGCTCACGGGTTGGGGGATCCCTCACCGGTGAGAGCAACTTCTCCCTGAGAGGCAAGGGCAGCTTCTCCTTGGGCAAATCCTGAGGCCTGTGGCTGCTGGTCCTGATGGGGGTTGTGCCCTGGCCCTGAGGAAGGGGACTGAGAGCATCACGTGTCTGGGCATCTCCCATGAGCCTGGGGTTCAAGAAGGGCTTGGCACTGGCCTGGTGGGAGCCCTTATCCTTTTTTTTCTCAGAGGGCTCTTGAAGTCCTGGTTTCGGGTCTTTTCTGTCACTGGATTTTGTCTTTGCTGGTTTTTTGACTTTTGGCTTGTCCCTGAAGGACTGGTCAGTGATCTCCAAAGGACCAGGCTCACTTTCCACCTTCAGGCCTCTCTTGGGCCCCTCATGCAGCAGGGGCTTGCTGGGTCCTTTGATCCCCACAGTCTGCCTGGGGGAGGGCTCCCTGGCAAGGGCAGGAGGCTTCTGGCAGCTGCGTTTGGTCGGAAGAGGAGCCTCCTGAGGAGCCCTGGCCACTTGGCTCTCGTGAGAAGGCTCCCTCAACTCAGCATGCTGCTGGGAGGAATTGCTGCTGATGCCCCTCTCCTGCTTCTTGCCCTCCTCACGTCCATCCCCACGGGCAATGTCACTGAGGGTCTCTGTTGGCACTGCTGGGGGGTTCACCTTGGTCAGCCAGTTGTCGAGCTGCCACTTGTTAGGAGTTGGTGGCTCAGGCTGCAGACAAAAAGAAAAAGGGAGGATTCAAAACGGATGCCTTTATGGGATGTTTCCATCCTAGAACAGCTTACCAGAGCCCAGGGACTGTTGCCTAGGGGTCTCAAAGTGTTTGCTTTTGCATGGGAAGAACTGACAACAAACTAACTAGCTCCAGAGCCTCATGGATGAGCAGTTGGCTGAATAAAAAAGGACAAAATGTCAACAGCAAGTAGCTAGGACTTCATTCGTATTTTCAGGACAAACCAGGCAGAATTTATTAAAAGAGGAGAAGTACATCATCTTCCTTCAAAGACACCATATTGCAGTGGGCAAAGTCTGTAACTGAACTGCTGGAGGGCAAAGAGTGTTAGAGTGAGATGGAAAGACAGGCTGTCTCAGAGCTTGTTTTTGGCTTCTCCCTGTTCATGCACTTCCTAGGTGAAAAGAAGGAGAGCTATAGATGAAGCAGGGGAGGAAAAATAAATTACATGGGGTTTTGTAACAGTACCTCAAAACTGCCAGTAGATTGCTTTACATCAGCTGTGGTCTGCAGATACAACCACGTACTTCCCAGTGGCCTGAGAATGTTTTGCAAGTTGGAAGAACTGTTTGAAAGCATGGGACATGAGCACTTCTGCAGCAGATTTTTTTTAAAATGCATGGTCTCACAATTATGAAGGTTTAAGGCACCAAGTTCTGTTTGTCTGCTCTCCCCAATAAAAGCCTCAGAAATGTCAGTGCAGCAGTATCCAAGCCAAATGCAACAGCAGCAAGACTAAGCATATTCCAGTCCTTCCTGCAGGTCTGATCCCTGTGCAATCTGGGAGAAGCTGAACCTGTCACTCAGGCATAGAAGCTGCAGGGTGGCAGCAGCTCCTCTTAAATTATCAGGAAAATGGTCTCATCCTGTCACTGCCCATAAAAGCACCCAGAAATTCTGCACAGGCAGAGATGGGCCCCACACAGCCCAGCTGTGCTTCCCAGCTGTGCCTTCTCTTGTCTCCCAAGTGAAAGCACCGATTCCTCCAGGAAAACTAGACAAGTTTGCCAAAGGACATGGGGGAACACTTCCAGGTTGGGCATCTGAAAGTCTAATTATGTTGGTACTAAGGGTAACAAAGGCTGACAAACTCTAGAAGGGAATCAAAGGGCAAGAAAAGTCGGGTGATGCAGCAGAGATGTCAAGGGGACACCTGAACAATGGCAGTGTTTCAGGTCTCCTGAAACAGCATTGAGACAGCAGAGTGAGGCAAGGGGCTGTGTAAGCAGCCTCTGCTTTCATTTGCATTCACCTCAGGTGCTGGTGCTCTTGGAGGGTCGTTTGCTTCACTGTCACTCGAGGAGTGGCTCTCTGTCTCCGAGTCTGAGGAGCTGTCTGAGTCACTGGTGCTCCCTGACTCCGAGCTGCTGGAATGTGCTGATGCCACACTCTTGGGCTGGGACTGTAAGGAACTGCAAGGCCATCGTGAGATAAAATTAGAAAGCAGCATGGCTGAAGGTTACTTATTATATTGACAGGGCAGTATTCAAAAATAACTGAAAGCCCATGTTTTGGCACTGAGATGAGAGGGGGGAAGGCCAGAGAAATACACTGGCATACTCAAAAAATAAAGCACCAGAATACAAAATTGCTGGAAATACTAAAACCTGCAACTCCAGCCCAGTCAAATATGTAGGCAGGATGCCATTGCTACAATGTGGAGCTGCATTTTGCCAACCAAAGTTTAAAAAGCACTGAAACTGCCCAGTGCTTTTCTGAAAATCCCACCTCTCAAAATGAAAAACCTATAATAAGAGTGAACAAGGGAGGAACATGTATTTCAGGATGATTTCTGTTTTTTCTGCTCTCCCCCTTAAGTCTTCCCTTCATCTGTATTACTTCATCATGCTGCTCACTACCCAGCTCACTAATAGCCACATCAGGCAGCAGCATTTCTTGCAGCACCCTTCTCTAACAAAACACTAACACTGACAGTGGAGTGGATGGAATCAAGGAAGAGCTGTCCCTTTTATGCATAGCGTTTTTCTTTTGAAACGGGCTTATAAAATGAAAATGTAGATATTTTAATTTCTTTTTTCTACTTTGCTTTCCTACATCAGTGTCAACACATTTGTATGAGTTGGAGGCAAGCTCCTTGGTGATCCAAGACTGATATCATGAGATCACTCCTATTTTAAGAGTTTGCAAAGTCACATCATGCCAAGTATTGGTGTGCTCCTCTGCAAATCTGACTTTGTAGAGCACTCTTGTGCTTGAAGAATATGCATATCAAGTCAAAAATCTATGTCAGTGCTCTCCTATAGGAAAAATTTTGAGCTTTTCAATCTTTCTTCCTCAAATGCTGGCATGTGGCTGTTCAGTCCACCTTGAATATTGCTTCTGACTAACAATACATGGCAGGAACTGTTTATAATCAGCTTCCTTATCAAGAGGAGCTGAAACAGTCTCAATGAGTCTTCCTAACCCTTTCCTGTTCTTTACCCACTTGGCTGTTTTGGGCTTCCTTCTGAGCTAAAACTGGACTCACATCTCACCCATTGCCCCTACAGCTGAAAATCCCATTAGCTGCAGTGTGATCAGACACACTGGTGGAAGGGAGGAGGAGAAGAGAAAGAAGTTGAGGAAATACAGTTCTGGTTCATAGGCAAAATCCAGCATGCCTGGATTATTAATTTCTAATTGGAGCTTTATGGAAAACCCCCCACAATTAAAGCTGACTTCCAAGAGCAGCCAGAAACCAAAGCCTGTAGCTACAAGAGAAACCAGGAACCCTTAACCTCCTACCCCACATATAAGAAGCAGTTTTGTCTTTTTGTTATGTGGTCTAGTTAGTAGTTTGGGAACAAACCTGTACCTTGGAGGAGCAAGTGAAGAAGGTGACTTTTCAACAACCTGTTTTGTTCACAAAGACAAAGAGGAGAGGGGGAGGAAAGGTTAGCTCAGAACTCAGAACAATGCAACAAGTGGTGATGTTTAAAGGGAAGTCTGTGTGCCTAGTGTATAAAACAGCTAAAACCGACTTGATCGTCACCACTCTCTTCACTATCACTGAGCTGCAGGTCGTCCTGGAGCATTCTGAAAGACAACCAGAAGATAAATATCAGCCAAGGCAGACACATTTTGAAACAGCAGGCACTGATAAAGATTTGGTTTGTATTTGCCAAAACAAACCAACCGCCCCCATGCTTTCTGAACATCAGGCATACTCAATCTACTAAACCCTGTTGTTACCTGAAATGAATGGTTAAAATGTTTTACTTTTTTTACTGGTACAGTAAAAGACTCTTAGCTAAGCAGCCTGTTCTGGCTCCCCAAGGAACAAAAAGTAGCAGGAGCACCAGGAGCTGTGCATGTTCACATACTCTGCTCTCAGGGGCTGTGAATGTTTCTTCTGTCCCAGGGGTTCTCATTTTGCTGTTCAAGCCTCCTATCACACATGTGTAAGTCAATGCCAAGGTCAAGCCTCTATCCCATCTCTTCTCTACTTAGTGGACTCCATGCTCCTGCACATCTCAGCAGTACTGTTGAGCAGTTCAGGTACTCAGAGCAGTTTACAAGTGGGGAGGCACGAGCTCTGTTCCACTATTGCTAGAGAAGACAGCAGGCTGCCCACAAACATTTTCAAAAGTATCATTTAGTCCTGTGCCTGCAGGTGGAAACTACTGTTTGCAATTTCAATATATTACCAAGGTTCTTAAAAGGCTGGAAAGGAAGGAGAGGGACCCAAAGCTCTCCCAGATTGTTATTCCCATCCCTGGCAATTGTGAAGGCATCCCAAAGGAGTTAAAAAATAGGCAGGTAAAACCTGGCTATTCAAAAGTATACTTATTCAAATCTTGAAACTAGCTTGACCCAGAGGATTACTCAAGTGTCCTTCCAAAAATGGAATCAAAAGCTTAGGAGTTGAGACAGGGATTTTAATCAAGCAGGTCAAAAACTCTGCTTATTTCAATCTCATTTCAAACCAAGGGCTGTGAGAATTTTTTCTTATGGCCAAAAAAGAAAAATAGGACTCTGACCCCTCACGATAATATGTCTTATAGCAAGAAAACAACTATAAATGATCTCCAGTGAACCACATCACCCTGGAAAAAGGGGGAGAAAGTTGGAAAAAGTTGGTGCTTTCTTTTTTCAGGCATTTTGACAGCCACTCCCCTGTGCTCTACTCTCCACTGCCTCATTTCCTCACACACCTCGCTGGAAATCACCTCTTGCCTCTTCATTTAGAGTAAACACTGAAGGGAAGCACTGTGAGACACCACCTTGGAAAGGCAGAGCCCCAAATTTCCTACAGAAGGTCAACAGCCTGCAGCAATCCTGCATGAGCCAGCTCGGCTTGTGGGCCAGAGCCCAAGCTCAGTGCCAGACAGATGAGGCACAGAAATGAAAAATGAACAGTGACAGTACAGAGACTCTCCACATTTCTGGGCAGTCTGGCTAAGCATCAACTAGTATCTCAATTTTTGTTTTATTTTACAACTCCTAAAGGGAAGGAGTCCTTCAAAGATGATAGCGAAGAAACTTTCAGGGATGCTAAAACAGGATGCTGAAAGGTTTTAAGTTTGGTTTTAGAGTGGGGTTTTTTTGTTTGTTTTTTTGTTTTGTTCTGCTTTAAGAATTGTGGACTTATTTCCTTTAGAGGTGATAGGATAATCATAGAATCATGGAATGGTTTGGGTTGGAAGAGACCTTAGAGATCATTTAGTTTTAAACCCCTGCTGTGGACAGGGACATGTAAGACACTATCTAGATCCCTTTAAATCTGATAAACTGTTTGTAATAAAAAGGACTACCTTTCCCACCTGAGCTGCTGGTAAATAAAATGCATAAAACAACACTGCAACTACTTATGCTCTATTTGGGATCAAGGAAGAACACTAAAACTTCAAGTCATACTTCTGCAAGGGTAGACAAAGCCAACCCTCCTAAAACAAGGTTTTGACAAATTGTTAAACAGCCTAGTTAAAGAAAATAAATCTGCCTTAATAATTTTAATGCTTCATTTAGCTCAGGAATTAATAGATGCCAAGGTTTCATTTGCAGGACCTGTTCATCTGCAGCTTATATACACACCATTAATCTCCCTAAAGCTATTTAAAAAGAGTTGTTTCAGTGAGAGAAGCAGCACTAAAATTATTATCACTTGCCAAACAACCTTATTGAAAGCACAGGCTGCTCCCTCTCTGCTAGCCAGGTTAAAGATGCATCACCAAGAATGAGCTGGCATCTCCCCTTTAAAAAGAAGGGCTGCTTCCATTCCAGCACTGCCAGGTGCAAACTTCAGGGCTGCATTCAAGAATGAAATCCATCTGGGAAATCCCTGCACGCTCTGAAAAGCTGAATGCTTAATTTGGGCACACAGATGCCCTAGGATTTCATCTTCTAATTAAGTAGCACAATCACTGTTTGTTTTCAGCCAGCTACACTTTGCAACACAAGCTACTGCAGGCAGCTGAATTTTCAGACAGTCACGTGCGCTTTGAACAGCACAGAAAGCCAGGCCTGCTGTGCCAGAGAAAACAAACACAAAAAAGAAGAGATGCACTGCTTCAAGGGATGTAGAGGAAGTCCTGGGGCAAACTTCACTTGGACACAAACCCAGGCCACCATGTTCCTCCTGCTTCCACTGCCTTTGCTGACCATGGGCTCACACATCCCTTCCAGATGAGCTCTGGCCCTGAAGTGCCCGGCACGGATGCTGAGCAGAGAGGGGACCATGGCTAAGGACAGAACTCCATACCATGCCAAATTTACAATTCTGGCCCTGTGGGCTAAGGAAGGAGTCTTTTCCAATTCTTGTCTGCAAGGAAAGTCTCTTCTCTCTTGGCTGCCTGGAAAACTAACTAAAGGGCTAAGGGTTGTTACAGGCAGCTGACAACTGAAATAATGATGATGTTCGTAGAGTAGCTGGGGAGCAAGGCACAGCCTGGAGCAGTTGGAACTACTAGTTATAGTAGTGCAGTGAAAATTTTCAGACATCACTGAGGAGGAGCAAACTGGGGGGGATGAAAGTAAAGCAAAATAAGGAAGAGATGAAGGGAGTAGCTCAGCAAAACACTATCCCGTGCTCGCAGTGAGTGAAGGCTCCTCTGCATTATGCTGGAACAGTAGGAAAAAGGATCTTTAACAGACCCTACAGAGCTTGAGTGAAAAATTCTAGAATCTCTACCAAAATGGAGATATGATTTTGCTCTTACTTGTGACTAGCCCAGTTTTGTTTGGTTTTTAATTTAATGATTTGTGATAAGGAAAAGGCAAACAAGTGGAGTAAGCTTTGTACTCTGTAGTTCGCAGCACATCTCATGGAGTAACAAGATCTTTATGTATCATATGAACTGACAGATTTAAATTTAATGGCTGAGCAAGCGCCTTGCACATGGACCCCTAGCCTTCCAGACACAGAAAGATTTCTGTTTGTACTCAGGGCTCAGAAACTAGCAGTGCTGCATTTGGCCAAGTTAATCCTGAAAGATTATTGTCAGTCCACACAAAACTGCTCTCAAGCAACTTCTGTAATTAACCTAATTAACAGATAACCACTTTCACCTACAAAAGCAGCACCAAGTTATTTTATCTACCAATTTTTTTTTTCTTTAAAATTTCAGCCCTGTTTTTTACAGTTCTTGTAGGTGTAGCTTTAGTAACTCCCCCAGGCTTCAAAACAATATCCAGGATCAATCAGGTTCAGTTTGGATCCTTTGTAATTGATGTCAGTTGGATGCATCATTGTAGGTTGAAGAGCACAAATTTGTGATGTTAAATAATCACATATTAAAAGAACAAAATAATTTTAATCTGATGCATTAATAGTTGGGGTTTTTCTTCGGTTTTGTTTTGGTTTTAAATACAGTCATTGCAATCATGACATGGTTTAGTGGACTTGGCACTGTCTGTTTAAGAATTGGACTGGATGATCTTAAAGGTCTTTTCCAGCCTAAATGATTCTATGATTCCATCATGAAACAATGATGTTTCTGTTGGTGAAAATTCCCTGCATTGAAGTTTTCTGAGAAAAAATCAGACTGATAAAACCTTAATCTTCAGAAACATAGAGTAACCCAAAATTTAGTTATTTCCAGATTCTTTTAATTAACTGCACAGTACAGATATGAACAGGGTCTGGTTACTTACGATGTTCTTGCCTGAGAACCTGGCAACATTTCTGAAGGTGTTCCATACTGCTCTGGAAATCAAAAATGAAAAGATTGTGTTTATTTGCCTGACCTGTAGCATATTTTCCCCTGTGGGCTCTGAGCACCAGATTAGACTCATAACTTTCTTCCAGAACATAATTGTCATTCAGATTATTCATTATTCCAAATGGGGTTTCCTAATGAAATACTGTTTGCCTCTGATGAATAGCTGCTTTAATGTCTAGGTAATGAATGTACACAATCTCTTAAGCCATTTCTAAATTCAGCCCTGTTCAGCAAAGCAGAGGAAACCACACCTCTTAATCAATGCAGACATTTGAGATGTCATGTATAACACACAACACATAAAACTACCTGTCAATACACATACTGTGTGTTTCCTTTGGGTATCAACTTACTCTGATCCTTTGCTACAGATCCTTCAGGTTGAAAATCCTAGAAAAAAAGGATGAGGTGCAAATTGAGAATAAAATAAATGAGCTCACTCATAAGAGCAGTATACTGATGATTTTTTTTTCATGCGTTACTTTACTGTAATAAACATTTCAACTAGCTTGTCAAAGTGTCCCATAGTCTACACTAGCCTGCCAAAGCTTAGCATGGACAGAAATGATAATGTGTTACTGTCACTAAAATGTTGTGGTTACATTACATTAGGGGTATGTGCATTCTTGAAGAAATATTCTAAAAATTTTATAAGAGCTGCCAAACACTTCTGTTTAACACAGCCAGCAAATATTTCTGTTGGCCAAAAGATAAAATGTACTTTGTGTTTCAGCAGAGATACTTCAAATGTCTCAGAAAAGTAGTTGCATTTGAAGGCTGCAATAACAACAAATGTCTAAGTTGCTGAAGCACTTTTTATTCATCCCCATTTTGCTTTAATTGATCTGACTACTTCTGAAGGTACTACCCCCTAACAGCCCTTATTTATAGAAGGGGGACAAAATCATATGGAAACACATGCAAAAGCCAGAAAGCTCTCTTCTAGTTTATCAAAAGTCTTGGCAGAAAGGGTGTCTTACCTTTGTTGGGAATGGAAATTTGGGAGGCTCTGTTTTAGTAGGTGTATTAAGAGCTGTCAGGGGAGGTGGCCAAGAGCGGGTCATTTCCTGGAAAGAGATTGAGAGGAGCAGCCATCAGGATTTTTGCTGAAAGGCATGGATCAAATTTCATGCTTCAGATATTCATTTGGATTTACCTCTTCATGCATTTGGACATGTTTGCCCACGGTTGCAACAAAGATAGTGATATGCATTACTAACAGGAGAGAATACAGGCTATGTCTAGTGAAACACAAAAGCATGCCAGACTTCCAGGAGAAGTCCTCGTGCTGCAACCCCAACCATCACAGGGCAGCCAGTGGGCACCAGTGCACAGCTCCCCTCCAGCTAAAACCACTGCCCCAACAGCAGCTTCTGGAGGGCAACGGAGGCACCAGGATTTTGCAACCTCAAGCAACAGCAAGGGAAGTGAATTGCAGAAACCAAACTCTTTCACCAGGATTTCAGCATTTCAGAATAGCATCTGACATCGAGGAACCATCTCCTCAAGATCAGCACCACTGGCTTGGGAATCCCAGAGCATTTTCACACTGTGCACTGGGATAACATGGACTCAGCCACAGCCACTTGGAGCCTGTGCACAGCTCAATCAGTTCTGACACAAGGTTATAGCATCAGATGTGTCTTTGCTCTGCATCAGTGGGCTGGAATTACAGTGAGGGAGCAACAACAGTGCCATGCACAGGCAGGTGGGAAGGACACAGGAGTATTCCTGCACAGGGACATGCCGCTGGGGCTGGCAACACAGACACGAGGCAGCTTGTCCAGAGCCTTTGGATGAAGGGCACTTGGGAATGGCAAACCCCTGACTTGATGTAGGAGTAACTCTGGCTGTCTCGAATGATGTGTCAGTCTTGAATTTTACCAGACTGTATTACACTTATGTACTGATAGAAAGACTGATCTTACAACTGCAGCTGTATTCAAGGCTGCCTCTTATCTTTACTTCTCCTCAACACACCCCAAAAACAGAGACAGCTACATCTGCTGAGTGAACAGAACCAGAGAGGTATTTTTTTCCCCAACCATTACGTTAAGGCATGCAAAATCTAAGCAAAGAGAGATCTATTATTTAACAGTACCTACCCTCAAAATTTCTTCAATGGACTGCACATCAATGGGGTTTGTTTGCTGTAACAAGAAAGAGGAAAGCAGTGTGAGTTTGGCTTTTTTACAAACTGACATGAGAAAGGCACACACTCAGTGAACATTTGCTTACCAGCAGTTCAATAAATTTAATGGGAATCCATTAGTAATAAAATGCTAGTAAGGATTAAAATCCCCATCAGAAGGGAAGTTAATAATGCACTTCTAAAATCCCTCTTGTTTCCAAGTCCTTTGCAGAGGTGACTCTGGAGACTCTGCCAGGACACTCTGGAATAGGGTAAAATGACTCAAACAATGCCACCAGTGGCAAACCAAACAATGCCACCAGTGGCAAACGGTACTTGCAAAGCTACTGGTGGTAAGTGGAAATGGGGGCATCACAGAGCTTTTGATGTTGAATAAGTCTGAAACCAGTCTGACTCATCAATCCCAAAGTTAAACATCCTGATAGTGAGATGAAGATGTGGTAGACATGGTAAAGTACCTGATAAAGGAACAAACATTCTACTGATACTACCAATAATTTATCTAAAGCTGCTGAGCTGACACAGCTGGCCTGAAGAGATCTGACAGTCAATCACCTGATACTACAAAAGCCCAGTCCTGAATTTTAACAGCAGTCTTTTAACATATCCCTTTTCTGAGTGTATGTGTGCTCCCACACGCTGCAGTGTCCCAGCCATGGGGAACACCACTTCTACAGATCAGCTTCTCATCTACTAACAAGGCATGTGTTTTGAAAGTATCTGTCATTTACATGCCCTTTCCAAACTGACATCAGTAAAGGAGGCTGAAACAGAAAACAACCGAAGAGCTGAGTAGTTGTAACCAGCAAAATGCATGCCAAATCCATTTCTTGTCCATAAAGAACAAATTCTATGGAAGTGTCCAATCATCAGAGTAGTTGCTGAAAGGGAAAGGCCAGGAAGACTCTATTCATACTCAAGGAAGTGAACAGTGAGCTACAGTGCCCAACCAGAAGGATCTTCCCCAGAAAAAAGTAAAGAGCAATGCAAGCAAACACTTCAATAAAGTCCAAAATTGTCTTACACAGGAAGTCCACTCATCTGTTTCCCACATGCTGCACTATTTACATTGGAAGGAGGAGATGAGGAATGGCTTTTCCTTGCAACCTCATTTGTCTGAGTCTACATAAAGCTCTCATTGAAGCACTGCTAATTTGACAAAGCCTCAAATTTCTTCAGAAAATCACATACGGAGAGCTGCTTCTGACCTTACTCCGCCAACAAACGAAAGCTGAGGCACAGCCAGATTAGTCACACGAATGAAAGCAAGGCCTGCAGATGTGTCCCACAGCAAACAGAAGGACAGGACAGGGAGGGCAAACAGCAAGGAACTATCACATGGCAAGAGACTGGAATGTTTCATAACTCACAGTGCCAAAACAGACACCCCTTTTCCTCTTTTTCTTCTCAGCAGGCTTAGCGTGGTAGCTCAGCCTAATTTACTTCTTAATTCAGTAAATGGTGAACAGCAGACACATTCACTTGCATCTTCCTGTACAAAATGCTTCAGAAACTCCTGAGATAACACATGACAGCACCACAGAAAAAGACTTCTCCTGAAACTGGTAAGAAATTAAGATCCTGCCTGGATGAAATATTTCAAAATTCTCTCTATAATGAGTTGATTACAACAAATCAAAATCAATTTACATCATCCATTTCAGAAATGTAAGTTTTATGAGGTGATAAGTGATGACAAAAGTAGAATGCAATAAACCTGAGACTAAGAGAATATCTGTAACAGCCAGTCTGGACCTCTCTTATCCTTGCCAAACAACCCACATCTCCATTCCTGAGCTCTTTCTGATGAGCCTGAAAAGACTTTGACATTGATACAGGTTTACATACACTGAGTATTTATAGTTCAATTGTCAGGAAGATTTATTGTAACCCCCAAGGGTTCAGTGACTGGTTCTTCACAGGTCCAGGGGCTCAGCAGAAACCACTTTTTTTCCTCATGGCACAAAATTTAAAGGAAAACAAACACACAACACTGAACAAGTACCACACAAGTCTGCATCGGCAGCATAAGGACCTGTGTCTTTGCTGGGGTTTTTAGGATACCATTATCAAATACATGGTGAAATGATAGCTCTACAGACTAAAATCACAGATTTGTTTGGTCAAATCCACAGGATCAAAACCACACCAAACCCGAAGGGCACGGCCCCTTTCCCTCCATCCCAGCTCCAGTGACCCAGGATTCATCTTTTACAAAGCTATGAATCCAGTGCCTGAAGAAGCTGGGCTTTCCTGCATCCTGAGTATTTTTCTCCCCTTTCATTTGTTGTTTTGTTTTTTTTTTTCTTTTTAACTTCAAGTCACATCCTGGCTTCGTTTCAGCTTGTTAACCCACTAAACCACCATTAAACCACAATTACCACCCAGCAGTAAGGGATGTCCTTGTCAGTTTTAAGAGAAGAGTTAAGGGGAAAGGAGAAATACGATGCTGCTGCAGGAAGAGTTACAAAGCCATAAAGCCAAAGAAATCCCTGAAAGGAGCTCAGCTCCAACTGAGGACTGTGGGTGTGGGAGATCAAGTATTCCACACTGTGTCTATCCCTGCTAGCACTTCTTCAGCCTTTCCTGGGAACACTGAAACGTGCTTCCCACAGACAACTCCAGTTAAGCCTGGTGCATATTTGCTGTCTGACACTGACATCTGTACAATCCCCAGTCTGGATTTCCTTATGCCACATCCACACGCTTTCAGTTTGGGAATGACAAAGACAACTCCAAACATCGCTTACAGAACGTTTTGATTGTCAAGGTCAAGCACAATCGTGAGACATGCAGAATTTTTGGTTTGCTGGGTTTGGTCTGGCTTTTTAGAGCCAGCGTTCCCATCCAAACTGATGCTGCACTTCAATAACAGCTAGTTCCTGCAGCTATGATACTAATTTAATTACTAATAACATTAATAAGAATACTGATTTTAAAGTAAAAAAAGGAAAACAGCCACTGAAGGATTCATTACTACTTTGATCATTAACTGAAAAGGACTTCAGGCCAAAATAATTTCAAGCATCTATACAAACATAAGAACCCCAGAAGTTACTTGAGGAATTAGTCTGTTCTTACTACAGCAGGCATGTAGAAATGCACAGGTGCACATACCCACAAAGGAAGAGAGGGAGCTCTTAATTTAGAAAACAATTTAAAATCTGCACAGGCACTCAATTCACACTGCATAGCAAGTGTGTGACGAAACTCTCAGAAATACTTCATGTCCTCTCCTCACAAGAAATTCCAAAATCCACACACTTTCATGAACACATAGCTCTGCTCACGTCCTGAGCCTTGCACTGCTCTGTTAGGGAACAAATTAGGAAATCAGGATAATAAACTAAAAACCAAGGTCAAACTAAACTAAAGAACCACCAGCACAGAAAAGAGATGCCCCACTGGCCATGATAATATGTGGGCCACAGATACTACAAAGAATAAGCAGTGGTTGTTTTGAGAGTGTTTTTTTGTAATGAAGATGATGTAGAGAGATTCTAAGGTTATTTCTTTCTAAAAAGATAATCCATTAAAAATTACAGCACACATTTTTATCCCACCCTGTCACATGTGCCAAGTGGAGCCGAACGACTGTATGGCTGTCATGTGTGGAGGCAGGGGGCTGAAGCTTTCTCCCTGGTCTTTAAATAGCTTGCCTCATCATCAGGAGGCTGTGGCAGAGTAGTTCCAAGCAAGATGTCAAAAAAAATCGCCTCCCAGAGGGAGTTGGCCATGCATTATTTCAGAAGCCACCATGTGACACATGGCTGAGATGTGTGGGCTCAAACAAGGCCAGGGGCAGTTAGAGCACACAGAATGTGCAAAGACAAGGACAGGAGGTCTGGAAGCAGACATTAACTGGAACAGATACAGGCTGCCTCTCAGGCAAGCATTGAGGTGTTGCAGACCTTTCTGTTCCTTCTCATCTCTGTAATTTCCACCCAACTGCTTATCCCTGCTATTTGCAAGCCTCTGCTGTCACAGCCCATTTGGAGCTGCCCCCTGACATCCTGTGCACAAACAAACCCCTCCATCTTAAGTGAAACTGGTGCTGCAGGTACCCAGGCAGTGTATGAGAGGAGCAGCTACAGCATGAGTGTGTTGCCTGGTATCTCCTCCTAATTAAAACTGAAATGTGTGTGTGTACAGCTCAAGTATGCCAGCTATTGCTCTTTGCCTGATCTCAGACCGAGTTACTAGCACCAACAAAACCTAAGCAACTGGTGCAGCAACAATGAGAAAAGCCAATTATGAGTTCCATGCCCTTCATTCTGCTGTCAGGTTTTCTTTGTTCCCTAATGAGAGCTTCTGCCCCTGCAACTATCAGCAGAGAAGGTCACCTGCTCTCATGATAAAAAGACCCAAACAAACAAACCAACCAACACCATTTTCAGCTGCTTCCCATTTAATAATATGCTTTATTATACTTGAATAGGAATATCTAGTTCTAAATTTATTTTTTCACGTCAACTGCACAGTCATTGCCACTTGAATGCAATGAAGATCACAAAACTGCGTACTTCACTGCATGAAGGCTTAGTTTGAAAACAACAGGCAGGACAAAAATCAGACTGAAACTTACCACCCTGTCCTCATTTCACCCATCTGTGCTCAGTCAGCCAGAGCAGGAGGAGATCTTGCATATTAGATGCCCTCTCCTCTTTGCACTCAAGTCACGCTAGCGATAGCAAGCCAACTTACTCTCCAAAGCAACTTCCCACCTGTATTTCAGTGCAGTTAAAAATCCATCCTTGCTGTGCTACAGACAGATGCAATATGGACACACACAGGATATGTTTCCAAACTGACCCAGCCAACAGGAGACAAGGCATATTTTAACCAAGCCTCTACTAATCCTGATGATGGATGCAATAATGTTCTGCCATGTATTCAAAGAGGCTGCCAAAGCTTGAAGCTCAAACCATATTGTTGATCGACACAAGTATATAAACAAGAAAATTCATAAAGGCTTTCACACACTATCTTGAAGAACACCAGACACCAAGAAGATTCTCTGCCAGGGCTATTTAAATGTTCCATACCACAGAACGCAAGTCCTACAATTATTTTCATTTTAAAAATCTTTAGCACCTCTTATATTCTACCCAGTATTTGCATAACTTGAAAATAATAATTTAAAAACCTTTATGAAGTGGGTATTTTAGATTATGAGGAAAAACACAAAGAAAACCTGCCATGCAATCAATGTATGCTTTGCTACCAGCAAATTTTCTTTGCCCTAGAAAGCACACAAAGTCCATGTACAACACCGTATTTTCTCATGTGCGCTAGCCCAGTCCATGGCCTTGTATTCCCTGATCTATGTAACAGGGATATTTTAACTGCTTGTAGCTAAATGGACTGGAAACAATAGAAAACGACTTGGTTTTGAAGCACATCCTGGTGAAACTTAGTAACCACAACAGCTCCCTGGGGCATAAACCACACTTTCATTTCCAGACCAAAGGTTCCATCAGCACCCGACTCTTCGAACAAAACACAGCTCATCTCTGGCATCAACAGCCCCTTGGGTGAACTTGGGAAAACATCGCTGTTGCAGTTGCTGCAATAAAAAAGACCCTTGCAAACCACTGGAGAAGTGACAACAGGGAAACAGGGATGAAAAGCAAACAAAGCCATCAAAATTGTGCCAAGTAAGAAAGATGCAGGCAGGTAGTCAATACAAGATTTTCTTCTGATTTCTTTCATGTTAAGAAATTGTAGGTATTCGGGATTTTGTTTGTTTCCTTTGCCATGCAAAATGTTTTAGTGTTTTTAAAAGGGAAATGGTGGAGTTTGAGCTAAAGCTTACAAGTGTTAAGTCTTTGCGCTGTTGCCTGTGAGCTTTGGATTAAATCAATAACAAATCAGGCTAAAGCATGTGCAAACACTTCAAAGCAAACTGTATTTTAAGGATGAGATCATCCCTTCCTTGACTTCATACTTCCCTCATATGCAAGTATGGGAATACTTGTATATATTTAGGTCTTCCTAGGTGCTGTTTTCCTATTAAGCTCAAAAACATTTCAGAAATATACAACAAAAGGGACTTTCATTACTGTCATGAAACCTTTATAGACGTCATTTGTTTAAAATCTGAAATCATACAGAGCTCAATATGTCCTTAATGAATGACTAAATAAACTATAGCCACAGACTTTAAAGGCCATTTTATGACAGGGAATATTGTCTGAGGTTTCATTACTACTGTAAAATAACAAAAGTACTATTTGGCAGCAGAGTCCCTCTAACAGCAGCTTGAGCTGTTTCAGGAAATTCAGGAAGCTGCTGTCACAGAACGACAAACCTGTGAGAAGGGAAGGCAATTTTCTCAGCAGGTTGACCAAGACTAGGACTAATTTTCACAAGACACATCATTTTTGGCACAGAAGAAGAAAGCTCACTCCATTTCAACAGAAACATGACAACCACAATAAAAAACCTGCCTAACCGTAAGGTAGAATGCAAAAGGATAAAAAGAGAAAATTAAACACAAAGAAAATTGAAATAGCTGAAATTCTATAAAACCCTTATATCAGGTTCTCTTTGTGGAAAGCAGTAACAAGGCAGCACACACACTACAGCAGCTGTAAGAAATACATGTTTGGGGATACCCTTGTTTGAGTTTTGTGCCAGCTTCAGGTAGCCAGATGGGTAGGTTAAGCAATGGAGAATGAGCAGAAAAACAAGAAACACATCCTGGGTCTCCCCTCTCGTCAACCTAATTCTTCAACCTAATGGAGTGAGACTGGAATAATTCCAGCAAATCAAAGCAAAGCTAAAGTAGATCTGCTTGACACTGCTTCCAGTGTTAAGTTTCAGTTCTGTAGCCCAAGAAAAACAAAACCTATTTATGCTTTCTTCTGTATGCACACTAGAACAACGCTGAGGCACCATAGAAATGTACAGAAGGATCCAGTCTTATCCAGTCAGACGAAGTTTTCAAAGTACACTATAAATGCATTTGTTTTCTCATTTGTGTTTATACTGCTTGAACTCACAAGACTTCATTATAGACTACAAATCCAAATCTACCAGTCTCAGAGTCCACAGAAGCCTCCTAAAATAATTACTCTAGGTGCTATTTCAGGTCCTCTGTGGGCACCAGGGTTCCACCAGCAGCTCGCCTGTAGCCAAGTTCCCTGTGGACAGCTCCACAAGCACACTTAACTCATTTGAGCCCACTCCTCTCTTTTCCAAGGCAACACCAAAGTTATTCCACTAAAAAATGCCACACCACCTTCTCTTCTGCTTCTGCCCACACCTCAACTCAGCAGCCCAGCTCCAAGTGAAGACAGCAGCTCCAGCACGTCACTGCAGGTTTGAAAACAAATCAAACCATTCCCATGAGCTTTCTTCAGCTGACACCGAATGATCCTGGCAATTTAACCATTTTACATCAAAATACTTAGCAAACAATGGTTGTACTGTCCTGTTCCTGCGTGGGCGCCTGCAGGAAATCAAACATTCTTTAAAGATTTTACACGCTTTTCTAATCCTGAGATGGATTATTTTGCTCAATCTAAAAATAAATACACGGGCCTCCTTGTGTTCAAACGGCGTAAGAAAAACAAATTGCTGTTTTGTCTTTCTTTGACTGAAGTAGCCAAGGGGGTTGTATCCTGGGGGAACAGACTGTTGATATGTTTTAATGAAGGATTCCTTACAAATCCTGAGCTGCTGGTAAAAATTTGTGCCTCTCTTGTTACCCTCCATCTAATGACAATATAACTGAAATCCAAACAAAGTAAGCATGGAAAGATAAGTGCAGCATCACCTGTACATTGCCATGCAGACCAAGACTCCAGCCAAGGCTGATTATCTCTCAAGTAAATTGCTCTGATAAAGAACCTCCACACAAGAGCATCCTTCCACTGCAATAACCATCTGTACAGTAGCTCTAAAAAACCCACTTCTGACCCCTTGATTCCACATAACTCTCTTACCTACTGTCCCCTTCAAGTCTCTCCAATAAATAAATTTTAATACTACTTAATGTGAATCTGTAAGTACTGTGTCCATAAAAGGCTGAGGTTGCAACCCCTTGTTTCCTGCAGAACGAATACATGATTGTCTTTCAATATAAGCATTTGAGTGACAGCAGCAAGTCACTGTTTCAGGTATTTTCTCATTTCCAGTACCACCTCATTGCAATTTATGCTCATAGATCCACTTTCACAGTATTTTGTGTAGCTTGACTCTAGCCTACTCCAGAAAAAAGCTGGTCACTGCAGCTGAAACAACAAAAGACAAGAAAATAATAACTATGTTTGTTAAGAACATCAAGGAAATAGGAGCTTTTGGCAGTGAGAGGCATCCTGTGGTTCTGGGGATCACCTCAGATAATTAACTGCTTCTATCTCACAGAAATGCTTTCCCTGTCCAAAGACTGCTTTCCCCTTGGAAAACAAGCTGAGTTAGATTTACGACGGCAGTGGTGGCACTTGGTGCACCTCCCCTTAATGACTCAGTAAACAAGACTTGGAGATGCAAGCTTTCCCAGCTGTTTGAAAGCACCCTCGGCACCTCCCTGCATTACCAACGCTGCCAATAAAAGTCTGGGAAATGAAGCAAATTGAAGAGGCAGGCTGAAGCCTGAAGCAACATCACCAGTCCCTCACCAGCACCTGATACAGCTCTGTGCTGCTGCTGCTTGGGACAGACCACACAAACTGGAGGGGAGCTGAAAGGCATCAGTCACCAGAACCAGTGCATCAAAGGAGAAGGCGAGTGGGAGGGACATGAATAAAACGATGCTTGTTAGTACATCTGAGGACAGTATTCCCAAAGGAAAAAAAGAGAAGAAAACGTGTTGAAAGGATAGGAATTGTATCTCTCTCCCTAAGAAAATGAAGTTCTTAACTCAGAGAGAGACATGCTATTTTTAAATCTTTATGGAAATGGAAGAAATATCTTTAAATGCTTCTAAACCAAGGAACTTAACCTGTGGGGGGAAAAAAAATAGCAGGATATCCTCTTGTTTGCCAAGGCAACTATCACTATTGTTTTATGACTGAACTAAATGCAAAAAAAACCTATTTCTAGGTATTATGCTTTGTGGTTGGAACAGCAAGGTGCCTTCTTATTATCACCGTTATCATGTCTGTACAGATGAAAGTTATCCTCCTCAAGACAAATATTGGACAAGTCTCCTGGAAGCTCCCTATCTTGCTAAAGACAATGGGAAACCAAACAAGTCATGTCCACCAGTTACCTGGTCACTGTTCAATTTTGTATGCTAAACAGAGTGATCAGGTAACTCAAAGAAGCCTAACTTGAAAGCAGTCTAACTTTCAGCTGTAAAAGCAGTGTCTGAGGTTGACATGGTCTGCTCCCAGGAGATGTTTGTTATTACTCAGCTGAGCACACGCAGACACTTTCATCCTCTCCTCAGCAAACAGCTTTGTGCACTCAGCAAAAAGCTCACAGCACCCTGAGCTTGTTTGCCAGGTGGGAACAGAGGCCAAGGCTGGACAGAGCCTTCTAGAACCTTCTTTGCTTGTGCCGTGCCTAGAACAACCAGTCCACAATATTTAAAATCTGTATATGGAAGACATTTGCCTTTGTCATGACCCAAAATGTAAGGTTCCTTAAAAGACATTTTTATCATCCCCTAAACTCTGCATTAAAGACTGCAGTGTCCTCCAAGTCCCAGAAATTCTTTATGGCCAGGCTTAAACACTGCAGAGCTGTCACATACAATTTTTATTTGCAGCCAAGTGAAGCAGGAGGTGCTTAGCTAACCTACGTAGCTGGCATTTGAGAAGTGATCCTTGTCAGTCAAGTGTAACAGGAAGGCTACAGGCCATGAGTCTTCCAGGCTCAAAAAGCTATCAGAAAACAAAGCAATGCTGAGAGGATGGGAGAGGGTCAGTTCACTGTTTCTTTCCTTGTCTGTATAATCTGGAGAGAAGAAATTGCTTTTTTTGCTTATTTTGCATACTGTCTGAATGGCTTGTAAATAAAATCCAAACAAGGAGAGACGATTACAAGAAGTACCAAGACACCAGCCAACCACTGCCTAAGGAAAAGCTTTCTCCATCTTTATGCATCCTAGGGACAGCAAACTGGAGATGACTACAGACATTTCCAGATTTTCTGTTTCACTGCCTATAATTTCCTTCATACATAATTGCTCAAATAATGCCAATATTTGTGTGAAAAGTTCCCAAGAACCAAGGGAAAAATACTCAAATAATTTCAAATACCTCATGGATGTGAGCAGGCAGGTTCATCATTTGTAGCCATGATGGATAGGGCTCAACATCTTTGTGTACTGTGACTTTTTTATCCTCTCAGGCAACACCGCTGCACTGTAATAGGTTCACACGCAATCCTTGTCCAGCTGACAGGCATTTCCCTACATGTGCAGCACAGAAGGCTCTGAGGAAATGTCTAAGGAAATGTCTAAGGGAAGGGTAGGACATACCCAAGGGGTTACTGCTACCATAGCAAACAGAAAAATAAATACCATGCTGCTTCTCCTCTTGCTTTCATTATGGAAAAATGTGCAATATTATTGTGGTAACATCAATACTGTATTGGCAAAGAGGGGCAGGACTGGAGCTGACCTGCACCAAGGAGGCAAGGGATGTCCTCTGCACTGTTAAGGCACAGATGGCATTCCTTCAGCACGCTCAGCCAAGGATTAACAAAGCAGAACTGCAAAGAGACAAGCAACATGACAGCCCAAGAGCACCTTCAGTAAAACACCTGCTTCAAATGAAAACATTCAGGCTGAATATACCACACCTTTCCCCTTTGGAGAACAGATGGTGTCCAGTCAAGTCTGAATTATAACATGGTCTGAACAGCAGTGAGCTGACAGGCTGATGAAAGAAACCAAAGTATTCCTTGTATGAATGTTGGTAGGATCTGAATCTAATATAACTTTATTTCCTGCTATACAAATTCACCTACATCTTCCCAACCCTTTACCATTCTTCATAAGCCACTGCTATTCAAAACATAACACGCATAACTCACATTTTAAAAACCTTAATGTTAGCCTAGTGTTCTTATGCAAGTTTAAAAAAATATAAGCTTTAGAAGAAATAGATGCCACAGTGTTAATAAGGAATCATTCCACACATTATTTTACGATGAACTAGTAAAATTCTCAGTCACTCTGCCAGTGTGCTCATTCTACAGACACAGAAACATACTTGCAAACACATACAGCAGTTAACCTTAAAAATCATGGGGAAGTGCCCAATCAGTGCTCCCCTTGGAGGTGCTTTCAATTCAATGTTGTATTAAAACAAATACTTGAATTTAGGCTCTAATTTAAGACAAATTCTCTTAAAACTGTGCTAATACAGAAACTGAATTCTCTCATCTCCCAAGAAAAGGAAAAAAAAATAAATATTTCTATGTTGTTGCTATTTTTTCTAAATTCAAGCAGTAAAAAAAAATCTGAAAACTTTAGTAGGTGTTTTTGGAGTTTTTTTAATGGTCAATTTTTTCGTTTGACTTAGTGAA
Organism: Sialia sialis; assembly: GCA_009812075.1. Classification (NCBI taxonomy): domain Eukaryota; kingdom Metazoa; phylum Chordata; class Aves; order Passeriformes; family Turdidae; genus Sialia; species Sialia sialis. The sequence continues at coordinate 3,424,600 of VRYO01001865.1, forward strand.
GCTTAGTAAACCAGACAAGACAACATTTCTGACTGTGGCATAATCTAAGCTACATGGTAATCTCTTGAATAGCAAAAGTTCCTATTTGTCTTCAAAAGAAAGTGGACATTTGAACAAGTCACCCAAACTGGAGTTTCTGTAAGTAATGGGAGTCTAGGTTAAGTTTCGTAACTGGTTAAAAATTAGTCCACAAGCCAAGTACTATTGAGCTCTATTTCCTTAGCAGCCAAAGCAAACATCACCCTTGTTCCTTCCTCCTTTGATTCCAGAAAATCTCCATCTGAAGAACAGGCAGAAAGGCCAAAGTGGCTGAATTCAGTATCGTGGAAAAGAAGGACTCATAGAAGGCTGCAGTGTCTTTTATTAGGTGAAGGTGGCTGTGGGGAAGGGAGGGGACAGAGGACACTTTCCTGCATCCAGCCTTTTTTGGCTCTGAAACAAGCACGAAATGATGTCAGTTTGGCTCCCTGTGGTTGGGTACATGCAAAGGAAGCTGGGCTGATGGCAGAGCCTCTCTGGGAATGCACCGACTTTTTGCTTGGAGCACAATGGATTGCCAAGATCACATCTCCCACTGCTACCCCTGACTGTGTGCAAAAAGAGCATCTCAATATCTAATAACATTTATGAACCATTTCACCAATGGAACAAATTGACAAGAAGATGTAACACTGTTACAGCAGTCTGGAGGAGAAATTGGTGCTTCAAAAAGCAGATCAAAAAGTCAGGAGTATCACCTTTTCCAACAAGGAATTGAAATATTTTGCCAGCTTAAAACAATAAAGCACTATTTTATTGTCTAAATAATAAATGCTCATCATTGTGAAGATAAAAGCTGGCACCTAAAGCTTGGGAGGGGGAAGGATGTTAAAGATATTTCAGACAGCAACATTGTTAGATATCAGAGAAAATGAAAAATGAGACCTGAAACTTCAAAGCACAGCGTAACAACACAAGGAAACAAATAAGAGAGGAATAACTCATATAAAAAGAGACCACACTGAGCAGTGTGCCAGGGCAGGAAGACCACTATTTGCTGATTTCATTTCAAAAATTACCATATGGCTGCAGTCAAGCTTTATGAGCTCTGGCAATCTCATGCCCCACCCAGGACCACTGGGAAGCCCTTCTCCATGCAGGACTGTACCAGCTCATACAAACAGCAGGGGAACTCTTCTCCCCTTGTTGCTGGTGCTGCTCACTGTAAACCAGAGAGCTGACCAATACCTCAGTGAGGCACCTTCCTGCTGCAGCACCCACATGGGGCAAGAGAACTGTGATCAGTGACCAAGAAGCAAAAGCAGTATCACCAGGCTTGTCATAACCCACATTATTGTGCTGATCCATATGCCTAGGGAGCATCCTTAAGCTGCAAAATGCCACTTACACTGAGGCTCACTGTTAGCCAGTAAAAAAAAAAATCCCATGAAGTAAGAAATACAACACAAAGCACATGCTAAACATTTTCCTACACTCAAACAAAGCAAAGAATCAGATCAAAGTCCAGGAGGTGCTCAAAGTAGCATTAGCAGATTGTTAATGCAATGACCTATGTAGGAAGACAAATCTTGTGTTTCATCCCTGGAAACATATCTCTTGAACAAGACATCAGGAGTCTACAACGAAAATAATTCAGAGGCTTGAAACAGGCAGATTCACTCTCTGAGGAAACACCTCCAGTGTCATTTGGGACCACCAAAGCAAAGACCTCCAGGCAGGCACTTACCCACAAAGTACTGCTTGGCCAAGGAGGAGCACAACCACACACAGGTGTTTTAAGACCTGCCTCATTTATAAGCTTTTTCACCTTCAGTAACTAGAAAAGTTAACTCCGTTTACATGAGGCAGCCTGCAATTATTAAAAAACTCGCTGAAAACAACCCCCTCTCCCTGCCACCCGTCCTTCAGTGGCCTGCTCCCAGTCAGATGTGAAAGGCAGACCCAGACACAGCCTCCATTGGACTTCACGGGGCTGGGTGCCTGCCTGGGCTTCACCTTGTCCCGCTGAAGCCAACTGCTGACCCCACCCTGGCACCGGCTGTGTGCTGCACTTACCTCTCTGAACATGTCTTACTGCCTTCCCACATGGCAGGGCAGATTTCCTGTTTTCATACATTGCCTTGTCAGCCCTAATCAGTGTCAATAGGTTATGGTGTCTTTTGTGCTGGCGGCGTCAGCCCTGACAGGAAAGAACTTTTAATCTCTTCCCTCACACCGAGCCATGAGAAGCTGCAGGCGCTCCCAGGCATAACTCCCTTGGCTCCTCTCCGAAAAATTCTCTCAAGCACTCGGTTGCTTAGCAATATTTGCCTTCCCCCTGTACAGTTCAAATTGGCAACATCTGTCCCTTTGGCACTTTCCACTTGTGCAAGAAACGGTGCAGAGAGTTTCAGAAATCTACAGAGAGGTTGGTGAAGGACGATTCGCGTGAGCCATCAGAGCTGCTTTGGCATTTTATTGCTGGTTTATTTCCAGACTGGATAGAAAGCGTGGCTTCTTCCAAAGGAGATGCACACAAGGGAAAATCCTCTTTTGCATCCGGTGGGACTCACCTACTAAATCAAATGCAAGTAGCTTTTTCTGTTTACATAACTACACCCACATGCTCTGGCTTGGCTTAGCTGGAAAAACTCAAACAAAACACAGCACTGACATACAATTCTTTCCTGTCAACTGGGATGGACTGTGACTTCTCCTACGATATTGCACGCCCATCAAGTGAGAGAAAACAAGAGAAGCCAAGATGTGTTTACGGATTTAAAAATGAAAAAGCTGTGTGCAACCCTGACCTCATAACCACTAGACAAACCCCCAAATTGCCTGTGGTCCCAGCAACCATCCCAATGGGCAGTGATCAAGGTCATTGCCTCTGGATGTATGTACCTGCAACCCAGCAAATGAGGGGAACAAGAAATTAAAATTATGTAAAAGCATAAAAAGTACCAATTGCTTTCACTTCTGAGAGCCAATAGGGAATATGGAGAAGACCCAGGTGAAGGGATTTGTCTTTGGGCACTTGGTATTAAAATGAGCAGCAGAGAATCCCACAGTAAACCTTCCTCTGGCTACAATTCATTTCAGCTCACACCACAATGCCCAAGGGTTGTGAGAAAGGCCTTGGATGGCACAGCTTTGGATATTTACATGCAAGTTGTTAGGGATGCTTACCAAAAATGAGATAGCTCAGTTTCAGCTCTTATGGTGAGGTCGAGGTTTGCTTTTTTTGCCTTTAAAACTTTTCTTACCCAGAACAGTCAGAAAAAGTAACAATTCTCACTCATGTTTGATCAGCTTCACACTCCAGCAACAAGACAAATTGACACAATGCCTGTGGGGAAGCATGGAAACTCTTCTCCAATCACCTAAAGCACTTCTGATTATAAACAGGGCAGCAGAGGACACACAGAAGCAACATCTTGTTACCTGTCTTGGTACAAAGCACAGAAAATCAAATAGATAAAAAATAAAAGAGGAATACAAGAGGTGAGGAAAAAAAATCCCCAAACAAAACACAATCTCCCTTCTGCTTGGTTAATGAGAAATACTTAAAAGATTGGTAGAAAGATGACAATAGCTTAATGCTAAGTACTGTATATTCATTACACAAGGCCAACAGTGCCAGATGTCTTTAAAGATTTTCATTTTGAAAGGATGCAGGTGTAAAACAAAGTACAGTAACTTCACACTCATAAGCCGCACCTGGTTATAAGCTACACTGCCGGGCAGCTGGGAAGACCATGGAATTTGTCCATAACTAAGCTGCACCGGGTGATAAGCCGCACTTTTTTTTTTTTT
>VRYO01001865.1:3429394-3514937 GCA_009812075.1 Sialia sialis
ATTCTTCCGTGAAATAGGTGCGGCTTATCAGTGTGAAATTACTGTATTTATTTCTACTCTACAGGATTTACCTGACAACTCACGCCAGTAGAAAAACTCAGGTGCTATGAAGAGAAGTCCACTGAAAAATTATCTATCTAGAACAGACTTTTCATATTTGCCATCCAAACATCTTTGTAGGTATTTAGTAATTACTATTTACTATATAACAACCATGCTTTAATTGGAGGACATTGATAAATGTTTACTGAGGAAAACACAGCTGAATAGTAGCAATTTGAACACCAAGTCTTTGCAGGCACCCTGTGCTTCAAGGATAATACAGTGTTACCAAAATGACTATACACATCTGGGCTGCTTCATTGTTGCCTGTTGTTGTTCAGGCATTCCAAATTGGCTGCTTTCCTCTTCGCTTCCCAGTTCACAGGCTGGAGAGTCCAATGAGGCCTCATTACATGAGGTAAAAGGAGCTATGCCCTAACGCACCCAAAATTTTTGGGATAACAAAGCCAAATGTTCAATCAGCATCAAGGGCCCTACATTCCTGCATACACTATGCCCTTAATAATGCTTGAGGATTTATAAACACTCTCCCTCAAAACAGCCTGACTGCTTCTTCCCCTGCTGTCAAGCTGATTCTCTTTCACACATCAGAGTCTGTGTCAATGGAGGCAATACAAGGGTCTTTGTCGGTGCTGCAGCTCTCCCGAAGACATGGAGAGAGAGAATGGCTTTAAAAGCATCTTTGTTTAGGTGCTGGGGAAGAAGTAAAGCGTGGCACATGAAGAGAAGGGATACATCCAAGCTTCTTCACGTGTGCCATATTTTTGAGCCTTCTCACAACAAATTTGGAAAGATGCCTTAAAGGGACAGTGATGACATTTGAAAGTGAAGGCTTTGATTTGGGGAAGAGGGTAAAGAGCTGTTCAGTGTCTCTGTGAATGCAAAGTGAGTCACTGCACTGTTATCCACTGTGAATTCATTCGCTCTGCAGTGAAACGACGTGTCTACTTGGCCTGGAAGGCTGAACTTTTCAATGCTCCCATGAGCAGAAGCTGTCAATAATGAATTCACAGCTGCAGGTGAAACACGCCTCAGAAATTCAATTAACCAGAACACATGTTGAGGAAATGGCTTTCCTAAGTCATGTCAAGGGAGATCACAGGAAAAACTGTATTTGGCATGTGGCTGTTCAGTAAAGTGGGGCCAAACAGTTCAGGGTAGAAGAGGGAAGAACAGCAGAGCTTCTGCTAGTCTAGACCTATTCACTGTCAGGGTCACTGCAGGGCAGGAGCCCCCCTGCAGTTCCCGTTTCAACAAGAACTAAAGAGAGGGATGACCTTTCAGCCAACAGACCCCCAACCAGCCTCTCTTGTACAGCACATCCAGCACGCAGGCCATGTATCCAGGGGGGCCATCTCACTGTTTCTTCCTCTTCTCCCTCCAGGGTTCAGCCCTGGAGGGCTCTATTATCAAATAGAAGTTCATCACAGAGACCAAACTGAAGTAAGCAAATGTGACAATGACAAGACTGAAAAAAGCAGAAATCAAAGTAATGTATTTTTCACTAGAGCTTATAGAGCCATTATCCTAAATGTCTGTATTCCTTCCTGGCTATGCACAGAAAGCAATCAGAGCCACAGCCTAATGATCCACACTGTAAAGCAGGATCATTCAGCATATTCACAAAAAAGGTTCCTCTATTAGCTTCAAAATGTACTAAACACATAATTAAAACCAGCGTCCTGGCTTGTGCAAAAAAAAAAAATTATCTTTAATTCCCTTTTCTTACCTTGCCACAGATGAAACAGAAGGAGCATGAGCAATGCTACTCCTGCAATGGCAACTGTAGGAATTTCACGGGCATTTGGGCTCAGAGTCACATGCTCAACAGAAAGTGAGAAAAAGGCTTCATTCAGCACACAGCATCATAGCTAACGCTGCCCTATCAAAATTCATGTTAAACCAGAGTTACATAAGATGACAGAATAACTATGGGGAAAAGAAATAAGACAATAATGCAGATGAGACAACAAGATAATGTAGAAGGTGATGCCCTCCACTGCTTTCTCTCCCCCTGGTTAAGCAAATAAGGTAATGTGGACCTCAGTGAACTTCCTGTTTTGAGGTGTGATGAGCACTGCCAAACCTACTTGGTAGCAAATAAAGTCTCTCAGCAGAAAGGTACTTTCACAACTTCTCAACAATGTCATTTTGACAGCTTCTTCTCATTTCCCATTTCCATACAGCCATTTGCAGCTGATCCACACCCTTTTCCATGAAAAACAGACTGCACCTACACTCTTCATTATAAAGGTGGCAAACTACAATTTGAAATAATCTCCATAACTCTCCTTGCCCAGCTGCCTTAGGATCATGGGATCCTACATCCCACAGGGCATAGCAATAACTTCAGGACTGAAGGATGAGCACAATACATCTCCAAAATGTATCAGGGGACCAAGTGCCTTTGAGCTCACAGGAGGCTAAGTGATGAGGCATGCAGAGTCAGTGCTCTTTTCCCTTGGCAGAGCTGAAACTGGGCTTCAAAGAGCACAGGAAAAAGAGCTGCAATTGCTGAAACACGTGTACAATGCCGCTCCTCCTCTCCCACAGTTTACCAGCCAGGGCTTCTGCCTCCATCCCACATGACAAATCAGAGAGGTGGCTTTGAGTCAGCACAAACATGTGGAGTACAACAAGGAAATCTGCAGTATCAAGTCATACTTTCCTCTGGGTCTACAGTGAGAATTTACAGACTTACAGAGGAGAATCCTGTGGTGTTCAGAGTCCCTTATCACAAAGCCCAGGTGACCACAGAATCCACTGCACTGCTACTGTCCCATTATTCTGTGAGGATTTGGGGCTTCTACCCACTACCACTCAGAGTCCTGACACTCTGCATCAAAACTCGATCTTCTCATCACATCATTTCCCCCTTTTCAACAAGCCTTAGAGGAAAACAGAAATTATGGGCACAGAGGCAAGCTCAAATCATAAAACCTGCTGCAGCCTCACTGAGAAAACAACAGAAAAATCACAGGAAGTGTCCTATTTTCACCATTCAAACAGGTATCTCACACCCAGGTCAACCTCAAAAATGCACCTTCCAAACAGGGTAACACACACACAGACTCATCACTGCTGCTGGCAGTCACTGTTTGGGGACCTGTTGTGACCTGTTCTCCCACAGCCAAACTTACCCTGCTCCAACAGACATCCCCAAAAACTGCACTCACCTCTATAGGCTCAGAAGGGGTTTCGAATTTGGATAGTTCTGCTTTGGCTTTTGCCTTCAAATCTGAGAGATCCTCATCAGTCTCTTCCTTGGGCTCAGAAGAGGTTTCCAGCTTGGATAGTTCAGCTTTAACTTTTGCCTTCAAATCCGAGACATCTTCATTGGGTCCTTCATGGTATTCCTCCAGGAGAGGTTTGAGCTCCAGGGATTCAAATGGTGCCTGATCTTGGCCATCCATGGGTCTGACATAGGCAGTTGGTTTCTGCTGCATTGCACTGACTTTTGATGTCAAAGAAGGGGGAAAAGTCTGAGAGGAAGGCTGAGTGGTGCTGGTCAAGGTAACGGCTGGGCTGTCACGACTTTCCTTCTCCTGTGATCCTGTCACTAAGTCCTGTAATGGTTTGGTTTGACTGTAGGTTGACCCGTGACTTTTGCTGCTGTTCTGTGACCTGGAATTGATATTCTGGCTGGAATGTAGAGGTGACAGGGGTGCCACAGGAGAAGACAACAAACATGGCAGGAACGGGGAGAGTGCCAGAGGGGAGGCCTGCAGGCCATGAGCACGACCTTCCCCGCTCCCAGGCTTGTCATTGTGGCTGTGGGGAAAACCCGCCTGAGTGTCCCGGCCACGCTCCTGACCGTGGCTCCGAGCGCTGGCTAAGCTGCGGCTCTTGCTGTGCAAACCTGAAGCTGGTTCTGTTCCTGGCTGTGCCTTTTGGTAGTGACTGGAGTGGCTTGGAGGACGAGGGGGTACAACCATGGGTCCCATGGGTGGACGGCGGGGCAGGTGCTGGAATGAAGATGGCAGTGTACGGATGGCCTTCTCCGGGAAGTATGGGCGATCGGGCTGTCCGGGGGGAAACAGAGGGGCAACACTCTTTGGAATCCCTATGAGGTTTTGACAAGATTTGTTGCTCATGAACTCCTTGACCTCCTCATAATTGCCCAGCATGTTCTGAATTCGGCTTGACAACTCATCTCCTTTATTAGTCTGCAACAGAAGAACAAAGAGGTGGACATTTCAAAAGCCCCCCAAGAGATCCAGCTCAGGAAGAGACATTCTTCAGGATCTTAACTTAATCACCACACATCACTATGAGTGAAGTTAGGCAAACTCATGTTGATCTGCAAATCCCTCCAATGCAGACGGGACTGCTTGAGCCACTATCAGCTACTGCAAGCCAAGTTTGGTGCACCTGCAGCCTCCAGGAGTGCTAACATCACAGCTGCAGACAGACAGGCAGCCCAGCTGCTCCTGAGCACTCTCCCTCAAACTACAGGAGGCCAGCCCACAGTCCATACTGCTCATGTTCATCCAACAGAGATTCAAACACATATGCTAAGGAATTGAAACTAAGCAGATGGGAAGATGCTGTGTTTGTATTTATCATGCTCAAGTCTCCTACATCCTATACAGAGCCACAGCTCTCCTCTTCCACCCCAGCCCTCCTTCCTCCTCTCTCCCCCTCCCCCACACCCTGTACCACTACCTTGTAGGGTTCTGCAAAGAGTGGAGTCTTTTCAGAGAACTGTTTTTTGTCTTCCAGAACCTCCTGACTCCGTCTCTCTTTCTCTCGAATCCGCAGCAGGTTTCTGTCCTCATTGCACAAGCTTCAGGAAGGAGAGAAAGGATGGATGAGTAACATTGTACACCAGTGTTATCAACAAGTATCTACTTTGTGCAGAAGCCCCGATTTCAGACAATGGCATACATCTAGAATGGAAGTAATGGGAAGTGATTTGGAAATCTATGGGATGGTTACAGCTGACAAATCAGTTACATCAAGAATTTGCTGCACAATACAGTAATGTGGCACACAAGGTACATGCATACTTCTCAGTGATTTCTACTCCTGATACCATCCTTCAAGAACAGTGGGAAGGAAAAAGCCATCCATCCATTTCATTGTGAAACAAATTGAGGAGCAGTCAGTGGGGGTGAGGAGCACACCAGATGGCAAATCCATTTACAACAATAAGTGTGAAAAACTACCATTCTTGTTCTTCAGACTTCCAACCCCAGCTCTTTACCCAGGAGTAAAAGAAAATCCATTCTTTTGAAGGTGTTGCCACTTTCAAAGAATGGACTTTGCCTACTCGGCAAAAAACAAGGCAAGGCTACTTGGCAATAAACAGGCTTGAAACTACTCACAAGGAAACCCATGTAGTTACATTGAAAGCAATCACACAAACTTAAGTTAGTAAGCTCTCAGAAACTCAGAAAACACCAGGTCAAATTCCCCTGTTCCTCCTCAACCACATCTGCGTGCGCTCAGCTCTACCAGCCTCACACCAAAGCACCAAATAAACCTTTGTCACATGCAGAGCAGAAAGACTTCATGGAAAGCCAGATCCTTTAAACCATACCTTGCCTGTGAAATTCTACTGCAAAACAAGAGAATTTTTTGCTCTAATCTTTATAGACATAGGGGAAGGAAAAGTATACAGGCATCTCTCTCCTGTTCTATTTCTACCCTACTGCATTCTACTGTATACATACAATTCCTATATTCTTCTTCATACTCACAAATTCTCAGGTGTTCACTTTGCAAGGGAAGAGCCTTGTTCTCCCCACCAGTGACATCTTCCCAAATGCTACATCAATAGCCACCCAAAGAAAGTTTAATCATCCCTGGAGGAGAGGCAGAGGACTGCCTTTGCTGTAGCAGTTAACCAAGAGGTCTGACTGCTGCACAGGGGGCTTCCTGACTCAATGGGAGCCCTGGAAAATGAGCTGACAGATGGCAAATTTCTTTATTATGGAACTGCAGTAAGGATATACTTGTACCACTGAGGCAGAAAAACATATGCAGGGGTTAGACTGTGCACATTTAGCATAGTTTCCAACTTTACCAATGCCAAAGTGTTTCCAAATATAGCAAAACAGAAGTGTCCAGTAACACATATGTACCCTACATCTCCAAACAATTTTAAGTGTTCATAAAAGAAAAAAGAAGAAAGCAGGAATCACAGACCACTGCTTCAGTAAATACATACAATCTTTCTGTAATAAACTGTATGAAAGAACCATTTCCCCTGTGCATCTGATGTCACTTTGCATGTCATCCATTTCCTATCTATAAGCAATTAGTTGGGCAGTTGCACTGTGTGCCAGAAAAGCTTTGTGCAGTCAGGTGTGGGAAACACCAACTGTAAAACACAAAAACTTAGGAAAAATTATAAGGCAAACTAGAAGCAATCTTGGCTATATCTACTATCTGAAATTGTATGCTGGTAAACAATTTTTTAAGTGAATGTGTTTCACAAAAGGCAGGCCACATATTATGACCCTGAAAATTGCTTTTTACTAAAACACTGTGCTTACATCCATGTGGATTATGAATGTCCTTTTATTTCTAGGCTGGCAAGCACCCAAAGTCAGAGTAATCAAGTTGTTTTGCTCAGAGGTCCTGATCACGTTCAAATAAAAGGAAAACCCTAAACCACTTGAGTCTCTCACAACAATAATATTTATGCTGAGAAGTAGCTATGTTTCCTATATGCACCCCGACACTGAATGTAAAACAACTTACGTGCTGCTTGCTGCAAAGACAGCAGCTGTAATACCTCTAAAGGTCTTTTCTTTCCCTGAACCTTCCTTGACCCCAAGCTCTCTTCCCAGCAATAAATTCTTTCTAAAGAGTGTGGAGGGGGGCAGAGGGGAAGGGCAGGGACACCGCCTATTTGCCACAGTGCCAGTTCCTGAAGGTTTAAGAGGAGACAAAGGTGCCTGCTCGGGAACATCCCAGCGGGCACGGGTGCTTGCACACGTACTGAGTACAGGGCAGTGCACAGTGATGTCAAGCTTCACACCCTCCCAGGGTACAGTGGCCATGCACAGCCCACTGCCCTGCCACCAGACAGGGGTCATTCCCCTCCCCTTTGCTGCTCAGGATTGCCATCCACCCTGTCTGAATCGGGTCAATGCGATTTTCATTCTGAGATTTCCTACAATTTTATTGAACAGAATGAGCTACTGTTCCAAAAGCAGAAGGATAAGGGGGGAAAAACACTAAGTGTTACTAATTTAATACCGCCACGGAAAGCAGTAGCCTTCCCTTCTCTAAGTTGCAGACAAGACTTCAAACTACCTGAAGACAAGAGCTAAAACCCCTTCCAATCCTATTTTATCTATAGGTGTCATAAAAACCTTTTGAAAACCTGAGCTGGGCTGTAATTCATACGGCAGCTACACTAAGGTCAAGAGCCAGGAAGCCAGGCAGAAAGCCTCTGAGAACCACAGTCAGCTCAGGCCCTGTGTGGCCCCGCGCCAAGAGGAGAGGAGGTCTCCATGTCCTGCCAGGCGCCAGCAAGGAAACCCGTGTGGAGACGCCGTCTGCCAGGCTCCGGCAAGGCGTCCCTGGTGCCCCTGCAGCCCCAGCCCTGCTACTGCAAAGTGCAGGGAGAACCCCAATTCCTGCTCTTCATGAACCTCTTCAGACTCGCAGCTTTGATATTCAGATTTTCCTGGAATGAGAAGTGAAGAAAAACCACTCCCAAGCTCTTCCTTACTGGTTTGTGGAAATGCTTTGGGAAACCGGACCTCGAGGCCTGGCACCAACACAGCAAGCACCTGGGAGCTGGGGGATACATGCACAAATCACTTCCACAAAAAAAAAAAACAACCAAATTGTGCCTTGATACAGACTGAAACAGCAGAACTCAAAGCAGCCCAAGGTGAGGCACTGCACTGGCTCCCATAATAAGGGATTTGGTTCAGGAAGTCCAGCAGAGCACCCTGACCCACAACTTCATCCAGACTCGGGTCTGTAACAGAAGCCGTAAAATACCGACGTGCTTTGAAGCTGCTCTCAGTGACATGCCAACCCTTACTACATAGGTTCAAATGCTGATATGTGACAATCCAGACCATGACAACATTTTCAAAAAATAGACTGGTGCAGGAAGAAATTCTGCCTCTTATGTCCCATGTGTTCTCCAAAGGAAAATGAAATTAAAACAAAAATCAACTTTAATTGTAATAAGATCTACTCCTGGCTCCCAAAACAAATTATCCAGGAGCAAGGAATGGAGGTGGAGTAAGTCTAAAAAGCAAACATACAGAAAACATTCACTTCCCTCTCAACATGCAGAATCTCTTCCTCTGAAACACTGAAACACACTTCAATTTAGTACAACTGCAGGAAAGCACAAATTTATTGGAGGTCCTTCGTCATTAAAATTGAGTCTTTTTCTAAGGTGAGAAACTGCAGCTCATGACTGAGAGAGATATTTTTGCTTAAGGCAAGACACATCATCCCCCGAAACAATTAAACAGAGATCACAAGGATGCATCACAACAGCCTTGCTGCAGCACCCTGGCTCTGTTCCTATTAAAATCTCCACAGAAGAATTGCCACCAATTTATACAGCCAAGATCACATCTGCAAAGATTAAATATGCAGTTTCATCATCAGCCCATCAGCTTGAAAAGAAATGTGGATAAAGGCATGGCACAGAAAGTTCCTGAGCATCACAGCTGAGCTCAGCTCTCACACTGGTATCATCTACACAGCCTGACAGTGACTGCAACACGAGCAGATGAGAGGACAACACTACAGTTAATACCAAACAGCATCAAAAACTCCTCATCCCAACCTTTGCTTCCTTTCCTTTATGGAAACATTGACAAGTTGTGACTTGCTGAATCTTTTAAGTTCTGTTTCACATCAAACACTATTTCTCAGAAAATACACAGTCTGAACGTACACAAGTGAAAACAGAAAAACATAAGGCAGAAGTACAACAGATGGTACAGCTAGTCAATAATTTTCTGCATCTTCATCATCAATCAGCTTTGGTACATGCTTCCCAAAAACACATATCTTCACACTGAAGTGACAGGAATTGGAATTAGCTTTTCAAGATTTTGCTTCCTCTAGCTCCTTCAAGTCATCACGTCTATCCAGCCCTGTTTACATCAGACCCACTGAGCAAGAGATCTAGACCTCACAGCCCACCTGTTTATCTACAGTGACTGTAAGAAACTTCCTCTCAAATATTTCTGAACAAAAATATTGCTCCAAGAAAATGCAACATTGCTGCAACCTTTTCTTCGAAGCATATGGAAAAATGATCCTGAATATACCTCTTTTAATGTTTTAAATAGAGAGCCCTCTAGGTTACACCAAAAAAAAAAAATGAAGCAGAGAAGGCTGGGATGTTGTAACATCCTTCTGTTGTGGCAGAAGGGAACTGCCACTTTGCTTAAGTAGAAACTAAGTTGGCTTTTGCCAGGAAAAAAAAAGCAGTTCTACTTTTGTAACATTAATCATCTTCTCACTCAGCCTCTCCTATGGTAATCTTTGGGTTCAAATTCTTACTTATTTGTTTCCTCCCACTGTTGCCAAGTTTAAAATTATATTCATTACTCAGCCATTAAAAGGCTTTTGCTTCCTTTCAGCATCAATAGGCCTTTGATCATCAAGCAGTTCCCAGGAGAAAGCCTGATCTTTTCCTAAAGAACTGAGCCCCTGCAGCGCCCAGTGACTTTAGCAGGAACTGGGAACTCTCAGATGTTCTTCAAACATGACAAATCCTTCATAGACTGAGCCTAAACCCCAGTGCAAATGGCTATGCACTTAAAAACACACTCCCAAGATTTTTCAGCCTGCGGTCCACAAACCAACTGAAGCCTCAAAAGAGGAAAAAGCAGATTTGTCAAAAGATGCAAATAAATGACAGTAACAATCTCTTTTGTGCCTACTCAAGAAAGGCAAACAAGTGAAAAGTTATGACTTGGACTTTCCCTCGCACCCTGAAATGTTTAAAATCTAACTATTCTTCAGTTAAAAACTGACACATAGAACAGCAACTTAGGAAATCTGGAAAAACATGACAATTACAGAGCACGTAACTATGGTGCCACAGCCGAAGACCTGAACAAACCAAGAGGCAGCATCTGCACTTGTGATGCTGCAGAAATGAAGACTCTAAAGTAACCCAGGCTTTCAGCCTCTCCCCATGGAGGTGACGTTAACAGAACAGAAAAGGTGTTAATTACAAGTTAGAGGGGAACACGAAAGCTGTCATTGGCCATCTAAATGCAAATATACTAGGAGGGCTTTTAAGAAGGTGTGATTGTGTGAAGTGTAATTACAAGGAAAGCAGACAAGGAGATGATGAATTTGAGGCTTTGTTTGTTCTGGATGTGGCAGGCAAAGCAGGAAATGTGAAAAATTTAAATCACCGGGTATGTGCAATGAAAAACCCTGACCACTTTGCCTCTGCAAGGCGTTCTGTACACGGCAGTCTCAGGCACACATCCCAGGATTTCCCCCAGCCACGTGAGTGGTCTGACTGCCATTCAGCCCTGAAGGCATGCGTGTCTTTGTGGGTAGGTGAGTAAAGATCTGCAACTCAAGTGCTATTTCAGTGACCGGGTATGCAAGAAAGAGTCAATCAAAGCTGCTGGCGCCTTGGCTGATGGAGCAGCTCAAGAAAGGCAGCCTCGGATGGGACCTGAGTCCAGGACGAGTTCCCCAGATTTTTAAGAGCCCTCTTATAGCTGCAACACCAGGCAGCCTTGATTGCGGTGACCCAACCGAGACAAGACTGAGCTTCCATGTGAGCAGCTTTTGCAGGCAAGAGGAGCCCATGCACGTCTCTTCTCACTTCATCAGCAAGGATCAAAAAGTTAGCTTTGTCAGGATACAGATAAGACAGTTGCCCAAATGGGTTTACTTTGCAGAGGTGACAGTGAAAAATAAGTTATTCTAAATTTAACCCTCTGTATCAAAATGGGAGGCTTCAGTTTGCCTCTAACTCATCTACTCTACTGCACAGCTGAGCAAACATTTTCAAGCAGCCCCAAGCGCCTCCTCCCAGCGAGAGCTCTCAGACCCAGGGCCAATCTGGTCAGGCTCAGCTGGCACACCCAGATCCCCCTGACAGCGTGCTACATCCTGGCTTTGTCTGAGAATCCGCTTCTGTGGAGAAGCTGCATTCCCTACTGAGCAGATCCTGCTCCAACAGCGAGGGGACTTTGACTCACCCACGATTGTCTCAGAAGTGACCTTTTCCCATTTTTATGGATTTAAAAGTCAGCTGCAGTCACGAAGTCTCTCATGCACAAAATGCAACCTGGCATTATTCCTGACTTGCCACAGGGCAAGCACAGGGATGCTGGCACAGCAGGGTCGGCAGCCCTGCGCCCCAGCCGCTGTTGCAGCAACTGTTCCAGCAGCACCTCCCCTGCCTCTGCAGCACCTGGAGCTTGCTGCAAGCTGGATTCTTCCCCTTAACGAAAACAGAGGTAAAGCACTTGGCAGCTGCCATGAACTGAGCAGGCAGACTTGAACTCACACGTGGCCATGTCAGAACAGCACAGTGGCAATTTGGATTAAGTCTGTGTTCAGGTAGTCGGCAGGCAGCAAAAAAAATTAAGGCAAATAGACCCATTAGAGACTCAGCTTGACGTGCTCTGCTCTCCAGCAGGATTAACCTCTCACTATTTGGGAATGGACTGCCCTGCAGCATTACTCCCTCCCACATTGTTTCTCCCTCTTGATTATCCACATGTCACTTACAATAAAAAACATCATGCAATTGTGTTTAAGCCAGCCTGAGACACAAACAAATTTAACTCATTGTCTTACAAACCCCAGCTCAGGAAAGTTATGTGACTGCAGTAAAATCAGTGGAAGAGTGCCAAATCTCAAGTCGTGTTAGCCTGGCCAGATCTTCCAGCACTCTGCACTTCAGTGCAGCTTCAGCTGTTATCTCTAAGCCAAATCTTTCTGGCAGGGCTCTTTAAATCAGCTGCAAGAGCACAGGAGCAGGGTAAGCAGCAACCCTTTCAGAGCACACACGTGTGCACAACTGCCCAGCACGGGGAGAAGGTGTTCCCCAGCGGAAACACAGAGGCAGGACAGTGATATTTTTATTAACTCACCCACCACTAGCAAAGTATCCCTGTCTCTAACACTGACAAGCCATACTTGAATAGTCAGAAGTGGTTATCAGCTGCTGCCCGAGCAGTCTGAAGGCTTTCTTCACTCGAGTGGTGCATGAATCTCCCACTGTACCCATCTGCCTCTGAATTCCTCATCTCAGTGGCAGAAATCCAGCACCTGGGAT
The DNA here is from genome assembly GCA_009812075.1 of Sialia sialis. Classification (NCBI taxonomy): domain Eukaryota; kingdom Metazoa; phylum Chordata; class Aves; order Passeriformes; family Turdidae; genus Sialia; species Sialia sialis. The sequence continues at coordinate 3,441,711 of VRYO01001865.1, forward strand.
GAACTGTTGTAGGCTTGCCTGGGAAAACGCATAGGGTACAACCTACATTCTACCTTACATAAAACCTATCCTACCTGTTAATTTGCTTTTGCCTTGAAGTACCTTTTGTGCTGTTCTGGTTGTTCAGTAAAATCAATAGGTTAAAAGGCAGCAAGAGAACTATGTTTGCAGTAGTAATGCACAAAAAGCAGAATATAAAAACGAAACCAGGTTTCTATTTCTTTAAAAAATGCTCTAAAACAAGGTTCTTTACTGGCAAATCATGAGAGATTAGATAAAAAGGCTATTGCAAACTAGTACTATTTGAAAGGGAGCTAATTAATTAGGGGATCAAGAAAAAGCATTTTTACCTTTAATATTAATTTCCCAGACCAATTTTAATTCATTTTTTCACACAATTGCAATTGTTTTGATTCACACACATTTCCACTTTAGTGGTTATAGGAAATTAAAACCATGCCTGCTTACACCTACTGTTTCTTCCCACCCAATATCCAAACATTTCATTCCTAATGTAGCACAGTACTCAGTCAAGCAAAGCCTGATGGTCTCCTCCAACTCAGTTAGTTTCTCCAGCATCCTCATAAAAATGATAAGCCTTTGAAAGACTTCTCAGTTAAAAGGCCTTAAGATAAAAAGTAAGTTGCAGCAATGTAAAAAAAGGAAAAAAAAATAACCATCCAGGTGATATCAGCTGTTGAATTTCAGAAAACTAACGTTTAATTTTCCACATGAAATAATTTTGCAAGTTAAATCAAAGATTCAAGTATTACAATCTATTTTACTACTTTAGTTCTTTGAGAGGCTACTGAAATGCTTACTGCATGTGCAGGAAGTCAAATGCAGTACATTTTCTATTTTAGGACTACATTAAAATTATTCAAGTGGATATGCCTTTTGTTCATTGATTTTATAGAATTTCCTAAATGTCGCTTAGAAAAGCCCAACGTTATTGTTCTCCACAACAGTAAAAAAAGAATTTCAAGAAGATTCATAGCTAGTAGAAGAACTCAGATTTCCTACACAATCAGAAGGGTCCTCCTTTCTTCCCTCTGAGACCATCCCAGCTGAGGGCCAGCACAGGCTCCTGGAGCTGGCAGCTCAGTGCAGCTCAAAGCCCAGCGTGTAAAATGTAACATCAGCCTGAGAATTCTCTCCTTTCCCGATTGCAAACCTGAAGCTGTTCAAAGAATTAACTCCACATCAAACGCTATCAGTGGTTTAATTTGCTGTGAGGTATATCAAAAGCAAAACCTGCAAAGATGAGCATTTGAAACTGTCTCAGAAATATGCATATGTGCAACTCTGCCTCCTGAATCTTTAATTCCCTACAACCTATTAAACACAGGAGCAACTTCATAACATTTCTTGTCAAACATTCCCACTGTAAATCCTTCCCAAACAACTGAGCAAATCAAATCTAACATACTAAGAACAGGACAGTACTTTAACTAAATTGAGATTAAGTAAAATTTAAAAATATATAAGAGATTAATTATTTCATATTTTCATAGGAATTAGCAGCAAACACGTCATGCATGAAAGAAAGTTTGCTATCCTTTTGAGTTTTTCACTTACGTAACAGCATGTACCAAGTAACAGGTTGGACAAGTCTTATCTACATTGCAAGGACTACGTAGAAGCATAACAAGATTAGCAATGTTTGTTGAAAAGATCTGTTTATACGCTGAAAAGCCTATTTAAAAACCTTTCCTGCATTCTCTGCCAGACTCTAGTTATTCCAGAAGTATTTTCTATTTTTTTTTATCTATACACACAAGGGCCTGCTAACTTTCCTATGGTTTTTATCTGTTTTTCAATTTTATTAAGAGGTGCACATGCTCTGTAGCAAACTACCTCTCTGTGCTGGAGTTTCAAACTGCAATCGAATCGTCAGCCTGAACAAAGCATCTCATTGTCATTCCGAAAGAACTTGGCAAGTGGTCAATCTAAGCAAGAGCAATAATCCATGACAGGGTGCATTAGGCAGGTACTGATGCATGCCTAATGCACACTGCAAAGCATATATCCCTCCAAAACACACTCTGAAGTATCTTATCTTTCCTTTTTCCTGCTTTTTAAGAGTATTTACATAAGCTCTTACTTTTAGCAACTACAAAAAGCTATCCCTTTAAATAATAATAATAATAAAATGGATACAAATACCTTTCTCCTTCAATTCTGTACGCAATTATTCAACATCTTTCTGATTTTCCAACTAAAAACCAAAAAAATGAAACAACAACAACAAAATCCCCAAACCGAAACAAACACAATGCACATTTTCCCCATACCATCTGCACCTCTGTTCAAAAAGCACTTATTTTCCCTTGGTACTGGAAGCAGGCTGAGAAACAGGCAAGTGCTCAGCTCCACCATCATTAGCCACACTTGCGTGCAGGCAGTGGGAACATCACCCTCTGGCTCGGACCAAAAGCAACAGGCAGCTCCCGTTCCCACGGGACAGCAGCACAGCTTTGGCAATGCCAAGGCCACTGCAAACACTGGAAATCTCTGAGCTGCCTGGTGCTGGCCTGATGCTGGGTCTGCATCTGTGTGCACCAGGCACAGCCATGTCCCAGGCGTGCCAGAAAGGCTTGAGCAGCACAGCGGCTTCTGCACGCAGGTGAAGTCAGGCAGCACCAGGAATCAGACACTAAATCCTGGTGGGAACCAGCAAGGCTGATTCCAAAGCACTTACCTTGCCTCCCTGAGCAGCACGTGCTCCTGGAGAACGTGTTCCCTGCTAACCATGCCCTGTTCTGGAGAGCACACGGCTGCACACCAAATCAACAGCCAGCTCAAAACCCAGCTAACAGCTGTTTCACCTGCTGCTGCCTAACCTAGGTGAGATATCTGAAGGATGGACACAGTTTCTCTAAGGACTAATGCATCTTGAAAGGTTTGCAGCAATACCAAAAAATGATAGTGTCACTGTGCCTCCAAGCAGATCTCCTTGGCTGCTAAAAAACATGAGGTATTTTGTGTGAACCACAGCAAACCCCATGATTTTTACAGGCAGGCAGAGGGACAATGCATTTTCTAGCTGAAATAGCAAACTACTACATACTAGGAGTTATCTGCCAATAATTGGGCAATGTGCTGATTAATACTTTTTCTGGGTTGCCTAAGGACACTGCATGCATGAGTATCTCGCCACTATTAATTAATCACTCTTTGTGCTTTTATCCTGGTAGAATTTACGTGTTGCACACAGTGAATACCCTGCATGAGGCAATTTCTACCTCCAAAAGCACTTACTATTGTCAGTTTATTTGCCCTGCTTAGCCTGATGCTCTGATTGGCAATAAATCATCATTCTTAGCAGCTGAGGTGTTTAGTGTCTTTCATTCAATATTCTTTCCTCCTGCTGCTCCCCCTGGAAGTACAGTAATCATGTGCTGAATAGTCATTTACAGCACTGCAATTAAGAGATTATTCCATTAGGCTTTGTATTTCTATCCGGTTTTATGTTTCCATTAAAAGCACTTTGTTAAACAATTGAGCAAACAACTTAATTCAACAGCAGGAGCCTCATGAGCTGATGCCTGACAGGCAGAGCCCTGGTGAAGCAGCCCAGGATGGGCAGGAGGTGTTCATGGGTCCACAGAGATCACCCTCTTAGGATCCCAAAATCAGGGACAGGACAGGACAGAAGACTGCAAATGGGCCAGTGGGGCATAAGCAATTGGGAGAGCAACTGCTGCCAGGAGATTGAGTGAAACTGGGGAGGAGTCACTGGCCAGACACCTGCGACTGGGTGCATTCCTCTGTGAACACAGCATTATTTCTTGTGCCTCTAAGAGCAGAGCAAAAAATGTCAAGGAGGTTCTAATTCCATAAAAACTGACCACCTCTTCAAGGAGCAAGAGCTGACAGCAAAAGGAAGTCACATCTGCCCAGGCAAAGACTCTGGTGATTGCACACCAAGCTTGTGACCAAGGCTGGAAAATCACACCAAAGTGCCACAGAAATACTCAAGAGGAGTTTCACCAGGCATATCCAGCATTCTGTCCGCTCAGTGATGACTCAGAGCACCTTCCAGGGAATAAATCACCTTCTCTGATAACGCCCTTCCAAGCCTCTGCCCTTACAAGTACTTTCATGGCAACAGCCAATGAGTTGCTGTCCTCAACACCATGGTGGCAACAGACTTGGAAGGAGAATGAATCAGCACTGCCTCACCCTGGGGTTCCTCATCCCTGCCCTCCCACACATGCTCCCAACAATACTCACTCCCTGCCCTCAGGATGGGCAGGAGCTCTGTGCTTTGCTCACCCAGGGACAGAGCAGATGCCCTACAGTAACCACTGCACCGAGCTCCTGGAGAAGGTTTTACATTCTTACATGCAGGCTGCTGGACCTCCTCAACCCCTGACTGTCTGCCCAGAGCTACATCCAGTGCCAAGCACAAAAAGCCCCTTGAACAACCTCCATCCAAGCAGACAGCTTCCTGCTTCATCACAGAGATGCGCTGACTCAGAATTGCTTCATCTCTCTGTACTCCCTCACCGGCCCCAAAATTCATTAACAAAACATCCACAAACAGAATGAGTAACACCCTCTACAGCAGCCAGCACCTCACACAACCCAGGTAACATCCAGCCAAGTCATCTGTAGAAAGCTAGGCTTTTTCATGAAAATGTAAGTTGGTCATAGTAATTTGGAACCACAGGATAACATTCTCCACACACACTTTTTAACACATTTGGTAACTTTTCTGTCTTGCCCAATTGCTTGGTTACTGCCCTGACTAAACACAGGCTGCAAAAGAGTAAAATTCTGCAAAGCAAAACTTGCCATAAGTATTTCTGGAAGCCACTTGAAAAAAGGGAGCAAGGAAAGAGTCTCACTATTTATGCATTTTTCTATTCCTCTTGAAACCTTTATTAATCCTCAGAACAGCTCTTAGAATTCCTCCTAAATAGAAAATTGTGCCTTAATTCCCCACTTTTTCACTTAATAGCCCTGCTTAGAAAAGTGGTGCTTGTAGTAATGCATACAACAGAGAAAAAACACAGGAAATTGTGAGGTTAATATCCCTCACTTTTCTACATCTCTTTTTCTGTCATTCCTCAGTTTCAAGCTGTGAATCAGGAATCCATTTTGAGCGCTTGCTTATACACATGCAAAACTCATTCTCTGTAAAAGCTCCAGGTCAAGAGTTCTTTTTGAGCACAAGCTCAAGCAAAGCTCTTTACCAGGAACACCCTTTTGAAGTGGACTTGAAAACTTAAAAGCCAAAGGAAACTAGAAAATTAGATACTGCCATAAACTCCTCTATTCACTAACGTACAACATTGCTTTATAATATAGAGTTTAAGTTTCTCAAAATATATGGAAGGGGTAGACCAGCTGGAAGCCAGTCTACAAGCTGAAGGCTACGATTTGGCCCCTAATGAGGGCAGCGTAGAAAAACCCAGAGGATTTCTCTTCTTCTATATTTTACTGGTATAAAATTTGGAGCAGCAGCTGTAACAACACCTTGCGTGTTCACCCTGCTGAGCCCTGGCACGCCAGTTCTCACCACTGCCTCAGCTTTCAGCACACCCTCGGCCAGCTGAACTCACACAAACCATTCAATCCTCCTCTGGTTTCCTACTTTCCATTGAGATTTCTTTGTGTGTAAGCAGGATCCTAGATCTGTATCTAGTCAGTGCCTGCACCTCCCTTGTGCTCCCATCTTATTTGCACTCACCCACGCAAAACAGAAGAGGAAGGGGTGAAAGAATAGTTCAAGGGCCTTCTAAGAAAACAGCATGGCTTAATTAAAGACCTTTTAAATGCATCTTATTAACCTCAGCCAACTGCTACTCGTTGTTCAGACCTCCCCCTCTCTAGGGGAAAGAAAGAACTATTGAACAAGTAAAACCGAATCATTATTCACTTGGTAGATTACTGTACACAAACAGCCTTTCAAGTTGTTACATTCAAGTAAACACAGCTTATATCAATATCATCTGTACTTTTCTGTCATTAGGCTGCGAGGGAGGAGGATGGCCCATTTTCAAGGAAGCAATTTTTACAAAAGGAAACCATTAACTTGATATTTAATCGATGCACAAAGGAACAGGGAAGTGAAGAAAAAATTACCCAGAAGATGGGGTTGGGGACACAAAGACACTTTGCTTCATAAAGCCTTCTTTTATATGGCATTTCTATCAGACTTTTTCAAGAGGACATGGAGGAATATTTTCAAACATGATTTTGATGTTTTCTCCCGCTGTAGTTGAAAAGAAGATCCTTTCTCCTACGTTCTACTGTTTTGACTAGCACAAACAACTGCCAAATGAGTAAGTTACAGGAATAAGCACTGTTAAGGGAGCTGAGTGGAAACACTACTGGACACAGGACCCTTGGCTGAGACACCATGAGCCCCATACGTGTCTCTTTATAACTTAGTACAGCACGGATACCAAAGTCAGTTTTAGGTAAGAACTGAAACCACTTTATTTGGCCAATGTTCAGCCTAAAGGACAGAATGTCAACTAAATGCTCATTAGATTTAAAAATTTATCCAGATTGCATCTGGCTTTATAAGCATTACAGGATGTGGGATTGTGTAGATTTGGGATATTTTGGTGGGGCTTGTTTAGTATGTTCAGTTTCTCAGTTTTCTCAGTAAATTCTCTCACAAATTGTTCAAATAGCAAAACAACATCAACACATACCAATACAGTTGCCAAACCAGATCTCAAGAAGGTTTTGGTTGCAATTACCAGATTATGCAATAATTACAAACTGCTTTCATTTATTCAAGAACTACAGAAAGGAGTTTCTGGCTGTGAAACACAGTGCTACACTACATCAGCTGTCCATATTGCAAGAGGAAGAAACAGCAATAGGTTTCCTGCACATAAATTCAGTCTGTCCCTCCAAACATGCAGGAAACAGGGATGTGTAATGAGAGAAACCTACTTACTGTAATGCAGTTCATCCAGTTTACTTAACTGACTTGGAAAGAAAACACCCTTTCCAAATCATTAGGACCCAGACTGATTCACATGTTTAAGTAATGGAAGAACTAGCTTGAGAGCCAAGTTTTAATGTTATCAATTTCTGCAGACTGACAATTTCATCCATCTGTTTCACTCCACTGTGGTCCTCCTTGTGCAGACCTGCACTGTCAGTGCATCATGGCACCAAACAACAGCACTACCCATCAGTGACATGCTCACGTACACACAGAAACTCCACTTTGGGGCTGGCTCACTTGGACCCAAAACCAAGGCTGAACTCATCCCATCTGCCCACTAAGAGTTTGGAACTGGTTTGGAAAGAGGAGGGAACAATAGCAAAAAGTTAAAGGCATCTTCAGAGGGAAATTCTAGACTGAAGCTGCTAACGTTCTTCTCCCATCCTAGACTAAACTCTTCACTTTTATTACTAATAAATAGAGATCAGCAAGGGAAACCTCTGCCATTTAATTCCCTAAATGACCAAGCCTTTTATTCATATGTAAAACACTGAGTTACTGAATTTTTCTAAGCCAGCCAATTTAGGAAGTTATTTTGGTCTATTGTTCTTAATTCCTGATCATACAAGTCAACTTCTTTTCCTGCAGGATGCAATGGCAAAAGTACTCCACATCTCCTAATAATAGGTATCAATATTAAAGTGTTTCTAAAAGCGATTAGACCTTCTCAAAGAACAGCACACAATTTTACCTATTTTTCTCTCTCCCCAGTATGAGTGGTTACAGAGAATTTTCTTTCTAGACCAGTGGTTTTTTTACCCCTGTAGTGCATCAGACAGAACTAGGCATTCCCTCTAGGGAAGGCCACAAACCCAGCTAAACAGAGAGACCCTAGTCCTAGTTTGCTGAAGCCAGCCCATGTAAAATAGATTGGGGTTTGCAAACAGATAAAGATCATCCATGGTGTTCCAAAACCTCAGCAAAGTGATCACATTCCCTTTAAATATTAAGGCACTTGTTCTTGCTTCCGGAATGAAAGCTACAGAATATCATGCATTAAATCAGAAACCCAAAATCAAACCAATGACCAATTAAAAGTTAACTGCTGGATAAAGCTACAAGGGAGCTGCAGGGTCTCAGCAAAGAAGGGAGATACAGTGGTCCAAAAGAGCTCTTTGGCCAGCACAGCTTACAGCCACCATCTCACAGCCATCCTCCCAGAAGCCGTATGCCAGAAAAAGCAGCTTCTCCAGTATCACGGAGTTCACACTTGGGCCAACACAGTTATCTCACCTCTGCAGCGTATTTGTTGCCTTTTAGCTATGCCAGCACTTTTCACAGTAAAACAGGCCTGCAGTGACAGACAGACAGACATGGCAGCTTCCAGGTAGTGGCAATTCTAAGGGAGTCTTCTAAAAATCCAAGCAAAGCTCCCTGCTCTGCAGCACAGAGGGATAGACCAGGCTCTGTTTCTGTTAGCACATGCTACTTTAGTAAAGCTATGAAGAAATAGGTCTCTAGACTGACAGCCTGTTCTCAGCAAAGCCTGACATCAGGAAAACAACTTTTCCTAGAACAGGTTGTTCTGCTGAGGGCTGTGGGGACAGGGAAAAGAGAAGCATGTCACCAAAGCACTTCTAAACTGCCAGTATATTCCCTGCCTTCAGATTAGGATGATTTTTCCAAAATAGCCTTCAGGGGAGGAGAAGATTTAGAAATAGCTGCATACTAGTTACAAGGGTAAGTTTCTGAGCTGGGCTTGAAAAGATGAAATATCCCAGTAATGTCTTTTTAAGCAAAACCTTACAAACTGCAGAAGAACAAAAAGCCCAAAAGCAATTTCTTATCACGCCTCCAATTCTCCAGAGGTGTAAATATCCCTTTACTGCTCCACATTTTAATAATTCCTTTCCATTTCAGATGCCAGCAGACACCTGCATTTCAAAATGCATTGCCAACAGCTCAGCTCAGGGAGGAGGCACGTGCACTGGAGCTCTCTCACACACCTCACATGCACACACCACCTGCTAAACACCACTGTGCCATGAAGGAGCTGATCATACACTGCTCAATACATCACTTGCTGATTACAGCTTATACACTATATGGCATTCTGAGAAACAAAGATGTGTGGAATAAAAATGCTACCATATGCTTCAGAGTTTCCTCTTTAGTTTCTTTACTTCTTACTCATGTTTTGGCTGAACTGCTGATAGAGGTGTTTTTGTTGTTTGTTATTCTTTGATGAGTTTTTGTGGTTGGTTTTTGTTGCTCTTTTTTTTTTTGCTTGCTTACAAGTACAAAAATAAAACCCGCAGTTCTTGCAGTTCTGAAAATGAGTTTTACTGTTGTCTCTGAAGTTAAACATTAACAATTTGCTTGCTGAACTTTCTCTAAAGATTACAGCAGGGACATTATTTTCTCTTAACCTGTTGGTAAAATTGCAAAAACAACAGTAAAGGGAAACTTTAGGTTGCTAGTACAATAAACACTCAGAACAACTGAAAATGACAATTCTACAAACAATATCCAAGCCTAAACTAATCCAGAAGACAAATATCTTCATGAAGCATTTGTCATGAAGGTTGCCTAATCAAGTGTGCCTAGATACCTCAGCTTGACAATTATGAGGCATTAACAGAAGAGCAACTTCTCAAATGCAATTTTGTGCCCACACATCTGCTTTCTCTCCATTTGCCACCTCCCCCTTCCCATACAAGAATAAGGCAGCAAAAGAAATGCACTTTTTTTAAAGCCATGCAGCTCAATAAGGTGATCAACAGCTTCTGCACGTCAGCAGCAAGAGCTGGGGGCTGGCTCTGCACACAGCAACCACCACAGCTGATAGGGAAGATGGGCTGCAAGAATTCTCCCTCTCACCACTTCCCACAGCTGCTTGATTCTGTACTGATCTAGAATTCAACTTCTCTTCCCTGAATTATCTAAGAATAAGCAACTGTGGAAACTCTTCTAACACACACAGCAGCTCCTGTCTGTTCCCCACAAAAGCATTCTGCTGGAGAGGCAGTTCAATCTACGTATGGTAACACCTCGTTTGGGAGTGATAACTGCCACAGCCAGCCTCATACTCTTTTTTTATCATGGACACAGATGAACTGCAGCAGCCAAAATTGCAAAATGTCAAACAGCCAGTACATTTTCCACTATAAAATATCACAGTGAAAAAAATATCTCTAGGCTGTATTAAAGACTGAGCAGGAAAAGTACTTTCTCTCTTTTTTGAGGCTCCTGCATCTCTACTCTAACTCTTTCATCATGCCAGGTAAGTAAACCAGCCTCTGCACCCCCAGCTACCCAGAACAAAACCCAGACCCTAGGACGATACCCACCACTCTCTGGAGAACTCTTCCTCACTGTCCTCCACCCTATGGAAAACAATGTCATTGTAGCACTCCCATATAATTTTAAGGAGCCACCTTTTCTATTATATTTTAAGGGCATGTAAAAACTTAATGCATCGTTCACTATGGCTCCTCTCAGAAGAAAAGTGGTGAGGAGAATTTATGCCCTCATTAAAATCCTGGTTCCTGATCTTCATGATGCATCTTGCAGTTGTACTAGCAAATGATTTTTTTCACAAAAAGCTGTGAGAAGAGGCCTCTCTTTAAAACACAGATTCAGACACAGGAAAATTACATGACCTAAGGAAACATTCCCTTGTACACCAGTTCAAGTATGCCATGACAATTGTACTTCAAAGTTCTCAATGGCCTATTGCAAATTAGAATACCCACTGCTAAAAAGCCCAAACCAACCTGAAAATCCACTTCCCTGTGAGCATCTCTCTCCTCTGTGTGGGAGCATTTCAGCTGCAGGTTTGCCTCAGAGCAACTCCATGCTCAGAAAGTCCAGGCAATAAGGAACTGCAAACTGAAAATCCCTAGCAGCCCACAAAATATGCCACGGATCACCCAGACATCTGGCTCTGGAGAAAACAGATTTGCATTTCTAGGCAGGGCAAGTAGCAAGCAAACCAACACAGTTTCATGGGATGTTTCAGCTTTCAGTAGACAAGGAAACTCCCACAAGATACTGTTTCAGCCCTTCTTGACCTCCATCAGCTGACTGGAACCCAGCATCACCAATACTGGCATTTGCCTGTACCAAAAGGACCCATGAAACAAGTTATGGAAAGTGTCTTTACACCTGGCCTGAAAGCTGTGAAATGACATGGAATGAACTAAAGCTGCATGATTCAACATCGCTTCTCCTCAGGGAAAAGCTTCAGCTTCAGAATTGACTGTGTTTTAAGTATAGATAAGGCCACAATTTATTTCTGCAGAACATGACGTTTTTCTACTACAACAGGCAGCACAGCCTCCTCTCAAGACTCTTCTGAGTTTAGCTGGTACAACTTGGCTTTAGGGGGTGGAAACAGAGGGTTTCCCAGGCTGCTGTCCATCATTACCCTTCCCTGCAGGGCTGACTCAGGAGAAAGAGCAAGATGAGCCCAGCAGGGATGACAGCACAACACTCAGGTTTCATGTTGCTCTGACTGTGTACCTTATCCACCTATGTACAAAGATTAGGAAACTGCATTCATTCTGCACACCAAGAATTATGCTAACCACACTGAAAAGCAAGTTACATATAAGACAACCCAAAATTCTTAGCATCCAAAACAACTAAGTATTTCGTTTATCATCCTACTGTAAATAAGTGTAATTGACGGCATCTACAATTTAAAATGACCACAAGCAGTCTGGGCAAAGCCGCCTGCATCTTAAAAAGAAGAGGCAGATATTCATCTTGCAATTGCTGCAGTAGAGCAGATATTTTAATGAAGAAATTAGATGGGCTCTGTCAGTCTGTCCCACACTCCTCCCAAGGGTCCTGCAATATTCCCAGAGCAGCTGAACAGCACATGATGAACATCACACCACACTCGACAAGAAACTAAATTTGTCCTTATTCAGATCAGTTCTGCTTCTGCTCACAAGTTCCTGAATGTACCACAAAAACCTGACACAAGCCCTGTTGCCTGGGGACACCACAGGCATCACATCACCCTTGCACTCCAGAAGCAGGCGCATAGAAAGCTACAGCTGCAAACCTACGGCTCAGCGAGCAACTTAAAAAGCCCCCAGAAGCCTACATTATGCACAAAATAACGCTAACTGGAGGATGGTTTCTCTACCTAATAGCTCCAGATGTAAGCTACTTGCAGCAGCTAATGGGAGAAGCTGATCATTCTTCAAACAGCCGAAACCAAACCACGCCAAACTCGCCCTGTAACCATTTCTTAAGATCACGATTTTAAAGAATGCTGTGGCATCCATTAGCATGTCAGCTCCTCAGTTATCACTACTACAGTTTTTTAAATGCTCAGGAGCAGCAACAGGCAGTTTCATCACCTTCTTTTCTCTACCCTTCCACCCTTCAAAACTGTGAAGCCCAAAAGCTAGGTGAGCTGCTGAGGATCACACCACTGAAGCTGAAGAAAGGATGCTGGATTTTCTTGTTTCCAAACAAGCATCCTCCCCCTATGCCACATCACTTTCACTAGCTAAAGCAAACAGCATGTGAGAAACAGAAAACGTGAGCAGATGGAGGAGTGCCTGAAGGCCTTGCACAGTGATACACAAAAACCACTACTGCGCTCAGTATCACACCACCTCATCAGTAATTTACTGAGCTTGCAAAAATTGCCTGTATTTTTTGCAAAGCACAAATAAACACAGAAAGCTCATCCGTTTCTTTTGTCAGCTACCTTGCAGAGTAAACCCTCTGACATGTTTTAGCAAAATGAATTCTGGAGACACGTGGCTTCTCAGTCCCATGCAATAGAGTTCTAATTATTTATTGTGAATATTAATTCATCCTTTACTGTTGAATAAAAGCTTCTACATATCCACAAAGCGCCTTTTTTTTTTTTTTAATGGGATGGATACCTCTGCAGATCTATGCCACTGAAACAAATACCCCAGGTACTCTGGCAAATGCAACCTCTCTCCTACAGACTTATTTCTGCTGCTTATATGGACTCCTACTCTCTTTAAGTGTCTTAAAACAAGCAATAATCAGAGATTTTAACACTGATCTTCAGGCATACAGAGGAACCTCTGTACCCACTGTGCTGAAATGCTCTGATGCAGTTTTACAGCTTGAGCACCTCACAGCATCCTGACAAAAGCAAAAGCCAACACACAAGATGAAGAAGGAAGGATGGTACAGAATGGCAGGTGCGTGTCTTGTCCCCATGTCTGTCTCAAATGGCAGGTGTGGGGCACAGTCCTCATGCCTGCCCTGCAGAATTCAACCCCACGTCCCAGCCCTTGGACCATTTTCCTGCCTTCAGTCTGGGCCACTCAGTGTGTAACACTTGATTCTCTGCGCTGTTCACCTTTATGGGTCAGGGATGTGGTTCACTGGCCCCAGTGCCAGCTCTGCCCTCTCTTGGCCAGCTGGCTGAAGCTGGGGGCCACTGCTGGGACCCGGCTCCCACGTGGCCTCCTGCCACCCAGCAGAATGGTTGGGCGACCTCTGAGACATCAGGCATGTCCCTGGCCTTGGAGCCAAGCCAAGCTCCAGGGCCAGCCAGCATCCCTAGGATTTATGCTGCATCCAGCATGCGGTCCTATTACAGCAACGCTGATAATGCACGCCAGTAAATCATCCAAAGGGATCATACAAAGGAAGAAAAAAGATGCTAGGAACTCAATCTTCACCTTTTTGTCAAGTACTCTTTATGTAAAATGCTCCCAACATTGGGAGGGTAGGCCGTGGAAGCTGGAGAAGAGCTCAGCTGTTAAGCAAGCAATCAATCTTCCCCTGCTTCTCCCCCAAACCCCAGGGCTCTGTCCTTCTCCAGTTTGTAACTGGAAGCCAGCTCTTGGCTTCAAACCTGCAGAAAAGCACCACTGTGGAAATGCACCGTGAGTGCCAAACTTGTGCTGGATATACCACCATTTTAATTCTTTTTTTCCTGCTTGCAGGAAAGGGGAGCAGGGGAGCTGTTTGGTAGGGCTAAAGAGCAAAAAGGAATTTCTCTCTTTGGCATGTCTGAAATGCCCATTAAGGCATCGTAAACGCTAAAAGGCATTTAACAGGTACCTTAAATAGCACTGCTCCATCAAGTACTACTGCTTAAGAAAAGCTGCCTCCCCCATGCTGAGTGTGAAATTTACTTTAGGCAGGACACTCCCCCACTCCTCCCGAGAGCAAGCACAATGCTGCTTCTTTAAAAGCACAGCTAAAAAGTATTTAGCCAAGACCGGTGTTTTCGCTTGAATTTTGTCCCCTGACAGCAACTCCCTCATTTCCGTGCCCCTGTGTTGTGACCATTTTCTGTCCTTGCAGCCACCCAGCACACACAGCCTGCGCACAGCCGGCTCTGCAAGCCGGCAGAGCAGAAACCATTCCCCACTTTAAACACTGCTGTGAGCAATGACAGAAACCTGCTCACGCCGGGCTGCGTGCTGCCAACAGAAACAAACAAACGCCAGACAAGTCCGGACGGGAGGACAGAATCAGTTTCAAAGAGCTTTTAAACAGACAAGTCCACGCGGGAGAAGGAAATCGGTTCCAAGGAGCTTTTAACTTGTTGGACTGCGAGAGATTTGACGGGGAGCAATTAAGACTTTGTTTTCCCTGCTGGAAGAAAGTTTACGCTGGGAAGAGGGAGCGGGCACTTCGGTGAAAACACGAGGACAAAACCTCCCCTGGGCCCGGGGTAAAACCCCATAGCCGACTGAGCCCGGGCAGGGGCCAGGACACACAATCCCAGCCCTCAGCGAGATGCGCCGGGCGCGACCAAAGTTATTTAGTGCCGTACCTCGACTGGGCAGCCATCGCGGGGTTATCCTGCCAAGTGTCCTCTATCCATGAGCTCCGTCCGCAGCTGTCCAGGCTCTAGCCCGCTGCCCAAGCGCGCCGTCCCATGCGCCGGCCGCCTCCCCGCCGCTGCCCGGTGCCGCCGCGCCGCGGCTCCCCCCGCCCGGGCGGCCGGCGCAGGGCTGGGGCTCGCTCATTTTGATCGACATCCGGGCGCCCGGCCCTCCCCCGACCGCCGGCAGGGAGGGGGGCCCGCCCGTGCCCGGGGGACGGCCCCGCTCCGGCCCGCAGCCGGCGAGCCCGGGTGCTGCCGTGCGCCGAGGCCGCGGCCCCGCTCGGTATTCCCGCGGTGCCCGGGGCGGCGGGACCTGCGGCAGTGCGGGCTCCTCTCCCGCCCCGCGCCCGCCTCCCCCTGCCCGGCCGAGCACTCGTGGTACGGCCCGGCCTGTGCCCGTGCCCGGGCGGGCGGCGCGAGGGCCGAGCCTGCCCCGCGCCGCTCCTCAGGCTCTGTCTGTGGGCCCCGGGCCCCAAGGGACGGGCCGAGCGGGCCGGGGCTGCTCCGCCAGCCGGCCCCTGCCCTCCGCCACCGCCCCAAGGGCGCTCCCACGGCGTCGGCTTCGGTTATTTGCCTTTTTGGTTTTGTGGGGTTTTTTTCCTTTTCTTTTTTTCCTTTAAAAAAAAATATTATTATTTGTACGGGAGGTTTCTGTTTTTAGAAAAACGGAAAAAAAAACGGCACACGTTTTTCCAGAATTTCGGAAGTTTCAAAATCTTGGAGGCGAGCAGACAGCCCATCTGCAGGCGCGCATCCCAGGTGTCCGCACAGATGCGGCAAAGGGAGTCCTGAGTGCGCTGCTAAAGCCAGGGCAGAACTGCAGGCTGAGAAACCTTTGGGAAAAGGGTTCTTGAGTGCAGATGAAGCTGTGATGCCATTTCTGCTGGGCTCTGCTCCTGGCCGCGGTCTGCAGACGCACTCAGAAAGCAGCAATACCTGTCCTTTGCTCTGGGTGTTTCTTGGCGCAATTACGCAAACTACTCCTGCAACTGCTTTCAACTAGGAATTGACCAAGCGTTCAGCAGGGAAAAAACATGTATCCAATATCCCTTCAACTTTTCTCCGCAACCGTGTATGGCTAAGGTTTCTACCAACACTGCAACAACATTATTTTCCTATTTTTCGGGTTTAAAGCACAGCTTGTGTCAAAGTACTCGGCAGATACCAGGAGAATGGTTTTTACTTTTTTTCTTATTCCACATAACCTTTATGGGAATCTATACTCTCAGCTATCTCCATAAAGATTAAATAAAATTCATATCAACTCTTTCAGCCAGAACAAAGGATAATGGAAAAAAAATATTCTCTAGATTTTCCACAGCAGCTGAACTTTCTCCAAGAAATTTTGTTTGCTCTCACCTAAAGCTTCTAGCACTTTTCCACCTGCCCCCCTTTCAAAAGCACTTGATTAAGTGCATCTGACAAATCAATGTTTCTCCAAATAAAGCTTTCTGTCAGAATATGTCCTGTCACTTGTCGACTCCTCCCTCATGTTTGTTTCCAAAATCAGCAGACTGCAGCTTTTCTCACCTGATCAGGGATACAAGTTTTCCCTCTTCCCCTTTTTTTGTAAAGATGTATTGCAGAATGAAGGAAATTGACCAAAACAAAGCTCTTTGTACAGTAATTTCACAATTATAAGCCTCACCTCCTGGTAGCTGGGTAGACCACAGGATTAGTCCATATATAAGCCGCAGTACTGGGGTAGGCTGGATTCTTCAATGAAAAAGGTGTGGCTTATAATAGTGAAATTACTGTACTTCTCAGCTCATCATAAGCTCAGAAATGCACTACTGAGCTCTCTGTCTTAAAAACCTATCAGGAAAAGCTTTCTACACGTGACCATAATTCCAAATGGTATTTAAGCTGTATATAAGATTTGAAGATCCATTGATATCTACTTGTGCATTGGACGAGTTCTCCAGAGACAAAGCTTGTGATTTGAACACTTGACAGAAATGCAAATCCACCCAAAATGCAAACAAAGGTGTGCAGGAAGCCTGGATGCCACTGTTACTTAATTCTGAACTGAAAATGCCAGACTGCCAACCTTAGGTATCAGTGGTAAAGCACAGGCCGTGGGTACATCATGTTTCTTTGAAGTCTCCTCTCACTGCCTATAGACCTACCTGTATCTGGACATGTTGACCAGAAGGATATTTCAGGAAAAAAAAAAAAAAAAAAAAAAAAAAAAGGACCCAGAAGTTTCAAGCGTGAAGCAACATTACTTCCAGATAAGGTGCAGATACTGATACATTGCCATGAAAATTACCTACAGCATATCTACGGCAGGGCCTGTGGGAGGGAGATGGGTATATCTCTGCTCACCCCTAACAGTGCTGGCCATATCCCAGTGTTGCTTTGGGAAGGAGAATGCAGCATCCCTTAACTCCAGGAAAAAATAGAACATGACATTAAACTAATTAAGGGATGATAATTCCTTAAGTTCGTGGGACAAATGCCAGAAGCTTGTGAAACAATTGTGAAACAATTAATCAAGCAGAGAGTACCAATGAAGAAGGAACACATACCACGCAATAGCAAAATCATTAGAATAAAGATGCAGTCAGTAGGCTTTCCTGAAATACATTTGATGTAAAGTAAAACGTGCATTTTGTTTATACACAGAAATAGGTCAAATTCATGCCCTTACCATGCTGTTCAAAACATCTCATTGCACTGCACTGCATCAGGTTTTTAAACAGACACACCCCCTTACCTTCACTCCTCAAGAGTCACTGCTGGCCTTTAATTAACACGTTCTCCCAGCTCTGTTGACAAGAAATCCATCTTACCGCTGCCATTTATTGCCACTGAGGAGTCCTTCACATTTGGAGGTGAAAAGGGTCCAATGGATATTGTGTTTCCCAGCCTGAGGGAGCCGTGGGTGGCCTTTTCATTTGCAAAGGGCACTTCTGCACCAGGTCAGAAGGCAAGGACCGTGCTCCATAAAGGCTCTGCTGGGCCAGCCCGGCGGAACAATCCCTGACCCCCGAGCCCCTCTGGCTGTCAGCGCCCTTCTGCCTTGTATCTATCTCCCTGCTACTCTACAGAGAGCCAGAGGCTGCACATCTGCAGAGTTGCTTGTGTTCTGGCAATCCCAAACTACACAAACCTGCCAATGGGTTGATTCTCTTGTGTCTTTCCCCACCAGTATGCAAGGAGACAGCCGTGCTACAAACACTGTAAAGCAAGGGCTACAACCATAATGCACAGGGTTTCAGGAGTTCCACATATTTGGAGGAGTTGGTTAATCTTATCCTCAAACTCCTGCCTCTAAAGTTGAGATGGAAAGTGAACAAAACTCAGAAACCCATCCAGGCAAGCATACACAAAAACCAGTTCAACAAGGTAAATGAAGCTGTGAGAAATGATGAGTCTGAAGAAGGCTGAGGCAGCAAAACTCTCTGTTAACCCTGATTCAGCAAAGCACTTCCCTTGTTCCCTTGTAGACTTGTTTTATTGCATCTCCTTAACCTCAGCACTTTCCAGAACCAAAGCTGACTGCCAGGAGCACATCCTCACTAGGCAAATCCTGGAAAGCACTTGGATTGCGCTGGGTCTACCCACACAGTGTAGCTTGAGCAAGGTTAAAGGAGCTTCAGGGCAAAGGAAACAAACAGCTCAGTAGAACACTGAAAAAAGGGATAGGCAAGAATATAACCAAAAGGATATGTTTACTTTAACAAAAATACTAACTTTGGTACAGTGTGTTATGCAAGTAATTGCTCTACAGATGTTAGGAATCAAACTTTTCTGAGAAGAGAGGAAAACAACCCATCATCTTTCAATATCTAAATTGAAGAAAACAGATTTTAAAAAGAAACCACCTTCTTGCAGGCACCAGACTAGAGGCTACACCCTACTAGCTTTTGGCAGCCGACAGGAGCAATTTCCATCATCTTACTTGGCATTACTCACTTATCACTCAGAATGCCTTAAAATGTTCCATAACGCCTGTGAACTTTCACAAGTTAAGGTTCATTCCTTGCAGATGTATTGGCAAAAAAATGAAGTTAGATGTACTTTGGAGAGTGTTAGCAGGTGGTATGAGGGTAGAGCACACTGGCAGCTGTAAAGATCTAAATGAGAAACAAATGGAAACTGCATAAATATTATCCTTGGGGGGTTGAGCAGGGACAGAATAATAAATTTTACAAGTTATGTATATCTGAAACCCTCATTGTCCAAAGAATGGTTCCTGCAAGCACTTAGCACTATGTCTGCCTGAAGGTCCCACTGAGACCCAGCACTGATCATTTCTCAACAAATTCAAGTTACAAAAGGCATCAGTTGTTTGGTAAAAGACAGCATGTTACATTTAAAACTCCTTCCACTCAGTGGTTATGATTCTTGCATTGAGGGGTGGATTATTTTGTTTAAACCACCTTGACATTTGTCACAGCATCTGGGAAGCCAAGATTTCAACAAAATTAATTCCTAGTTTTTGCCACTGTTTTGCATGTTTGTAAATTCCATTTTGAAGGCTGAATCTGTGACAGCTTCTCCAGAAGAGAAAAAGCAGACATTCAATGTCTCTCTTTCAAAAGAGCAGCACATTGTACATGATAGATGCTACCCAAGCTTTGCTTCAACAATCAAAAAGGCCAACCCAAAACATGCTTCCTTGGAGTCAACAGTGGGAAAAAGGGAAAGTCAAGCAAGCAAACATGAAAAATCTTCAGTTTCCAAAGCAGCAAGTCATTCTAGTAATTTCTCCAGTGAACAAAAAATGAAATCTAAACATTTATTTCCTCCTTCACTGTGTGCCTGTGGGTTCACACTCTGCATTTAGGTTTGTGTGTGTTACTTCCGAAATCTCCATTTTAAATTAACTCTCCAAAACAATTTTGCACTGCAAAATTAAAGTACAGAATACTCGCCCCCAACACTCCTACAGAGATTTTCAGTGTTGTGTGAATCCCTAGATTCTCCCTAGCAGTCTAAATCATCATTCAGTTATAATTATGTTCAGTGAAATACGACACAACAGGAAGTTTATATGGAACCTAAAGAACAGATTGCTTACCTGAGGCAGGAAATAATTTGAATTTTTGATGTGTACTAGGTTGACAGCTTTTTCCACACACAATTCCCAATACTGATAGGCTGAGGCACAATCTCTGCATCAAACACTCAGCTCAAGAAGCTGAGTTCAGGAAAAGCTTGCAAATGCTGGGAATTCTCCTGTAAACACTTATTTTGGTTTCAGAGGGGCCTCTTAGAGCCACATACGCTCGTTAGTAGATCATAGTGAATATTGCAGAATTTTGCCTTAACTGTCAAGAAACAACAAAATATATTTAGTAATTGCCTGTGTAGAACTGCAAGGCAGTGGAAGCTGCCATGGGATGTTGGCTCTCACGGCAGGTTTTCCAAAGGACAAACAGCTGCCAAAGCCAGCATCTCTGCTGAGCTCTTCAGCATTTCTCACAGGGAACTCAGCTGCAACGGGATGAGGGACACTGGCTCAAGATCTTCAGGGACATGCTGTACAGAGAGCCTGGAATGGCCAACTGGCAGTCACTGACAGTATTCTTAAAACAAGCCAAACACGTGGATCACGTGTAGCTAAGAAAGGGAGAACCAGGAGATCCATTCTCCCCTTCTCCCAGCATTAATGCTGCATTTCAGGCCAGCTCCTAAAGAGAACTTCAGGCTTGGCCAAGAGCATGGCAAACAAGGCTACTGCTACTGGATATTTTGTTCAACTTTAGGAATAACTGTGCCCTCCCTTTAGACAATCAAATAGGCCTCCAGTGAATGTCAACATTAATGAAAAGGGGAGAAGAGAAAAAACAAACATTGAAAAAATAAACCAAACATTGAAAAGATAGCTATAGATTAAAAGGTAGCACTGGATAAAAATTCAATGCAACGATGTTAGGAAGCAAGGAGGAAAGAGAAAGGGAAGAATCTTGCAGCAATTAAGCTCCTCATGTCACTCAGACACAGCTAAGTTTCAGCCCCTAAACAATTGGCACCATTCTCACTCATCACAGTAAATATATAAAAAAAGTATCCCTTGCTTTGGTCCATGCAAAGGGAGTGAACTCACTCCTACAATGCTGTTCACTCATAGCATCCATCACCTATTTTTCACCATCCTGTCTGCCCGAAACTTGTCCTTGGTTTACAGAAGAGAAGGCTGCTGGCATCAAAGTCATTGTTAGGAGGTCTGGCCATGGGTGTGCTGTGCAGCCATGTTCTGCAAAGACTTTGGAAGAAGCGAATCCTGCCTGGAAACACATTACAGAAGCCTTGATTAATCAAGTCCAAGATCACCTCAGCAGAAGCAAAGTCTTAACAAAAAGAAATAGGACAGAAAATGTTTACATTTCAATTTGTGACATTCATTTGCAGCTTGTCATGTTCCTGGGGGAGCAAAATAATTCTGGCAGGGGTCCAGGCTATAGGAGCTTTATGTGAAGCCTTGTGAACTGATCCACTTAGGGCAAGTGATATGAAACAGGAGCACAGGTGCTTTGATGATTAGATGATTGACACCAGGTGAGGGACCATCAGACAACCATTCTGCAAGCCACAGAAGGAGGGATTTCCTCAGCCCAAGCAGAGACTTCACATTGTGATAACACAGGCAGATGGAGATGCACACACACATGTGACTGAACAGAGTGCGGGGGAAGCCTGCTCTGCTGCCAGCTCATCTTCACACAGCTAGAAAGCATGGGAGCAGCAGCAGTAAAATCTAGATTTCACTACACAATCTAAAAAGTTTGGCAAAAGGCTTTGACAGAGTCAGGTTTTCAACCCCACTGGTGCCCCATAGATTTGCAGTTGCATGGGCATTATTAATCTGACATATTTCCCCAAGTTACAAATGCTTTTGCAACCAAGTTATGTTTCAGTTCCTGGGAGAGTTACTGAATAAATCCTTCTGGGGGCTATCACAAGAAAAATTAAGCAGGTGATTGGGAAAAGCCAGGATGGATTCACCAAGAGCAAATGGTGCTTGACAGAGCTGATCACCTTCTGTGGCAAAGGAACTGCTTGGCCCAAGTGGGGCAGGCAGTGGGCATTGTTCACCTGGATTCTCCAGGGCTTTTGATATGGTTTCCCACAGCCTCAGGAAAAGGACACACTATGGACTGGACAAGTGGTCCTGGCAGTGGGTGGGGAGCTGGCAGGAAGCACCAGGAGGTGCTGGCAAACAGCTCCTCTTCAGGCTGGTGACCTGTCTCAAGTGGGTCCAACAGGGATCCGTATTGTTTAATTATTTAATGAGTGACATTGTTTAATATCCTCACAAGGGAACTGCATGATGGGACCAAGTGCACCCTGGTGAGGTTTGCCAAGTGGGGAAACAGGCACTTCAGAAGGGAGACTCACCCTGCAGGAAGACCTGGACGGGCTGGAAGGGTGGGTATTATGGGTTACTTGAGCTAATATGAGCCCTACGAAGTTTAACAAGGACAAGTGCAAGGTCACAGAAGCTGCTTGAAAGACCAAGGTAAGAGCTAGACAGAGGATGTTTTTAAATAAACATTTCACTTTGACTAGACCCTTCATAAGGACTTTGTTAGAATTATGATTGCTCGGCACAATTCCCTTTTGGATTCCTCTCCTGGATGAGCTGATTCATACACAGTGAGTGAGGCAACTTCATGTTCCAGACAAAGGGGAACATTTTGAAATGCCCTTTGTGGAATTCACCTCTTTCCAATCACCTCTTTCATTTATGCTGACCTCCTTTGAGCTTGAAGCTGAATTTTTACAAAAACTAACTGGAATGGAAGACCATCTACCTCTTCAAATACATAATATATATTAAAAAAATTAATGTCAGATGCTGATTTGTGTTCTTATCTAGGGCCAAAAACACTGACAAATCTCAACAAATGAAGTGAATGAGACAACTGAACGACATGACACAGTCAGACTGCACAATAAATAGTGCAAGGGAAGCCAGGAGGTCTTGAATGATAAGGTACCTACGTGTTTCCCTTGGTTGCACTTGTTTTCTGCTCAGTTCCATAACCTTGGAGTGCAAAAGAAGGTTATTGCATCCTTAGGAGCCTCTGATACCATGTCCAAATTCAGAAAACAAGTTCTGAAAACTGCATTATCCCTACCTGCTATAAACTGTCAAGTCACTGGTCACCCAAGAGACATGTAAATAATGTCTCTCACAAGACAGTAATAAAAAGAGAAAAAAAAAAGATAAAGTGATTTAGGGGTGAAGAAGGTAAGTGTTCTTGAGGTAAATAAGGCAACCCTCCTTAGTAGTACACCTGTGTGGCTGGACACACAAATCCCACTTTGGCAAATGTTTCTTTTGAATCCTGTGTTGAGAAGATGCTGATTTCTAAAGCAACCATCAGCATGGCAGGGCTGCTCATCACTAGACAAGGAGTTTATGTCCAAAGTCCCAGGACGAAAAAGCCCAAGACAAGTAGCCTGAGCTGCTGGGAGCACAAAGCAGTCATGGTAAGGACTTATCACAGCAAACAGAATTGCTGAATGATTATAGCACACAGGGATTTGAAACAAAATTTAAGCTCTGCTGGGAAAAAATGCAGCTGTGCATGAAAAAGCAGGTTACAGAAAGGGGATGAATGCAGAATAATTATCATATGAATGGACAACTATGCAGGGCTCACATAATTCCTGCCTAAATCTAACCTTGTTTGCTAGTGCTTTATGATTCCCTGAGAAAAGCAAAGCAGGTAGCTGTGCTTCAGGGATTTATTTCCATTATGGGACTGGGTAACATGAGCAGATTGAGCTGATGGGAAGACTGGCAGTGCTCTAGGAACACTACTATTGAAGAAATACCTCCTGATAACCACGCACTGTCCTGCTATCTGTAGCATCAGCATGATAATCTTTTCTAGGAACGCTGCCTTTGTGTCATTATACCAAAAGCCAGCTTTAGGAGCAACCAGGCAGTGTCACCTCTACTTCAGAGCATTCAGCACCAGTTAAAGACATTGAGGGGATAAATAGACTTGACCTTGCTTTATAAATTCATTTAGGGTAAATGAACATTTTTCTTCTGGATGCATCAACATGACAAGTTATTTTAATTACCAGGTCAGAGGTCACTGTTTCTTTGAGACATTATTATTATTTCTTGTTAGAAGAACTCACTTTTGAAAGCTTTGTCACATACTAGACTGTACTGAACACTGCAGAATCTAAAGAGAGATTTGAACACAGGAAACACACAACTGTGGGGACTATGCCCTATGCCCTTTATCCAGCAGTAGGCTACACACAAGAGATACAAGGAAATACAAGCAAAGTTCTGCTGCACTCCCCACCACTCAAAGCCAGGGTATTTTTAAACCCACAAATGTTTGACAAGAGAAAATTTATTTCCTTGGCAAGTGCCAAAGGAGCTGTAGAGACAGTGACCCCATTCTACAGTGCATAGCCCAGAACTCTCTTGCTTTATCCTCTAACCCTGTCCAGCTTCCAAAAGGCTACTGCAGGCTTGCTCAGCACATCAAATTTGGCTTACTCACCTCAAGGAGAGAGTTGTTACACACCAAATGTTCAGCACACTCCAATTTCAGTGGGCTTGGCCTGAAAGCTCAGCAATGTTAGATTTGGAACCAAAATGAAGTTCCTTTACTGAAGTTTTGAGTTCCACCTCTGACAAGACTTCAAGGAGAGAACTTGAGGGGGTTTAATGGGATATCTTAGTGTATCTGTTCTTGAGTGCAGAAATATCCAGTCTGGCTTTAAAGAGAGTTGAGAAGGCAAAACAGACCATACAAAACTCCTTGTTACTGAATACCAGGCTACATCTGTGACCAAGTTAACTTGTTTAGAAACAACAATTTGTTTGGGAATCTGGCTATTGTACTGAAATTACAGTCAGAGCCCTACCGGAGCAAATTTTTGACTATGGAGGTCATTGCAGTACAACAAGGAAGATGAAATTAATTTCCTAGAACCCACTTGAGGAAATTAGCAATTAAATCTGCTCCCAGTCCAATGATTCATCCTTCAAGTCACGTTCTCATAGCCAGCAAGATCTTTCCAGCACCTCATTAAAACAAAACCAATCGCCCTTTTCCTAATAGCTCATTAAGAAGCAAAGTTCCCTGCAGAGCCCACTGGGCTAGCCAACACAAAACACTAGGAATTAAGCCCAAGAAGTGATGTTCAGATTGAGGTCTGAATGACAGCCACAGGATGTGGTGTTCTGGCTTTTTTTTGTTTGTTTACCCAAAGCAGAAGTGGAAATTCTGCCATTATGTCCACAGCAATACAAGACTTTCCATGATGGTTATTATAAATTTTATCAGAAGCTGACCTGAACTGGATGGACCAAGATGTGTATCTGCAAGAGATCTGGATAGGCCAAAATTTCAGACACAAATGATCATTTTCATCCTCGCTCTCTCATGGGAGAGACTGGTGTGAAACATCCCATTCCACAAATTCTCCAGCGCCCAGAAGATGTGATAGATTCTATAACACCTTCATCAGTCAACACTCCATTCACTGGACAGGTCACTTGAAATTGAATGGGACTTCCAGAAGGAATTTTCCAGAAGACAGAATCCAGAAGTTTAGTTTACCTCCAATTCCAACCTAGTGGCTCCAAACCACATGATATGGGTCTTGTTATCTCATCATGTATGTGTAAGTCTGTTCTTCATTGTGTTTCCGGCATATCAAATAAACCATTTTTTGTCAGCATTTTCTTTCCCTGTGTTGAGTTGGCCTTTTCTTCTCTCCTGGCTCATTCATTCATTTATTTGCCACTTTGCCCAGCCAGGACAACGTCATCTCTGAATGAATATTTGGGGAATGAACGCTCTTAATATTCAGGGCCTTTGCTACACTGCCCTCTTGAAGCTGCTTAAATGCTGAATAACATTTCCCTGAATTTATCTCTGAGATCAACTGCACTGAGAAGGCAGCAAAGGACAGATTCTTCACTTCAGCTGTGCCAATATCCACAAGCCACTTGATGTTTATCCCAAGTAATGTCCTGACTTGTCTATCAGTGGATGTCACAAATTCAGACTTCCACCCAGATGATGGTTCTTTTTTCCCCCACACAGGTAGCTTTAGCAGGACTTCAGTTGTAAGGAAAGAGACTGCTCAGAAGCAAACCCTTTATAACAAACCCTCAAAACAGTTTTCAAGGAGCAACTGGAATTCCTCCTTTGTTGCCCTTCTCTTGCAGGCAAAGACCAGCAAGGAAAACAAAGATATGATAAACTACTAATGGCACAGGGCTGCTTATATGGCAAAGCATTTGTGCTTCTGTCAGCTAATTCTGGCTGGAAAAACAAAAAGATCCTTTCTCTCTTGGGTTAACACAGAGGGTCAGTTCTTTAATTAGAACTATAATGGATTATATATCAGGTTTTTTTCCCTAGTCTGGTAAACTTCCTGCTAAAAATCAGATACCTATATAAAGGAAAATCCCTTTCAGCTGGAGCATGTCCTGGATGCTTACTCAGCAAGGCATCCCAATTCTAAAAAAAAAAAGCATCTCAAATATAGGCTGCAAACCATATAGTCAGCATAGTAAGAAAGCATACAGTAATTTTCCTTTCAAGGAACTAGGTAGGCTTCTTAATAATTTTACTTCTCATTTCTTCAAAGGGGGCATAAGGATTTTAAGTAACCTAATCCTTTGAAGAAAAAGATGAGCATTGGTGCATATTTCCAGACAGATTTTCCACAGAAACCAAGTTTAAGCCATCCCACTCTGTAAGCACATCCATTTTTTTGTAATGAGTTTTGTGCTGTGGGGCTTGTTTGAACCAAACTGACCACATCAGGTGTGGAAGAGTCTGGAACTTCAGAGGGGAAGTTCCACCTGCATACCAGAAAAGACAACTTTCCTCGTCCTCAGCGTGTCAGACAAGAGAGCATTCAATCTTTATTCAATATTCAATTCCTCAATGTTGAGTCAAAAATGCAAAGAAATTCAGAGAGCTTCTCAGAAGAGGCCAATGCCACCTTTCACCATGCATGCACGATTTCTCAGAAGCACCTCAGTGGTTTGTCTGTGTGCATGTGTTTCTTTCTTTTGTGCATATCTCAGCTTTTTTTTTGTTTGTTTATGTGTGTGGTTAGGTCAAGTTAGTTATCCTCTGCTCTTTTGTGTGTTCACCATTAAAAGCAAATTTGGTATAACACACCATACCACCGATCATCATATCTTTGAGGACAAGCAGCAAAATCTGGAATATTTTCCCGATTTGTGTTTCCCATAAGCTGCAATCTGATGCAAAGTGTTTGTGCTGTACTTGGCTCCATGCAGCCCATTATATAAAATCTGTTCCTGTTTCTACATTGTTTGGCATGTACCTGAAAACATTTAAAAGAAGAATTTAACAGCCTTAACCGTACTATCTGGTTATCATAACTTTTTTTGTGTTTCTGAAACCCAGATATGCCCAAACCCTCTGAACTCACTATTTTTGTTAAAGTAGCAGCAGTGTATTAACTAGCTGTGTTTACTTACTTTGCCTGCATACAACTGTTGTTCTGAAAATCTTCAGTCTTCAGTTCATAGCTCCTTCATACAGGTATACTGCCGACATGGCTAATCAGTTTGTCTCTGCTTCTATCTACACAAATTAATTTTCATTCCTCAAACTATGCTGCTCTGAAAAATGCATGACTTTGGTGTTATGCTGGAGGGAATAAAATACACAGTATTAGTGACAAGTGAGAAAGGCTTTTCTTTTTTAAGTCATTGCAAGGCAGTGATTGCCTCACAGTTTTGGGATACTGGAACACTTTGAGCTACTATTTTGAAGAGTCAAAACCTTGAATAACAACCAGCCTCTGAGCTTACTTCCACCACTTCAATGCAGAATGCTGTTAAATTAGCACTTTTGCACCATTCCTGACAGCACCAAAGGTTCAGCTCTGGCAAGGATTGCTGGGACAGGAATATTGCCCAAGCCCTCGAATGGCTGCTCGAGCTGATGTGTTGGCTGATGGCATTTATTCACCATCCAAGGCTCCCACAGAGCTTAAAATTAAAATTTTCTATCAGAACAGTTTTGACTGTTTACAGTACCACTGAGCTACTTAGAATCTGATATCCTCCCTCCAACCTCCAGCCTGGTTGCTCTAAGCAGAGTAGGATACAATGCTGTCAGAACATTGCTGTAGCAAAGCAAACACACCCCCCAAAAAGTGCTGCCATCTCAATGCCCAGGTGTGCTGAAAAACAAGGAGTGGGGGGAAATAAACCCTTCTTTTCACCATAGTGGGGAAACTCTCCAGAAAGGAGCCCACAATTCTGCCAGATTTTTCAAACAGATGCCGAAGAAGAGAAGGATACTGAAAATTTAAAATGTGTACAGCCCTTATGTTGTAAGGGCAGCAACCACAAGGAATTATGCTATGGCAGGCCAAGAAAAATCAGTGACAAAGACACAAAAAATACCCAGACCCACTGTGATCAGTGTACATTAGGTATATTTTTATTTACACAGTAGAGATGCCTAATCAATTATAAGGTTAGACACCCAATAATTCAGCTTTTTTGTGTAAAAGTATATAAATATATACATGAAATTCTATGAAGTAAACATTATTAACTGTGATACAGTTAACATTCACTACTATCCTTATGCT
Organism: Sialia sialis; assembly: GCA_009812075.1. NCBI lineage: Eukaryota > Metazoa > Chordata > Aves > Passeriformes > Turdidae > Sialia > Sialia sialis. The sequence goes on from VRYO01001865.1 coordinate 3,470,063, forward strand.
AACAGGTATCTCTTAAAGCTTAAATGCTGATTTCAAGATACCCTCTATGAAATAGCTGCAATTGTACTAGAAGGGCAAAAATTCTGTGCCATGAACAAGCTTTCAGAAGAGATTAGTAAAATGTCTTTGTAATAAAGTTTGCCAGGATAAAAATACTGCCTCATCCTTCCCACTTCCCCACCCTTTAAGAAACAAATACCCCAAAACAGTTGCAGAATCACAGGAAGTAGTCTAGGATTACTTTTTTTCTTCTTCTTTACTTTTCTTTTTAAATTAAAATATTTTTATTTCTGTATTTTATGACATATTAAGGAAGCTGCAAAAAAAATGCAGCTTTATTAAATATTGTTATACAAAAATCTCACATGCGCATCCATGGGGCTGAAGACAATAGTGGTATTGTATGAGCTATCCCTTTCCCTCAGAAGTATTGGAATGATGGAGACTTTATAGAAAAGACATTGGACAGCAACTGAAGACAGGGATTAGAAAACTATTGGCAGGACAAATAAAATGCTCCAGACCCTCTCAATCTCCTTGTGTCCTTATTTTAAATGCACTTCTGCTTCAGTATTTTATTTGTCTCTCTGTTGTTCTTCATGCTGGAGACGGTTCAGGACATAAAGGACAACTTGATAGCAGAAAATGTACTGATCCTGTAGGAAAAGGAAATTACAGAACATGTGAAAAATACCTGCATCACCCAAGTGCTCTCACTGGCACTTAACAGTTGCATAGCACTTTCAATACCAATTATGCTATTAAATAATAAAACCATGCCCACCACCAAATCCCAAAGAAAACAAAAGGCCCCAAACAACAAAAATAACCAACCAAACATAAAGGCCACAGTGGAAAAATCAACTTAAAGCAAATACAGACACTCCTCTGCCACTAAAGATATATTTCATATGGGACATTTATCCTTCTTTCACACCAAAACCACTTAAAGGAGACTAGGCTCTTTACATCAGTGGAAATGAAAACAGCAAGTGAATTTCAAGGACTTGCATCAATGCCACCTAATACAGAACTCAGAGGACAGTGGAACTTCCTACCTTAATGCCAGTGATAGAGGTGTGGGGGCTGATACATGTTTTGGGGTGTGAGGTGGGGATGGGGCTGATATTTTACTGGTTTGATTTCAGGTATTTTTTTTTAACAATAACTTCACAATTCCTCCTCATTCAAAGAAAAAGTGCAGATTTTAACAAGACCTTGTTATGACCATCTCTGAATTTAATTAGCTCTGGATCCAGATTATTCCTAAAAGATTGAAAATCTGGCTGAATATCTTCCCAAAGGAGATGTCAAGACATCTCTGATAGTATCAGTGATTCACAGCAGCTACAGTTAGGCCTTCTCTGCAGTTTATAATGTAACTTTAAACAAAAAATGCTTAGCTGACCTCCTCTATAAACACATGCTTTTAAAGATGAAAACTCAGGTTTTTTTAAAAACAGATCAAAACAATTTTAACAAGTATGTTAAAAAAGGCTTTTGTTTACAAATGTTAAATACATCCTGCTACTCATCTGATTTAATTCTTGTGAGACAAATGTCACATTACAGTGCACAAAGACAACTGGTGTTGTGCATCATGAAGTTCTCTGGCACTTCAGGTGGTTCAGTGAATGCCTGGGGAATCCAGACTCACCTCTGTCTGAACCATTCCATGTCTCTGCAGACGCATGGTGCGCACCAGGTCCGAGATGTCGAACTACCAAAACAAATAGCAAGTTAAACATTCAAAAAAGACAGACATGCAGAACAAAGGAACATCCCCGGCATCAAACCAGTGAATAGAATTGGGTATATTAGTAGTGAAACAAATAATTCACTATAGCTATGTTTGTCTGGTAGGTAACCATCATGTGCTGGATGTGGCCGTACATCAGACACTTGCCACTTCGTTTCTTTTCTTTCTGTACACAGGCCCTCTTGTTTACTCTTGCTGGGAGCTAAGCAAGCAGAAAAGAGACCCTTGGTCCAACCTAACAAAACATCTTTTATTTCTCCAGGTCTATAAAGTCCTAGATATTCAGAGAGTGCTTAGAAGCTCCACTGAGCTAAGCATGACGTAGCTCACCCTCTCTAGAAATTCACCAGAAGATTTGCTACCCCAGGCCACTGAAGGACATAAACATAAGGAAGCTAGCACCCTCCTGTGGATCATAACCCTGGTTGTGCTGGAAAAGTTAATTTACACACCACTTTCACCAATTGCCAAAGCCATCGTGGCAACACCATTTTTTCCATGCCATGTGCCAGAAGTCCACTATGGTAGAACATGTCCTTGAAACATACTTCAAGTGGCACCTGGCTACTGAGGTTCCCTGAGCTAACCCAAGAACCACAGGATATTAGGGATCACCAGCAAAGAAACATGGTATTGTCAGCAGCATGGCAGGCTCTTTAAAAGATTGCATGGATTCAGTGGAACACGTTTCCAGCAGGTGAGAAGCACATCCCCTGGGATACTCACATCAAGGTCTCTGCTGATGAGCCCCAGGACCACATCGATACAGATGAGGGTGCCCGACCTGCCGATGCCTGCACTGCAGTGGGTGATGATGGGTCCTGACTTGTGGACGTGCCGCATGTACGAGATGAAGGTGAGCAGATCGTCTGGCTGGGACGGGGTGTCATGGTCAGGCCAGGCAATGAAGTTCAGGTGGGAAATGTGCCGTACTTCACCTGTCTGAGGTTCAAAAACAGCACCACCATTTGGCATGTGGCAAGAATAAATAGAAAGAAATTGAATTCCCAAAGAAGAGTCTCAGAACAGAGGGATTTGCCCACTGAAGGTGCTCTGTAATTCAATACAACAAGAGCTAAACTGGAAATAACTAGTAAGTAATTTAAAAGTGTAAGCTTCACTGTGCAGATTGAGCTGATTACACAGAATAGTCAACCAGCCAGGCTGAGTTATTAGTGAATTTCATATCTCTACATACGTTTCTATGGCCAATGGGAGCCAAAATTTAGAGTGTAATGAAATCATAGCCTGGCCCAAATGCTCTCTCCTATAAAGGTCACAGAGCAGCACAAGCTGCAATGAGGAACAGCTGCCCAGTAATGATCACTGGGCAGAGAGGAGAAGCTCCGGATTGCCTCTTGATGTAGACAATGTAAGTGAAAGCAGCAAGCCAGAATATAAGGATAGATATGGCTACACTCAGAAAAAACTCTAAGCATGCAGAATTAGATTCACTCACCTGGATCTCTTGGAGCTCCAGCACTCTGATGATGAAGCCCTTCAGCTGCTGGAGTCTCACAAGAGCAAGGCGTAGTCTGTCATTGATCATGGTGGTTTTATTGAGCACATCTGGCCAGTAACGCTGACACTTTATCTTTTCTCCCTCGACCTCCTGAGTCATCATGGCAATCACAGTACAGTTCTGTTCCCAAACCATTTGCCAGAAATCTGCTACAGTAGTAGGAAGAGGTCCTTGGCATGCAATGTAAACGAACTCCTCATTCCCCACAGGCATGCGAATGAAGCTGGCATTGATGTATCCACCTTCAACCCCGAGAGGGACTCTGGTGGTGTCATCTGTCATCCCCACACAACAGAGAGACCTCATGTTAGGTGCGCACATCATCAGCAATAGGTGTGACATTCACAAAACTGAACCTTACACAGCACTTATCTCCACAGATGCTTCCGCAGGTTGCTTTAAAAGAAATAAATCACTTAAATACTTAATTTAGGGCATTAATCAGTACTTTCAATAAAGGAAAGTATGCCTGCAGGAGAAATACAAATCAACAGACAGGTGGGATGAATGATTTGAATTGCAGTGACTCTGAAAAACAGAGGTTGAGTTTTTCTCACACAGAACTAACCTCTATCAGTTTTTACTTTTCAATACCTGACAACCAGAATTTTATGGCAAGAAATTTACTGACAATAATACACATGTCTGTTTTCCCAATTCTGCATGGGTAAAAGTGAAAAAAACCTTGTCTGGTTTCACATGTATACATAATTTAAGGTGTGGGATCTGCTGAAACAGCTGAAAAGTCTGTGAACATCCATCCCTACCTACCACAGTACAGTAGTATACTGTTCACTGACCTTAAACTGCTTTATAAATGCTTGCTTTATTTTCATCCTTACTAGGATTAGGAATCAAACCATCCCATCTCTGATCTGATCCATCTGACCATACAGATGGTGACAGAATGTCAACTGTCAATTTCAAATGAGTTAGGACTTACAAGGAAGTATGTTTTTATATCTGTTCTTTCTCCTGTTCTCCTTTGCTTGTCCAATCAAACACTGATCCAGAGGTTTTAACTCCTGAAGGTTCTGTAAAGAAGCAATTATCTGTGCATTAGGAAAGCACTGATGGGTAATAAGAGTGGTTATGTTATCAAGTCCTTAACAAACAGAATAATTACAAATCAAATCCTAATATGGATATGCAAAATAATGCAGTCACAGGAAGGAATCTTTTACACAGCCAAGAAAATTAAATGAACATAAAAAACCCCAAACCAAACCCTACATACTATCAGTAAACATTTAATCTCATTCTCTCAAAAAAGAGATCATGTGACATGGCTGACTTAAGACTTTGAAAAGACTGGTTTCACATTCAGCAGCTGGATTTCACAGCCTTTGTCTATGCCTGTTTACATCATATTCACTTGGTAATTTACCAGAAGCAAGAATGATGTAAAAGCACTTAAGAACTGAATTCAAGCTGATCTCATCTCTCAGCAGCTTGTGGGAGAAGGGAGCAAAGTGTTTGGTGATAAGTCTTTTCATTTCTTTTGAGCTTCCAATTAAAGAGCTGTGGTATTCAAGGCAGTGATGATCCGGCCATTCTATTTTTGTTTCATACTGGGGAAAAGGACTTGAAAGGACAAATAGTTACTCACTTCAATCTCTTTAGAAGGAACTCCCTGTTCCAGCAATCCACACAACATCCTAATCGCTGTTTTCAATTTGGCTCCTGAATATTTGCCTCCAGGGAGTACATTCACAGCAGGGAGCGCAGAGATCTCTTCATCTGTCACTAGGGGGAAATCTAGCAGAAGATAAAAAGATATAGCTAAAACCAGGAAAACAAACTGTAGCTCACAGTTGGACTTGCATGTTGCTGTTCACCACTGCACTACCTGTTTTCTCTTGCCCCTACACACCAGAGAGAACTGACAGCTCTCCTCTCAGTTTGACAGGCAAAATCAAATTAAGTAGCAAATCTAGTAAATCACAAAATCAGCTCTGATGAATCCAGTAACTAAAGGGAGTATTGTCCTGAAATTCTAATAAATACATTGAAACAAAATTCAAGTACATTTAAAATGTAAGTTCCTCACAAAATAACCTACAAAGATGGATGGACATACACAGGGATGAATTCAGAACTCTCCACCTGTTTTTAGCACTAATGCCCAACATGTAAACAGCACATCTTACAATTATCATTCAGAAGGACATTTTTTTCCAATACAGCTTGCCTCCCTTCAGGCCTTCAGTGCTTTTCTGAAGCACAAAAGAATTCACAAATCAAGAATCTCTCTGGTATTGCAATTAGAAGTGTCCTAAATCTACTGACTTAGTCTGAAGTATCACATGGATTATCCTTTTTTTCTTTTGATGAATGCAAAGGACTGCTGTACATGAACTTCAGGAACTGACATTTCTAATGCCAGCTCAAAAGAAGTGAAGACTAAATTCTGCCAAATCAAACTGCACAGAGTTCCACTCTGCCACATTGAGCAGCACTGGAAGAATGACAGTCAAGATAAAAGTAGTGCCTAATCTGAGCATGGGGTAGCTGGTATGTGAAGCACATGATATATCAGTCTAATCACAGTCAAACATACTTATTGTTGTGATACAGAGGAAGGAGGTATCTCAGCTGCTCCCAGCTCTTTTACAACTACAGACATGAAGCTGCCAATACTTACTCCTATTAACTCTCATACACTTATCCTACAAAGATGTAGAAATCCTTCCCAGTGCATTGCTGAGCTGTTAGAATCCCTTTTTTAACTGCCATGACACCCTCAAAACATTTCCAGGACATCTCAGAATTCACTTCTGTCTATTCAATGTGACCCTGAAGTTTTCCACTGCTGATGTTAAATGTCCTTGCCTTTATTTACACGCTCCTGGCTGACTGATTCAATCGGCAGTTCATCGCTTCCCCACGTGATTTCCTCCTCATCTGCCTGGCTCAAGGAAGGCTGTGGAGGGGATCTATAAGAGGACAAGGTATGGAAGTAAGAAAGAACACTTAGAACCAACACACTTGCAACCTAGTTTAAAAAAAAACAAACAAAAAACACCAGAAAGTAATTTATGGCTACAATTATTTCTGGAGTGGAACCGTACCAGCAATCTCAAAAACTTAACTTTTTTGCCTCCCCTAGTTTTTTTGGTTTTTTTTTTTTTTCACATCCCCAAAGGGGATCTGAAAAAGATAACAGTGGGAAAAGAGCCAGGAACATACAAATCCAGTAATAACTACCACTGCAATTATTTTGCAAAGGCTAAGCAACTAAATAGCATTCAATCGCAGATTTGTACCACTCATACAATTCACTACACTTGAGTATCTATTTTCAATAGCAAGCTTTCTAGCTTTGTTGAAGATACCGATAAATGTATTAAGTATTATTGTTCATATAGTTCATAATGCTTGTGCCAAGTCTCAACTTCTCACAAGCTTAACAACATAAAACCATATACATTTTCACTGAAATTTCACTTAGACTAAATTTATTTCACTAAGAAAAAGAACCTTGGGAATATCTAAAGTTCAAAGTGGCCCAAAGGGACAACTAGCTAGTAACTTGGTCAGCCATATGCTTCGTGATCCATGGAAAAAATTGTAAGCCCCAGGCATCCAACTGGGAGCTGATGGAGCAGAGGAATTCTACACTTGAGTTGCAGTGGTCTAAAACCAGAAGATGTAACACTAATGAAGCTTGTATGGATTTGAACTAAAACAGCATTGTTTGAATGTTTTTTTCACATCCAAGTACCGAGTTGTTAGCACAATGCAAATTATGTTATTTGAAGACATCTGAACATGTCCAGTTACTTGATACAACCACATATTAAAGGAACAAATAAAAGTAGGGCATAGTAAACCACATAAAGCTGATTAGTATTCAGGCAAAATGTAACTTTTTAAGTAAGGAAAAATCCAAGAGAACAATTCAATAAGACATTGCACAGGTATTTTATTTGGTTTGTTTTGAGGGTGGTTTCTTGGGTTTTTTTGTTGTTGTTGATTTTCTCTCATTCCAACATATTATACTTCAGACTTCCAGACTTCACAGGTTTGCTTTCAAACAACACTAGAAAAGAAATCTTACCTTTCTGGTACAGCTTTTACTTCACAATAGTCTTCACAACCATTTACATGTGTTGGCTAGAAGAAATAGCATTTCGAAACACATTAAAAGACATGGTTGCAACATTCACATACTGCAAATTTTAAACAATTAACAATTACAGAGACTATTTCTGAAGGGTGCTAAGTTCAAAGCAGCACATAATGGAAGACTTTCCTCTTTTAGACATCTCATTAACCCAAAATAACAGAGGATGAGAACACTGAGCACTTGGAAAGATACTCTATTGTAACAAGGCCAAAAAGCTATATTAAAATTAGTCACAGCAGCAGTAAAGTCACCTAAGCTTTCCCCAGCTGGCTTTTTTTGTTTTGAATACTTAGAAACCCTTTATGAGGTAGGCTTGATAGTGAAAACTTCTGCCTCAGAACTGTGAAGCCACAGTTCCTATACTGTGGATATAAGTGGATATACTGTGGATATAAGTGACACACACTCCTATTCACACCTTCCTCAGCACACCAGGAGGACTCAGCACAGAGGAAGGCATTTCCAACCCTCTTTCAAGAAAAGCTCTACAAAATTATTTATACTTTTTAGGTCAACTTGCTTTTCCACTGCCATACTGGGACAATTTTTCTTGTGGCTCTCCCTAGAGCACATTGACACAGAGACAGATTCCTGATTTGATTTTCAGCTCTACTAACTGGACAGAAAGCTGCAAGAGCCAGGATGTGCTGGAGAGACAGAGTTCTGCTGATTTGAAACAAGAGACAAAACCCAGGCATTCAGTGACTGATGTAAAACAAGACACACAATAACATAGAGCAAACCACATATACAAGTTATTCAAGCTAATGAACTTATCCTAGCAAAAAGCAGCAGGAGAAGAAATTTCAAATCCACATTTTGGTAAAGTCTACACAGCGTTCATTTTCACAGTGACTGCTTCCTTTCTTTGAGCAGGAATCACTGAAATATTTTGGATTGAAAAGCTGAAGCAGCATTAACACGATAGTTTATTACCACCCTTTTTGAAAAAAAAAAGCTGATGACTTCATATGATGTGTAAAATGTAAAAAATGTAAAAATGTTCTCTTATATAAGTAGTTAATGATAATAATATGCTATTTAAAAATCAATGTTTATAAAGCTACTACCTACAGTGATGTTCTTATTTAAAGGACATGTAATGTTATTTCCACCAGTTCTATCCCAATACGGAAAGAAATTAAAAGAGCATCTACAAGCTTCTTCCCATCCTACCTCTGAAAAATCTTCAGGTAAAGATGACCCATCACAGTCTGTGTCCTCAGACTTATCTTCTGTCACCCTTCCATTCATCTCTACTGAACAGGAAAATCAGGGGACACAGCATAAACACATCAGAAAATGCCCAGGAGCCACCCTCTCACAGACATGAATCCTGTTCCACCTGTCTGGCGCTAGACAGGGAATGCAGGTGCCACAGTAACCAAGAAACACTTGTTAAGGTTTGGGTTTTTTTAGAAAACCTTTGCTACAAGCACGTTGGAAAACAGGTCTTACTGTTCTGGATAGCCAGACTTTAGGTTCCCTTATTTTATAACTGGAACAGTTGCCATGATATGTGAGGTTTGCACAGAGTATCTATGTCACAACACAACTGGTGGACAGGCTGCAGCTACTAAGTTATCAGATTCCCCATGCCAGTGGTTTTTCTGCAATTCAGTTGGATTTAGACCAGCAGTAGCTCCAAACCAGAATTCTACTAACTGTTTATATTAACAAAATATAATTGGGACATGCCAGATAAAATCTGACTTGTATCTGTCTGCTGTGGAAACATCCTGCTGCCATATCCTATGGATTCAATTCATCTTCAGTTACAAAGGATAGCCTACAAGAAACTGGAAATACTGGAGCTTCAATGATATTCCTCAGTTGAGATCCTGGCACAGCCAGAACCTCAGTGATCCCTGCAATGACCAGTGAACATAACCCAAGGACCTTGAGGTCATGACCTGAAATAATTACAATTTTGGAAGGTGTATCTTGAGTTTTAGAAGGAATCTCTACAGAAGTAGCAAGCATCTTTGTTGAACTTTTGGAGCATGCATACATAGTGTGACACTACAAAGGAACTACAAATCCTACTCATCACTATATTTGAGTTAATAACAAGTAAAACTGAGGAGATGGAATGAAGGGAAAAAACGGTGTACAGTCAGAAGGGGGCACTGAAAAAAAAGCCAGTTTTTCTAAAAGAGGCAAAGCAGGTTGGTAAATTGTTTGGTCTTGAGAGATGTCAACACATTTCCAAGCTGTGCAATCCGAAATCAATGAAATGCTGAAATGCTTCAGCACACCAACATGACTGCAGCTGCAGCACCAGGTACCTAAACAATAGGAATTTCACTCAAGAGACAACTCTAGAATAGGAATACTTTTCCCAGATTACTTAAAACAAAATTCAGATTTTTCAAACCAGAACCTCTCTTATTACATTGCATCTCAAATTCATGGTAATCAGCAACTATTTGTCTGTGTTCAGCTCGGGAAACTTCCAGTTCAGACATCAAATCAATGTCAATCAACTCTTCCTGTTGACAAACCAACTGCTTACTTAGCACCTTGTTTTAAAGCATTTTGATGTCAGGGATGTTCTTTTTTAATGGCTTTCATTACCTGGCAGGTGATTTTCTGATGCAGCCTTCTTGAGATGTAGAAGACTCTGAGCCTCTGACGTCACATTATTCTGGTTTAAGAGATTCTGGGCTTCCTCATCTACAACATCCAACAGATACTGAACAACTTCATTGTGGTCATCCTCATCATAATACTCATCATCTGGAACCTCTGATCCTGAAAACAAATAGTGCAAAATGACAATTTTTCCCAGTATAGAATGGTTTGGGAAAACTAATTTAAAGGGGCAGGCACATGGCATTATTTCTAGTTTTATCTTTTTTTCCCCTTTATTTCTCTCCAACACAAAATCCAATTTCTATTAATCTACTTTCAACATTAACTAACTCCTATAAAGCTAAGCACAAGACTTGGAAATGATCTTCTAAAAGTGACTGCCAGCCTAACATTTACTTATTTCAGCAAATTCAACCATGCCATGATTCTCTTGCATGGGTACAATAAAGACAGAATAATGCAGTCCCCATCTCATCTCCTCTTACCTGATTTGTCAATGTGTTTAGGAAAATCTGACATTTGGTTGGTAAATCCAAGGGAAGGTGCATCTTCTGCTCCTGAGAGGTTCATTAGTGCTTTTGTGTGATGGATATTGTTTTCTGTATTTCCCTGAGAATGCCCTAGGATGCCATTGCCATTGACCTGAGAAAGCAAAGAACAGTACAACTCTTGAAGCAGCAAACAACCACTAAAAAGTTCTCATCTCTCCTCAGCAATAAATAAAAACCTCTATTCATATCATCTGAGATACCTTGTGATGGGTGGGAAGTTTCACATGACATAAACAAATAAAAAAATTAAAGCAACTAAGAAAGAAAACCACATACTGATGAAGCAACAGCTTCTACAAGAGAACACATAGTAGTATTTAACGTTATTATAGCCCACAACACAGCATTCCTAAGGAAAAACTAAGGGGAAACAAAGAAAGAAAGCCACTTAGAAAATATAATATGAAAGTGTGGGATGTGGGGTTATAATTGTTGAAGTGGTTAAGGCCTATGTTTAACAGAAAGCCCTGTAGGAAGGCACAGGGGGGCAGGGTGGATGGCTGGAAGCTGATTGAAGGGTGAGAAGCAGTTGTGAGTGAATGTGTGGACAGCAGATAAATGGAAGCTGATGGGTGATGGGATGCATGGACAGCAGCTACAGCTGAGCAGCCAGTGGGTGCCCTTTTTTTGTTAAGTTTTGGCTATGTCTGGTGAAAGTTAAAAGTATAAAAGGGGATTTTTACAATAAAGATTTTTACAATAAAGATGCATAAAGGGGGTCTGCGTCTCTTTGCTCTCCATTGCTACATGAAAACATCTGCAGAAACTGTGGGTGGAACGGAGTGTTCTGGATGATAGCCTTGCATCCTTCTCATAAGACAATTTGCCTTTCAACAAAGCAGTGCCAAAGAAAGAGCAGATCAATTTAAAAAACTTGCATATTTATTATGACAACTGCTTATTCATGTCAGTTGATGATAGTGGGTTTGTATACTTTGATCAACAGATTGTTTCATTCATTTATTTAGTTTTTGAGTGTTTGAAGTAGATTCTTTTCTCTGGTTCATGGTAACAGGCACAAGAGAGGAACATTTACCTTTGGCCCATAAGCATCAGTTGACTTTTCTGTTTTATCACAGGGATCACCACAGGAACAACCTAAACAAAAATGGGGAAAAAACAACTTTTTATCTGAAATTAAATTAGCCCCCATCAATTATTTTTATAAAAAAGCAAGGTATTTAATACTATGTTATGACATGAGCAGCCTGGTTTTCTGTGCACTGCCAAACTTCCATCTGAATGACTACACTTCATATAATGGCCTTTTGAATGTTCTATTTAATGGGATCAGAAAGCATGAAGGCTAATACAAGTAACCAACTCAAAGCAAAGAAAAATGTTGATAAATAGTTTAACAACTTACAGTGAAAGCATGCACCTTTGAGAACAACACTGATTCCCCTTTCTTCCAAACATACAAGATACAGCCCCACAAACACCTGTCATTGACTATTTTTAAAAAATTTTAAAATATCTGACATCTGGGTCCTTCTTTAAATGAACCCTTCTGCTCTATATTAGAGAGAATTTCTAAACTACATGAGAAATGACATCATAAAGACACTATTGCTGAATCTCTTTTCATGGAGCTTTTAGAGGAAAGATCAAGCAAGCTCCTGTTGCAGCTGGTCACAATAAGATACTAGGATAGTATCTTATGGCCCATATCAGTTATAAACAGGTGCATTTCACTTTCTATGAGTAAGTACACAAATCCTACCATTAGCTTTCATTGGCCATGGACTTGAGTTCTCAGGGCTTTTGGATTTTGGGAACACTGCATGACCATCTCTGTGAAAAGAAAAAATTACAGGAATATTTATTTTAAACAACCACAAAATACGGTAATATTGAAGTAAACAGTACTGGTAAAACTGCTAATCATTCCCAACCAACTTGGTGTCATTTGCAAACTGAATGATGACCCGTCCAATCCCCTCTTCCAAACCATCAACAAAGAAATAAAACGGCACTGGCCCCAGTACAGAGCTTTAGGAAAACCCCACTAGCACCATCCACCATCACTCTCTCACTCTACCCAGTTTTTAACCCAGTGAAGAGCATCTCTCCAAGCCATGGGCTGCCAGCTTCTCCAGCAGAATGCTGTGAGAGGCAGTATCAAAGATTTCACTAAATCCAGTAGAGACATCCACAGCCTTTCCCTTATCCATCAGATGGAGAACCCAGTCATGAAAGTAGATCAGGTGGGCCAGGCAGGACTGCCTCTCCTGAACCCCTGCTGGCTGGGTCTGATCCCCTTGTCCTGTACGTGCTGTGTGGTCACACTTGGGGTGATCTGTTCCTTCCCTAGCACTGAGGTCAGGCTGGCAGGCCTGTAGTTCCCTGGATCCTCCTTCCAGCCCTTTTTTGCAGATGGGTGTCACACTGGTCTACCTGCAGTCACCTGGACCTCCCCAGTGAGCCATGACAAGTGATGGAGAGTGGCTTGGTGACCTCTCCTGCCAGTTCCTTCCATATCCTTGGATGAATCCCATCCATCCTCACAAACTGTGAGCATCCAAGTGCCACAGCAGCTCTCTGACTAACTCCTCCTGGATTGCATGGGGTCTATTTGAACACTTGTAATTCACAGCTGGACACAGCCTTGTGTTCCCAAGAAGCACAAAGCACAGCAAGTACCACATACCCTTGTGCTCCCCTGCAGCACAAAAGCTGTGAATTTACAGACCCTTTTTGGTGGAGTCAGTTCTCAGTAACATGTTGTGAATTCCCATGTTTTACTCATATACTCCTACATACACTCGTACAATCATGCAAGAAAACCACAAAGTATAGGGAAGCATTTGCTCCCAGAACACACCTGGTTACTTTGAGCACCACTGTTGGAAGGCATGTTTCCAGCATTCTTTTGGCTTCTTTCAGAGTCATTCCTTGTGTGCTTACTCCATTAATGTAATGGATAATATCTAGTACATGGAGACTCTCCTCTCGGGCAGCAACTGATTTGGGAAGAATGTCACTAATATACACAACTTGATAAAGGCTGTCATGGCCTCCTGATAATGACAAACCTTGGCAGGGAAAGAAGGAGAAAACAAAAAAAATCGAGGTTTCTTTGCAACTGAAGGGGAAGATTTTTCCTTAGGGCAAAAAGCAGATTAATTCCATGTTACCTAGCTCCTCCTTATGGCACATGAGTGTAATGTCAGGCAGCAAATGAGGCAACACTGGCATCTTTGGTAACTCCAGAACACGCCCTAGCACTAATCTGACAGTCCTGGGGGCAGCTCGGAGAAAGTTGACTGCATCAGTATGGCTCATGTTGGTGACATCGATGTCGTTAACCTGCAACAACAAAAGCAACACCTGTTAGATCCCAAATGAGACAGCATTACTGAGGAGGCATTTGTTGTTGTTCTCAACTGCTACTGAATCATGTCTCTCAGAAGGTGTGTGCCTTCGTTCTTTAATCACATTTGACTTGGCTTACAACACAGTTCATTTTTTATTTTTGGACTCCAAGTTGTCCTTTCCATGCAGTCCCTGTACATGAAAACATTAATTCTCTCACTTTTATCAGCCGGTCTCCAGGCTGTAGTCTCCCGTCGCTTTTGGCAGGATCCTGAACAATGTCATGGATGTAGCAGCCAACACTGTCGTTACCTTTGGTCACTGTAAAACCCAGACTGCCCTTTTCTGACTTTGTCAGAGTCACTCGGAGCTCCACTTCCTAGGGGGACAAAACAGCACTTTACAACACAGGCAGTCAGAAGAAATACTAACATTTTACTGAATTTAAGACAGCTGGAAGCAGACAACTGATTTACCTACTGATTTAACTGGGACACAAATCTGGAACAAGACATATTTCTTATCAGACTCAGCTTAGCTGCTTCTAATAAGCATCTCTAATGAGTTCAGACAGAACCAAATAATGTTTTGCATGGAAATATCACGGGGCCAACAGTCTATGAATTAAACAAAATTTTGAAGGCACACATCAAAACTCATACCTTATTTTACCCTTATCTAGCTGCCACATGTAAGAAAGGCTCTGTATTTTTAAATATCTCAACACATCCATAATTATTCAGAACAAAATAAGTGAACATGTTTTCCTACGGTGAGACAGTATCATAGAGCTTATCTTGAAACTGAACACATGCACCTGTTTTGCCCATTTTAATTTGTATTAATTTTGATTTGGAAGATATGGGTCTGCCTCATTTGCATGAAAAAAAAATCACAGTGCACCAAGAAGGATGCAAAAAAACTTCACAAGAAGGGATAAGAAAAATAGTTTCTTGTCAAAATGGAGCATTGGCTAGAACAGCTTTATAACCTGGAAGACCCTCATAACTGGGATGTATCAAGATTCAATTTCAATTGTTTTCAATCTTTGATTATGTGAGGATATGGAAGCCCCTTCTGATATACAAGACATTTCTGTGATGTCAAGAATCTTAGAAGAGCCTCAAAAATAGGCTCCATCTTGCAGCAGAGCAGGAAGTTTTTGGAATACAGTCAAAAATGTGCCATAGAACAGGGTCTTCTGATGCCGTTGATGCCTCAATTTATCCTCTGACCTCTGAACAACCCCCTAAAATTAAAAGAGCAGAAGCAAGATACCTGCTATTTAAGCTCCCTCTGAGTACATGGTTGAGTGGTAGGTAAATATTTAATGCCAAAGTTTCCAGGATGAAATGACCCATGAAATGGACATATACACATAAACCTGTGTACACTTGGATGCCTCCACATACACAGAGGGAAACGTATCAGCTCTTCAAGAGCCCACACAGAAAATATCTGCAGACACTGGTATGAGCAGCTGCCATTATCAATTACAAATGACAATGTATGTGCCATTTATAAGGCACACACCCAGATTAGTGCAAGTACAACCCACAGCTATCCCACTTGCAAACTGATGTGCCTAATTTCTATCCACTCTCGGCTAAATCACAGCTAAAACAACCACAGCAGGACATTTATGCTCCTGAAAGACAGAAACAGTGTATTACTGGCTCATATTCTTCAGCATTTTTTTCCAGCTGGGTCAGCAATGAATCGATTTCTCCCAGGTGTGAAGTCAGCTCAGAGACAGGAGTAGCGTAACAGCCGTTTATTAACATGGACGTGGTAACATCAGGTACAGTTCTACAGGTTGGGATCACTGGCAAATCCAAAGGCACATCACTGCAGATAATGCAGAAAAAAAGAAAAATGGGAGTCAGTACAATGTGGCTGTCATCCATAAATTAATATATGAGCCAAGGCTGACTTTATGCTGATTGAAAAAGCAAACCAAAAGAAGTATTTCTATGAGTAGGTCCAATAAACTTCTCTCATAAACATTTCTGCAGGATGATGAGGATCATTATCAGCAGCATACCTGTCCTCAAGCTCTGCCTTGCCGGGAGCCTCTTGCTCAGGACACAGGATGGTGCGAACAGCGTCCACCTGACCAGGGCGTGCCTCAGCTTCACCTGAGCTGTGGTACAGCCCAGAGCTCCAGCCAAGGCCCACCTGTGATGCTGACTCCATCACCTCCTCATCACCACTTCTGCTGCTGTCACTGTAGCTGTCTCTTCTAGAGGGAGATTTTAGCCTTTTCTTGCTCAGATCAGTAGTTTCATTTTCATCTGAGCTGTCACCTTGCTCTCCATTTGATGGACCAGAAACTTCTCTGCTGACCTCTGGAAAAACTTGTGGGGGCGAGTGGATGGGGGTCTACAAGAGCAAAAGCATTTAATTCATCATAATCCAGTTCTGATGACAAAAGAAAGTTTCAAAGACTGCATAAAATTGCCAAAAACAAGGAGTCAGTGGCTACTGACTGAACTGTGGAAACATAGCACAGTTTCAAAAAGTTGAATGCAACTTGACCAAGACAAAATATGCAAAACTTTGAAACAGGCTGCTAAAAAACTTGAAATTCATCTAAGGAAAATACTTTAGCTTCAGAAAGCCTGCTGAAAGATGCTTCTAAACTATGCCAGCTTTCTTCTATTCAGCTACCAAGAAGTCTCTTGCAACCAGAAGCTGAAGCTCACAGAGCTACTGAAGTCAAACCAGTCTCACAGATGAGGGAAACAGAGAAGCTGTCAACCAAAAAGCAACAATAGCAGACTGCAAAAACTACGATTATTTATGACAAATGGTGACTGTTAACCAAGTCATTAACTCACATGAGAATGAATAACTATTTTGCAAATTGTCATTTTGGAAATATGTCATCCAGCAGACAGAAAAGTTTTAAAAGCTTCATTTTATGCTTTCACGGCCAGATTCTTGTGTACATGAACACATCAATCTGTGATAGTGTAAAGAAAATGTTTTATTTTGCTCTGCTTTTAATAAATGCACTGTTTTATTAAAGTTCCTGTTAAAGTTCTATAAAGTTCTACTAAAGTTCTACTGTTATTCCACATTACAAACAGGTCTGTTACAGGAGTTGTTATTTCTATTATTAGTTTGCTCAGTTGCTTATCTCTCACTCCAGTCTTAACTTCACTTAAATTTTTATTTGTACATTTAAACTTCTCTCACTAGACTTGAATGATTTTATTGCTTGAAAATAATATTAAAATAACTCAGAATCACAGAATCAGAGTATCCTAAGATGGAAGAGACCCACAAGGATCATCCAAGTCCAATTCCTCGCCCTGCACAGGACATCCTCAGGAATCGCACCTTGTGCTTGAGAGTCTTGTCCAAACGCTTCTTGAACTCTGGCAGGCTTAGTGCTGCAATGAATTCCTTGGGGAACTTAAACTGAAGACCTGTCTCCATTAATTTTACACTGCCCTGTATTATAGAAAGCCTAATTTTCAGGCAATTTGTCCTCTACACTCCCTTTTACTGAAACGCATTTCGTTTCCACTTCTTCAAGTATCCTAAAGTAAATCTTCAAGTATCCTTTTGTTCCTTCAGTTTATTTACTAGAGCATTTTGAAAATGTTCTTTGGAACACCTCTAATTTCCAGGAGGTAAATATGACAACCTTTTCTCTGTTTTTACATACATCAACACTAAATTTGTGTTTTGCAGAATATCCTTTGCAGAAATATTGTATTTCTATCTGATATCAAATCCAAAGCATTGGGCTGCAACAAAATCTCTGCCCCACAAACACTGTATTAAATCTATTTCTCATGTCTTCTCAAGCTTTTGAAACCATTCATGTCCTTTTTGCACACAAAACAGTGCACTCCTAAGGGATTCATTCCAAGAACCACATTTCTGTGAGCACTCTCCCCATTATTCCACCTGTATCTTGCATTTAACCAACTCACCAACCCACCAGACAATAAATGAACCTTAAATAGCAAATGATGTTTAAAAAAAACCACATGCCAGACACCTTACCAGCAATGAAGGATCGATGTCTGGTAGTATTCCAGATGGTGGCCGGCAAAGGAGAAGAGAGACCTCTGGAGATGTTCCCCTCAGAGCAGAGATGACTTCCTATGGCCACAAAGGGGTTCATTGTCAGATGCAGCCTTGCAGGACTACCCCAGCATGAGTTTCACTACTATAGGTACAAACCTGCTGGGACAAACCCTTCAGTGATGCCCCGTTCACTTTCAAAATGACGTCCCCGATCTCTATTTGCCCGCTCTCTGCAGCTGGCTGCCCAGGGAAGAGCTTCTTCACCCTCACAATAGTTGATCCCAGCTGCTCTGGGGTCAGGTTATCTTCACGGCAGAAACTGAACCCAAGGCCTGAGCTGTTCTTCAAGAGTTTCACCTCAAATGTGTTCTCTGAAAAAGAAACATTAACTTATAATTTTCTATAGCACATAGCCATGGAAAGAGTGTGTGGTGCTCTTATTCCAGATATGACAATATGCAATCTCCCCCTCACATGGTTCTTTCACCGAGTTGAACAAAAGTGTTACCCAAAAGATCCCCCCAGGTTAAAGGGGACAAAAAGCTGATCACCACTTCTCAGTCTGCTTGCTTGGCCGGACAACATCAATATGCGTCTCCAAATGATTATTCCCCAAGAAGTCTATTAAGGAATTTTTTAAAGCACAGAGTGACACAACCTTTCTCCCCACTGATCAAGCAATAGTGAGAGAAGGAACTGGAGCTCCTGGCAGACAGGACAGTCCCCATGCAAGAAGACCCAAAAGTATCTGCAGAGGTTCTGCCATCTGGGTAGGCTTCCCTTGACTTGCACAAGTCACCAGCAAGAGAGGCTGAATTATGTCAACCTCAGTCAGGGGCAAAAATCCTTCTCTCCTTATCTAGTTCTTGATGTCTTCTCTCTTCAAAGACAGGAACTGCAGGACCCACAGAAGCAGTCATTTATATATAACTATCTAAATTTCCCTTGGCATCCCTTAGCAGCCCCAGCAGCATCCCCTTTACTCCAACCTTGCTACAGCCTTGCCATCTAAGGCTGGTGAAACTGGGAAACAACAGGAAATACTGAAAGTGAACAGTTAAACAAAGTAACTATGATGTGAAATGAAGTCTTAAGAAGAAACAACATCACTAAAAGAAAGAGACTGCATTAAGTGCAAGGGCTTGGTATAGATTCTTACCCACTCCATTCCCAGCTTAAGAAGTGAAGAAAATACTATGAAACCATGGGATGCTTTGACAGTTAAGATAATTGTTCCGTGTGAACTGACCTGCAGTGACAAAGCTGTAATCTTTGGCATTTGAAGATTCTGCCACTGGCTTCTCTGGAGGCTCACACTGCCCCACCTGATTTGGGAGCGTGCACTGTGGTGTCACTGGAGCATGAGCCCTGGCCCCTGAAAGCTGACCTTTTTCCAACAGCAGGTGCACCACCTAAAGAGAGAAAAATTCTCCAGTTAACTGGGAACAGTCACAGAGGTATCACAGTCTAGAGTATATGTCTCCTTCTAATTTCTCAGAGTCCAAACTTTTACAGCAGCAAGTGTTATAGACACTCCCCATCCCATATATATCCTCTGATTATTCCTTTTTAAGGGCTGTTAAATGGCAACCTCCAAAACACACTAACAGACTTGCAAGATACTTGCCAATAGAATAACAAAGGGTTTTCTTCCTTAAAAGTTGTAAGGGTGTTTAGAGTGTTAAGAGGTGTCAAAGACAGTGTCACTTGCACATTTGTACAGGGAATTAAGTTTAAAACATCTTATAAAATGAAGACAAAAAGTAGTTCTCAGCAGTTCTGAACGTGTACACTCACTGGCTATTTTCAGACATGCCAGGAAGCCAAGGAGTCTAAGAAAGGAAACCTAAAATAACAACATCAACACTGGGGAGAAATCCTTTACGTCTTTACCTTGAGGTTCCTTTGCTTCTTTTCACTCATAGAGAGCTGGTTTACCAGAGAGGAGTAGAATCAGCAGCCACTCACCTGGCCCGTGTTTCTCAGTGTTTCAACAGCTTGCTTATGGGTAGCTCCTTCCAAACTAATCCCATTGACAGAGAGCACACGGTCACCTACATTAATAATTTAAGAAAAAGTAGGCAGAGCATCACCTATAAAACATCTATGATGCACAGAAATCTTCAAGTCTGAGCTAACAAGGACAGTTATTTAAGGAAATTCTCCCTCCCCTCCATGTTCTGAATCAAGAAGAAAACTTTGCAAATAAACTGTACGGTTCAAATCAAAGGTCTTCTGCAATCTAATGATTCTGAGGGGTAATCCCATGTCAAAACTAGTGTTAACCATCAGAGTGACAGCCTGCCAGAAAGCTCAGACTCTATTTAAAACAAATCTTAGTCCACAGTGGGAATGCTCACTTCAGTGAAGAATGTGGCCTGGCTTACAAACAAGAAGAGCCATAACAATTAAAGCATTTTCTGTATTGAGTTGCCAGGCGTGCCAAGCAAGAAGGCCATAAATAATGCCAAGCCCTCTCTCTCTGTGCCTGGAACAGAGAAGCATTCTCCATTAACATAGGCTGCTTAAGTGAATAAAAATCCCACAGGCTATCTCCTATTTTTCCCCTCCACAGCCTCAGCATTGCTGCTTCTGCAGTTGTTCTACATCAGCTTTTTAATCTTCACCTGCAGAATTAGCCATCAAGGCAATGAAATGACAATTGCAACAGCTTGGAAAAATAGCTCTTCTTCCTAGTGAATAAGGTACAAGGACAGGAGGCAAACAGAGTGCTAGCTTCCAGGCCATAGGATATTGTCAAGTCCCCCACAGACAGTCCTCTGCCTTTTTTTCATACAGGAGTCCCCACTGAAAAAATGGAAATCCTACCTTTTTCTATTCTGCCATCTGCTTCAGCTGCTCCCTTGGGAATAATCGCTTTCACATAAATACCACCATGCCTTATGCTAGTATTTATACCACCCTAAACAGAAAGCAAAAATAGGATTGTTAGTC
Source organism: Sialia sialis (assembly GCA_009812075.1). NCBI lineage: Eukaryota > Metazoa > Chordata > Aves > Passeriformes > Turdidae > Sialia > Sialia sialis. The sequence continues at coordinate 3,490,933 of VRYO01001865.1, forward strand.
TTTTTGCAGTTAGAATACTTAGTAATTAAACACAGTATCACACAAGGAAAACTGATTTTAGGAAGCATTTGGGCTACTGGCATGTAGAAAACCAGAGAAACTATCAAAACCAAAATGTCACATCAAGCATGTTCAGTGCAGTCATGCAATTTGCTACAAATGAAGTTGGAGTGGGAAGGTTGTAAAAACACAATGCATCACAATGCAAATGCACAAAACACAAATAAATGTCCTTCAGCAGAAACATGTCTGCATTTGCTGGACTTTACATGCTTGCATGCACACCAAAGCTCAGACATGTGCAAGAGCACAGCATGCCAAAGCAGGAGATGCACAACCATGCAGTGTCCTACTCCAACACAACTTCTCTGATGTAACAGGAAATAAAGGAGTGCTGCTTTCTCTCAGCTCAGCCAGGCTGGAAGGTCTAAGCTGCTCAAGTTAAATTGACATTATTTTTGGAGGGTCTTGGCCTTTCTGCTGATTGCAGCAGGGGTCAGACTAGATGATCTTTAAATGTCCCTTCCATCCTAAACCATTGTGTGATTCTGGCTCACTGTGCTCCACAGACTTACAGGGAAGAGGAAGACCAACAGTGTGTTAATGTTCACTCCCAAAGCACACAGTATTAAAGTGAAAACTTAATCCACAGGTAACTGCACACCTCTGTGCAGCAAAACAAGGCAGGGGCAGAATAGAGGCTGGAAAAGCAAAGGGCAGTGAAGACACCACCTGGTCACCCCTAAAGGGAAATCTCTGCATTGGCTGGCATCTTCTAACATCTCTACAAAGCCACTGCATACATACAGCAGGTCTGGTGCTACTCAGTAACCAACTCCTGCTCTACCTTTGTTCCTTCAACTGTCTCAAGCAATGGAGCATGACTTTGAATAGACTGGGATGCCAAAAATAACAGAATTTCCTTCTGCTCCTCTTACAATCCTAGCCATATATATATGGAAACAATGCTAGGCCTGTAAATTGTTCCTCCACCAAAGATAGCTGAATATTAAAATATATTAAAATGTACTTTTTAATACAAGAACAGATGCAGGGAAGATGAGTGTATCTCACTTGTAAATTATTCTCCACTTCCCTGAAGTGCCACTCTGCAGTATGACAGGCCCTAAAGATAAAACTACCTTCAAAATCTTGTAGTCTGAAGAGAAATCAGTCTTAAAAAATATATTTTTGCCTCATATTGCAAGAAAGCAGTGTCAGCCAGGTCTCATTTGGGTTTAAGTAGTTTTTTGCTTTCTGCCTTTTCTCCAGCAGAGGGAGAACACTGAACATGGTGAATGTGAGTGAGCGTGCACAGATACTCTTAAATAACACTACCACTTCCACTGCCTGCAGTGCCAGTCTGGGAGGGTCTCATTTCCTTCCTTGTAAATTTGCCACAAGATTAGGTAGCAAGGGACAAAGACCATCTTGCCTTTTGTACTCACAAAGCAGCATCTGTGATAAGAGTCTATTAGGACTTTGGGGCTCCACCATAAAACAAAAAACAAGAATTACTTAAAGGGCAGATTACAGGAAAATTAATATAAATTAATAGTATTACTTTTCAGTTTCGGTAAGATTAATCACACATCAATAAATCTATATAGTTAAAGTGATTCCAGAAAATATTTTGCTTCCTTGTAATTTAGCAATTTAATGGGTTGCTGGGAGTAGAGAAAAAGAGAAAACATCTAAAAACCTTGTCAAACAGTACCGTGACACTTATTCCCAAGCCGTTATCTTTTTTTGCTAGTTCAACCTCAAAGATATCTCCAGGTTTAAGAAGCGTTGCAGAAACCTTTTTAGAATTCACTTTGTTTGCTGTATTCGATGAGGAAGAATCCTTTATTTACAACAAAAAAAAAAAAAAAAGGAGAGAGAAAGAAAAAGAAACAAACAAAACAAAAAGAGACAATGATTTGCCTTTAGAACAGATGTTTACAGATAAGATCCTAAAGGCTAGGGTTTTGAGTCAGACACAGCCAGAAGGAGTCCACCTGGCAAAGTCCAAATCAGTAAGACTCAAGGTTCACTTGCTTCAACTCTTCCATTCCTGCCATTGAACAGGTTTAGCACAGAAATATGCTTAGCCTTTAGCAGCCAAGTCTTTACTGCCCAAGTGAGCTGGTTACAGAACACTGAAACTGCAGTACTTCATCACTAGAGCAGCCTAGAGTCTGTTGGATTAATTAGCAGGAGCTGACACAATTTAATTGAATAACCTCCATCAGCTGAACAGAGGAATCACTGCAAGCTGGAAATAGATTTGTAGTGACATTGTGATGACTGTGTCCTTTTGGAAAGGTGAAGCAGCAAGCTGTGTCTGCTCAAGAGCATGACTCATTACTGAATTTTGATGCACAAGTGCAGTTTTTCAAGGATTAGATCAATCCCAGAAGACAATGAGTTCTGCTGCTGCCCATCCAGATGTATCCCTCCTACTTTCCTCTAGAAAAAACTTCATTTTTCTGCCAAGTGAATAAACTTACCTCTGGAGGTGGTCACTAGATTATGAACATATTGGACAAACACACAGAATTGACAAGTTTCCACAGCCTCAGCAAGTGCACTATAAGTTCATCCCAAAGCACAATTTGCCTCTAGTAAGACATTTTGTGACACTGGAAAGCTGTTTCAAGTTACAGAAGTGATTTTCTCCATTTATTTTGAACAAAATCACCATGCTATCAGAAATCAGCTACTAGTATTAGCTGCAGGCTAGGCCAGGCTGCTCTTCCCTCACATCCTGACACCCAGAGACAGCTTCAACACCACTATCACACTGATGGGAAATATTCAATGAAATCCACTATGCCTTTTTAGCCGGCTGCTGCTCCTGACTGCCGGAGTAAGTCGCTTCATCCATGTCGGAATCCCCTCGGTCAGAGTATTCCACAGGCTCCACTACCCCAGGCCTTTTATTTTTCGCTCGAGTACTGTCTGATGAGGATCTTCTCTTCTCGATGGCTTTGGAGGCCCCGGCCTGGCACTCGCTGTGATGCTGATTGTCGTGCTGGGCTCTCCCGCTCGTGCGCTTGCCGAAGAAGGCGGCGGGCTGGCTCTGGGACAGGCTGGCACTCTCTGTCCTGGAATCCTGGGAGCTCATGCTTCCATCCCGCTTGCCTCCTGACAATCCAGACAGGCTCCCTGAAACAGGCCTCTGGTGACCCCGGCACCGGCTGTGCTCCTCTGAAGAGGACTCTGCCTCATTGTCCTGCACTGAAGAGGGCCTCCTCAGGTAACCCCTGGCTCCATTGCTGATATGAGCAGTGTTAGACGATGCTGAAAACCAGGAGACAAGGCAGCCATCAGCAGCTGGCAACACCTTATCTGCAGCACGACACCCTTTTCTCAGCTTACAACCCAGGAAGGCTTTACCTGCCTGGATATTCCACAGAAAGCTCTCCACTCACACTGCACCCCCACCAAAGGTTACCCCAACACCTCTTCATTCTGTCTCTGGATACACAGCCAACCCAGCTGAGCTGCTTGCAGCAGGGACTGCAACCCTACCTTTGGACAACTTGTCCTTGGGCTGGGAGATGACAAGTGTCACATCCTCAGGAGCATTCTCCAGGATTTCCAACGCTGCCTGGTGGCTGACGCCTTCCAAACTCGTGCTGTTTATGGATATGAGGCGGTGTCCTGCACACAAAGAGTTGTTCAGATACAGTCCAACACCTACACTTTTATCCACCAATAACAACGTGTCATTGTACACAATGCATGGATTAAAAATTACTAAACTTCAAGTAATGCTGGAACAGGGAACTCTAATCATTTAAAAAAAAAAAAAAAAAAAAAGCCAAACCCCTAACCAGACCACAAACACTGGTCATATATCCTCTTTTTAAACCTGCCATGTCTTTACATATTATGATTTCTACCTTCTCTTTTGCTGTGAAAAAAAAAAAAAAAAAAAGAAAAAGCAGAAATCAGAAGTTAAATGAGCAATATGCAGTTCGGTTCAAGACATGAACTAAAATGAGAAGGAAACAGGAAAACATTTTTGTCCTCCTCCCCCACTACAGTTACAATATATCATTCCATTTCACTTTTTTCCAAAATCAATGTAGGGATTCTGAGTTTTAAAAACTTTAAATTAAAATGCTTCTGCAAGACAGACAATGGAAAATGAAGTCCTTATCTTTATACGTAACTTTAATTTTCTGCTACTTCAAGCTTTATAATTTTTACATTGATTTGTATGATTGCTGTTTTTGTATAATGAATAAAGAAGAATCACTAGCTTTCAGAAATTACTTGGAAAGTAACTGGAGGTCACTACGGTAAGTAAATGTGATACCCAGAGCCATAGATGGAATTTTTATGCTATTCACCTGGTTTTAGAGTTCCTTCCAAATCAGCCGGCCCTCCAGGAATAACTGAATGAATAAAAATTCCCAGATCAAGTTTCCCCGTCTTCTCTCCACCAACTATTTGAAAGCCTATAAAAAAAAAAGGCCCAAAGCAGGAAAAATGTCAGTGATCACTGTGTAACCTAACACAAACAAAACAGAACAAAACTTAGAACAAACAAGAACTTAGTCATTCTAATAAATGTAAAGTAAAAAAAGCCCAGACACATCAAATTTAAATCTACATGGAAACAAACAGAAAGCTTTTTGGGTAAGCTTTATTGTATACTCTTGTTTTAAGCAACTGATTTAGTCTTTGTCTGTTCAGGACACTCCAGCAAAGGCTACAGAAGACAACTCTTGCAAGAGAAACACACAAACAGGTGATATGAAATGTACAGTTGCTGATCAGATAACATTTGTTTTCTATCACACACAAATTTCTGGTTTTCTCCATTGTTTGATGTTTGACACAGAATTTTGACCCGGGTCTTAAGATCTGTGTTTTCAATCTCCCTGTTTTATTTTGAGGCTTCTAATCCATTTCTGTTCATTCTACCATGTAAATCTGGGACAAATGTTACAGAGGAATAAACAAAGTAGAAGATACCAGGTCTTCTCTATTCTAGCTAAAACAGCAAAGTAACATAAACTGCATGGGGAAGAAAGAGGAGAAATAGTTAATTTCTTTGATTTCTTTTTTCATTTTTGCTCAATCTGTACATTACTGTGCAGTGTAAAGTTTAAGTATTACTGTCTTGTAGGCTTTTCTCCCCTCTCAAAATCACAATACAGTCTGATTTTGAATGACAGAACAATGTCCTTAAGGACATCTTAGAGAGTTTTCCTAAAGCACAACACTGACATCCAATTTTTCATTACTCATACAGGGAAAAATTATGTGGGTTTATGAAAAAAAATCAGTGGTAGAGGAAGGAATGTAATGCAAATACCTCATCTTCCAGGCTCCTTAAACATCAAATCAGTGATCAAATCTGATATTACAGGAGTAAGGAAAACACTCCACAACTAGTACATAATGCTTTTGTTGTGCCTTTTTTTTTTTTTTTTTTAAAAAGCATTCATTTAAAGTATTTGTCACAGCTCAAAGCTGTGAGGTTCCACAGAGACAAAATTCTATACTGAGCACAGAGATAAATCTCCAAGGCCAACTTCTAGGATGACTAGTTCACAATACAAATATTATCCTACATTTACAACATGGAAAAAACTGAAAAACAGACTTGCTCAACATCACAGACAATGCATTTAAAATGCCTCCACAATCCAGCAATTGCCTGCACTACTTTACTCAGTTCTACATTAAATGCTTAAATACAGAACAGAAAACCTTATTTTGCTTTTGGCTTCTAGAAATACATGTCAACAGCGATTTTAAAGCCACTTACCTAAGCCAAACTTTTCATCCTTTTTCAAGTTCACCAAAGTGATCTCTCTCTCTGGTGTGGCAACTCTGTTCTGTGTTGTTTGAAGAGAGTCAGCTGTAAAGCCAAAATTTCATGATCAGACACTATCTCAACATTTCCCTTCAGGTTTACTTTAAAGTTTTTTTCCATTAAAAAATGTTACTTCTAACTTGAAAAGCTGCTTTGATCTAGTGGGTACAACTTTCATCTTCTAAGCCATGGCCAAAGACAGAAAAAAAAACTCCACAAACCTTTCAACCCACTTCCATCTTCAGCAGTTAAAAGTCTTTTGCTCCAGCTAAGAAAAGCAGCTAGCACAGTCTTGTGGAAAGACAACATAATTGAGTCCTAGAATCTTCAACTTCATTAATCTCAGTTCAGGAAAATATTTGAATGTCTGCTTATGTGCTCTGCTCATAGGAAGGGAGGATGCAAACACAGTGGGTAAAAGTGAAACTGAGAGCCATTATATGAAATTACTGAGAGGTTACTCAATGAGTTCTCTTAATGGTGTTTCTTCATTAAAAACCAACCAAAATCAGAAGCATCTACTGAAACTTCTCTTGCTTAAATTTATTTCCTCATTTGCAACTCCACAGGCTGCTGATTCCACCTCTTCTAAAATCTGAGCATCTTCACAATAGAACTCTGACTCCTGAGGCTGAAGTAGACTCAGGCATTTAAGAGGCCCAAGGAGAATAATTTGGTGAAGAAAAAAAATCCACAAAAACAAATACCAAAAAAACCCCATCCCACAAGCAAACAAAACAAAATACAAACAAATAAGCCCCATCTCCTGAAACTTTAAGAGACACCAACATGCTTGCAAGTCTGAACTCATGGACTTGATTCCTAGAGAAGATATTCATCTGGTTCAGAAGTGCCTGGGATACTTTTGCCCTAAGTGGAAGAGGCCAGCAGAAGCCTAATGAGCTCCACACACTGGGACAAAGAGAGAACAAGTGATGCAGGGGAGTGCAGCAGAGCACATCAGCCAGAAAAAGGGTTTTTTTTCCTCCCACAAAACCACATCAAGTCTAAAGAGTGAAAGAACTAAAAGAAAACACAGAACCAGTAACCTCCCAACTCAGGGAAATGAACTTTCAAGATCATGATCTGGTAGGTAAGAGCACCCCTCAAGTCCCAAACTACACAGACACTATTCATATTTGAAAAATATTACCCACAGATATCTAAATCTCCCCCAAAAAAGCAATCCAAACTGACTGAATTAATTACTTATCAACTTACCACTCTCTTTTAATGCTGCTGATGACAGAAGATTTTCTGAAGTATTCATGCTAACACCTGCGACATGCATGGAAGTATTAGTCACTATTATCCATTTTTTTTAAAGTATAGAAGCTACCAGAAATTATTTCAGACTTTACACAGTTCACATGAGCTCGTTCACAATATCAAACTACTTCTTTTAAAAATGAATAAACATAAAACTAGCTTTGTATTAGCAAATCCAAATTACCCATGTACTCTAGCTGTAGTTTAAGGTTTGGATAGATGATAGCTCATGCAAAGGTAATGAATTCAAGGAAGGACAGATGTTTGGCCTTCATGACCATGGTTAACTTCAGGTAAAAGTAACGGATCTTAAGCAATGAAGTCAAAGACTAAGTTTTCTAACAATATTGGATATTGAATATGCTGAACCTAATAAAACCAACACAACAGGACTCTTGTAAAGGATTTTGTAAAGGAACAAACAAGCTGCTGCAGTAACAAGCAATTTGAACTACTTCTATTGAAAATAATTTGCATACGGAATAATATTTTCTTTGAAATTATCACAGCGAAGCAGACATGGCCCAACTTTAAAGAGGATAAAATAATAAATGTACCAATATATGAAAGTAAATGAGGGAAGATAATTCAAGTTTCTTAGGACAGTATCCCTAGCCTTCTCCAAATCTACAAGCCCCAAAGTTTCAGCTGTGTTTCACCATGCAAAGAACCCGTGTCCCTCAGCACAGGCAGTGTGATTCAGCAGCACTTTCTGACATGTAGCCAAGACCCTATCCAGAACTGCTGCCCAGAAGATTATGGGTAAGGACATGATCATACTAATTGTATAACTAAAGGCACAGAGTAAATGGCTGCAAGCAGTCACTACAGAACCTGCATGCCTCATCTCACTCTTCAGCATTCATGCTCTCAGAACTGAAAATGCATCTTTCCCAAGTCAGTCCTGGTTTCAAGTGCACTGGAGGGCAGATGTGGGATATCACACTCTGCTCTGTTTGCTTTTTTTTTGGTTTGTTTATAATGAGCCCCATCCCCAGAAACTTAACCATCTTCCACTTTTTCTGATGTTCTGTAACTACAGTAAAGCCAACCAGCATCTAAGGCTGCAAATATTTCAGTCATTGTAGTTTCTATTGTTACAATAAGGAATCATCTAGAACCAGAAACTGGTAACTTCCAGGTAATAAAAATATAGGTTTAATAACCCAGTGTTAGTTTAAGTGTATTTAGCTGCTCTGAATGTTTGGGTTTTTTTAATGTTAACTCTCTCTTAGTTAACAGGAAGACTACTTGTGTGCACTCCAGTCCTTGCCAAGTAATTGAAGTGCATCTGGCTTACCTCACTATGAAAGTGTTTCTGTGAAACACTCAGAGTACTGTGAAAAAAAGTTTAACTAAATTGTATTATATCTGAACAAAAAAAAAAACCCCAAAACCCCCCAAAAACCTCCCAAAGTGTGGAGTTACTACTAAGGGGCACTGATCAATACTCAACTAATGCAGAACAGTCACTTCCAAAAATACTCCCTACACCCTTTCCACAGCAAACACCAAAATATTTAGCCTTCACAAACAGACTGTGAAGAGTAGCAAATTATTAATAGATCCATACAACCAAATGGCACCCTGAAGTGACAACCTGGAAGCTGTTTTCTGCTACAGCTGTTACTTTACACCCTTGTGCACAGACTGGAGCTAACCAAAGGAGGATTTTTTGGATTCATTGCAATAATGGCTTGGATTGCTTTAACATGATACTCTACTCCCACTTTCAAACCAGAATATTACCATCAGTTAATAAATATATCAAAGCATTACACCCAAAGCAATTTTAGATGTTAGTTAGCAAACACAGTAATATTATTTTTTGCATGCTGACCTACAACATAGGCTTGACCGGTATCTTCAATGGATGATGAGTCTGATTCATTTTTCTTTCTTTCAGGGCTTCTACTTAAACCTGCATGAGATTTTGAACTTAAAGGGGAGAAGGAGAGAAGGGGAACCAGACAGAGGGAAGAGGAAGTTGGGAGAGGGAAGGATCAATGTAATAAAATAATGGCATGAATAATAAATCAAAACTGATGCAAAATGTACATTGACTGTACACAAAGATACTGCAGGGTGGTCAGAGAGACTCTTACTTGCTCAGTTTTAATGCTCCTGTTCCTGATCCAGTATCAAATTTTGGCATTTGCTGAAAGACCCTTCCCATTATATCTTCTATTTTTTTGGGGGAAGAGTCCAAAGCAGTAATAACATTTTTCCTCGGAGGGTAAACAGAGATGTGACTCTGACTCAGATCATGAAACGATTTGCTCATAACTCTGGGTCTTTCCTCCCATGGACTCTTCTCGTTCTTGTCCCTTGCAGAGCCAGGAAGAGGCTGGAAGAGTGAGAGCTCAGAGCAGGACAGTCTCTTAAGGATCTCGGCTTGGACAGACAGGGGTCGAACAGCAAGTCTGTTTAGAGTGCTGCTGGCCAGGCTGCCAGTGCTGATGGCTCGGCCCATGTTGAAGCCTTTGACAGAGTCTGCGTGAAGGTTCAGGCTCCTAAATGAAGCCCTTTCTGTGGAAATTAGAGAAAAACAACCAACAAAACTCAAACAATTGAAGTTATTCAGTAGAGCTAGTGTGACCACCTTGTGTAAAGCATGCTTTTTAAACAACCAACTAACACAAAATGTATTTTCTTGAGATGCTTAGCAGTATATATCATCATCAGAGATACAAAAGCACCCACCATGGAGTTTGCTCAGGAAGCAAAGTTTGGAGTTCATGACACTACAGTAACCCAAAGTCTAAAACCACAGAATATTTATCCTCTTATTAGCATGAAAACTCATATTCCCTGTTAGGCTACTGTGCCTTATACACAAGCACATCATCTCCTTCTGCAAAACAAATAATATCCTCAAGCCAAGTGACCTGGAAGACTGCACTTCCTTTAATCTGCTCATAAAAGCCTTTTTCAGGATTTGAACAAATAGGGCTCCTCCATCTCCACACTATCAGATGCTACCAAACTTCCATCCATCCATTGCTTTATTTTCTTTGCATATTTACAGTACAGCTGCAAGGCCATGAGGGCTTGGCAGCATCTCTGCCCAGTTACAGAGCCAGTCCACTCAGGTGCCCTTAAGGACCTCCACTGCCACAAACATCCTAGCACAAAACAGAAAGTGTTGACTTTGGGGTTTGCCAGACTTTTTGACTCATTAGCAAGGATTCCCTTAAGCAGCAGCTTAAGAAACAGGTCTTGGACTGCAATTAAATTACTGCCAGCTGAGTCGTGGGAACTGTCTGGGTGGATGTTCTTAGCTGAAAGCAAACTCATGATCATACATCTTAGCCTAAACCCTTCTTAATTCAGAGCAGAGCTGAGCAGGGCTCCTTTCTATTACCCAGCCTGCCTCCTGAGCATGGCAGATAAGTTCCTGTGGCTTGGTTCTTACACAGGGACTTAATAAGCTGTGGCAAATGGCTGGCTGGTTAGACTTAAAGGAAATCAGGCCACCTGAACCCTTCATAAACTTCACTGATGTCTTGGAGTTAGTTCAAAAGGAAGTCTCAGGAAAAGCAATCCTCAAATGCATATATATTTCTGATTTAGGGTTAACCAGTGGGTTTTCTTAACCCTACATGCATGTAGGAAACAAGCTACTTTCGGAAGCTGCACTGTAATTCAAAGGGAAAATTCTCCTTTTTGGTACACATCAAATTAGGTTTAATGGTAAACACCATGACATTTAGAAAAGAGTGTATTTGATAAATGCAGCCTCAGTCCTGCCATTCCAAAAGACTTCACTGCCTCCAATACCTCAGGCAGGAATTAACTGCCACAGTAACTCAAGCTTCCTCTGTAACAAGCATAGAGGTGGTGAAGAATTAGTTGTGGAAGGTATGTTTTTCTGTCCTTTCATCAGGTGAATTAGTATACAACTACCACTTCCTTATCCACACCCAGCACCTCTTCTAGCCAAAGCTACCAGGCTACATAAGCTACAAAGGAATGATTTTGCTCAATCAGACAAGAAATCCACAAATCCCAATTTCCTGACTGACAGAAGGCATCAATGACACCTGCACTTGCTGTGTTCTCATCATGGGGAAGAGTACCCTAAGAAAATATGCTGAGGTCTCTTCTCTTGTCATTGTGTTTACCCTCTGAGAAGAGAATTTCTATGGATTTCAGATGAATACTTTCACATCATTAACTATATTATTTAGGCATTAGGCTTTTCAAACCTTCTGCCAATCCTGTAACTGAAAATTCTCATGTGCTCAAAACTCATCTGTAAGGTTGACTTAACCCTCATTTCATTTCTTTTTGTTTTTCTATATGCCTTTTCTGGAATCCAGAATGCCCTTTTTTAAACTATTACATATGTCCTTTTCTTTACTATTTTGCTAAGTGATTCCAACTACCAGCTTTTACTGACATATTAAGGGTTTGAATAATATTTAGTAAAGCTATGACAACAGCAAATTTTTTGTTTTAATTGTTTTTACGTTTAATAATCAGCGTGCTGGAGTAAACCATAATGCTAATTTGTTTGCTTCTGATTACAAGTGATTGATGAAATCTGGGATCTCTGATTTCCAAGTGATCTGCACTGCACAGAAGCTAACTATTGTTTTCCAGATTCCCACAGCACAACACATATTCCATCTGTTAAGAGCAACCAAGTTTGCCTAGCCAAGAAAGCCTTCCCTGTATTGCTTTTTTCTGCAATTCAGGATAAGCAAACTCTAAATCAGAGAATGGTACAAAGCCTTTAAGTCACTTGGTCTTATTTCTTTGCCTGAAGTTGGCTGAGCCAAACAGAACAGAAAAAAGGCTGGATAGTTGCCATATGCCTTTTCCCAATCCCACCTCTCCTCTTTTATTTATTTATTTTTTTTAAGTAGAGATCCCAGTATCCATAGCAATGGGGTCAGACTGCATCCCAGCTACACAAGTGGAAGCCTGGATTAACAGCAACTGGAATGCAGACAGATAACAGGGAACAAAGACAGTGTGAGCAGGCAGACTGACCAAAATAGCACTTCCAGACCATGCTGAAGGCCAGCCAGCCAAGTGAGCTCTGCTCCAAACAGTAAAGATTTTCATACAGTGGGGTTTTTTCAATGATGACATTGTCCAATTAATATTTCCTATCTAAAAAGAACGCCTTGCCATTTTCTATTATGCATACAAATTATGAAGGAAATGGGAATTATGAAGGAAACAGATTAGTATGTGTGTTGTTGCTTCCAGGTCCACCCAACATTAAGTGGAATAAAGGCAGCTGTACCCACAGTCCAGAGATGGAGCATCATGGAGTGCTCCCTATTTTATTTGCATTCCAATGATCACACCATTAATTCCACATTATCAAAGCAATCCTTTCACATTAAGCAACAGGTAAAAGTCCTGTTATTGAAATACCTTCAAGATTTCAGAAAGAAAAGGCAAAAGCCTTTAATTGAAGAGGGAAGTACTATTAGTGACTTGTTTTTAGATTACTTTTAGTTTAGAGGAGCTGTTACGTGTCAGCTTTTCTGCATTCTTCCAACTCCTTTCCCACCCCTTAAGCAAAATCGAAACAAGCTTAGCTAGTAGAGTCTCTTCATACTATAAACGCTCAAAATGTAGATCTACACTTACACAGCACTCAGCAGAATTACTAAACCTCCAGTTCAGTTTTTCTATTTACAAAAATACATATAGATTGCTAATAAAAACTAACAGAGCATCACGGTTCTTACCAATGTCCTGAGTGTCCTGGTTGCTCTGCCTGGTTCTCATCTGTAGCTGGAACTTATGCTGGGAAGAGCAGAGATGCAAAAGGTACTGGCAAGTCTTACTATTGTCAGTCTGAAAGGCATGCTTGATGCCATCTGATGTGTTCTGCAAAGTAATTTTCTTCTTCTACACAATGGAGAGAGAAAAAAAGTCAAAGACAAATTATTTCTTTTAGCCTACAAAGAATTCTGTATTTGCTTGTGCACAGTTACAGCATTCAAACTTTCTTGAAGCAAAATGCACTGATGGGAGAGATTTCTATTAAAATAGGAGTCAAAGGTAATGTGAGATTTATAAAGTACTCTTTAAAGCTACTCCTGAGCTAGATGAGAAGGTGCTTTATTATTATTTAATCCGTCTCTGTTACTGTTAGTGCTGAGTAATGACAACCAGAGCTATTACATTTTGCAGGATAGGGTTTTCAAAGGCCCCTGAGGAAGTCACAAGGGATGCTGCCATTTAAGAGAAAAATAACTAAATGCTCATCAAATTACCAAATCTCTCAGTTAATATTTCAGGTCTTGAACTTATCTTTTTGGTAATTTTTCAACTTGAATTTATCCATTCTAGTTAAAACCATCTCATAGATGAAATAGGTTGTAGCTTTTCCATAAAGTTTCAGAAAGAATTAGAAGTGCTGTTTCCAATACCTATATAAAGGTAAGCATTTGAAGTTCAATGTCTCATTAAAAACTGACACATGATCACCAGATTATGGTGTACCCACTCAGGTTGGCTGGTGTTGTCCAGATCAAGTGTCAGCCTGTTATCTTTTATCATTTAACTTAACTACTCCTGGAAATATAACTCAAAAGCAACATAGGTGCATCTCCTAATTATACTGAGTACTGGCATTTGCCTATACCCAGTCCTCTAATGCAGGATTCTCAGTCTGGTACTCCTTCACTATGCTTGTCCATGTAAGCTAAGGAAAAAAATTAAACCTTTAAAACATGAAAACTCCTATTTCAATCCCGTAATACGACAGCCACACAAAACACAGTCAGACTATGCTGTAAAACAGCAGCTTAATTTGTAAAAATAACCAATAAAAAACTCACAGTAACTGGAGACACAAATATAGATGTGTACACACAGAGGGAAAAGAGACAACTTACACTAAAGGATATTTTCTTTGTCTCTCTCCATGGGAAGCGCAGTACAGGTGTACGGGCACCATTGTGAACTTCAAAAATGACAACTCCTTTGCAGCACACTCCCAGAAGGATTCCTGTTTGGGATCTCTTCTCAGGCAGCACGTGATGAAGGTGAACCCCATATTCTGTGAGCCTCTGACACAACTGCACAGATCAATGCAATGGAACTTCTATGAGTATGAATTTAAGGACATTACAAGTTTACATACTGCTATATGAATATTATCTGTCTCTCTATAAATGTTTTCACGTGTGCATATACATGTATGTATTTTAGCAAAAGTAATCCTCACTGCCTGGTGATTCCACTTACAGTTTACAGCTATTATGACAGACACATATCAGCTTGGTAGAATCTCTTGACCTGCCAGACTACTGCAGATGAACCCAATGCTCATTAAAATCAAACAGGGAAAGCACAATTAGAGAACACATGTGAGCAAATCAAACTTGCACGAAGCAGTTGTTAGCAAGGAACTGTAACTAGACAGATGCATTTATTCTTCACACATCTTCTAAAAGCAGAATCAAATTAACACTGTAATTCTGTGATCATATTAAGGTATCATATGCAGTTTCAGTCCCTTTGCACTCCCAGTTGTTCACCCCTTTTGTCTCTCCAGTACTGGTGTAAGGGACTGATGGAATGAATCAAACAAGGGAATCTAACTGCTCACCCCATCCCCAGCCAGGCTCGGTTTGAGCTAGGATCATGTCCCCTGCTTTGTTTTCTGTGGCTAAGTTACAAGAACACGTCTATAAAATGAGCAACAGACTTGGAATGGACAAAGTCAGCTGAGTGCCTCTTCCATCACGTACTCAGAGACGGCAGAACTGTAGTGGGGCTGTGGAATTACAGTGTAATGGTTATTTGGTGTTTCAACAGCAATCCTTTGCTCCCTGAACTCGTTTTGATCAAGAGAGAACCTGATTATTATCCCACAAGCAAACACCATAATTAGATTTCTCAATGGGTCCTTTTAGAATAATCCAAATATATCTGTGGATAATGGCTTTCCTATCATCTTACATAGAACCTGCACAAAAAATTCTCCTTGGCAGTTCCTGTGGCCTGCTTCATACCAAGCATCACACACAGCATTAGCTGTAACAATTTCTTTTGTAATTTATGGGCTTTTTCCCCTCTACCAAAAGCACAAAAGACATGGGGAATACAGGGTGTGCTGCCTCATAAACACAGCTTGCTTTAGAGCAAACACAGGATCAGCAATTGCTTTAAGCTAGCTTGAGCTAAGACTACTGATTGATAAAAAGTGAGAGAACTTCTCATCTCTTACAATGTCTTTTGACATGTTATGATGTGTCTTTTGGACAAAATCTTTTCAGCTTTCTTCCTTTCAGTGTTTGAACCTGAGCTGTTTTACTCTGCCTTCACTTGAAACCCAGGTACTCATATTCCAACAAGGGAATTCTTAAGCCACAGATGAAGGAAGCCAACTGCTGCCCATTTACCTTCAGAAATTCTAACTCTGTCTCTTTTTCAGAGGCACCCACATAAGTGCTGTGCAGTTTTGGCAGCTCCTCCTTGATGTAGGACAGATCCAGTTTCTCCATCACTCTTGCTGGAACATAGTGTTCTAGTCTGAAATAGGACAAGCCGTGCACCTGCAACACAAAACATTTTTGTGATGGCATCTCCATATACTGCCCTATAAGCACAACTGAAGCACAAACATTAATTCTTATAAACAACTGTACATTACAGTTCAGACGACCATAAGATTCTGAGTAAGGGGAGGGAATCACAGTCTCCATCTTGACCCACAGCTTAATTTCATATCAGTTTCTCCATATTCAAGCCTGACTCTACTTCCATGGAAAACAAAACGTTTTAACACCCAGATCTTGCACTGAATTCTGCAACTAACTGTGTTAGACATTAGGAACATCTGCTGCGTATCAGCTGAGCTTCCAGTCTGGAGCAGAGCTGCAGAGCACGTGTGGCAGATCACAGTCCAGTCTTTAATGAAGCAGTAAGATCACGGCTCAAAAAGATCAAAGGTGAAATTGATGATGTACCTCTGCCTGGTAATCTCCATACTCAGCTTGGAGAGCTAGGGATGCTAATAATAAGGCTGTCTCATCATCACAGTGCATCCTGTCTTCTAGGATGTCCTTCCGCAACTGCAGGTAGTACTGGTGACATGTCAATGTGTGCCTAGAGCAGGAATATAAAACAAAACCATGAAAAAAAACTACACACCACCTTTGGTACTTCAGTACTGATTAATACTCAATTTCTGTCCACAAATTTAGGGTTAAGGGGCTATAAAAATTTCATACACTCACTGTATGAGACTGACATCATCCACAAAAAACTTTATGCGAAAAAACAGAGTGAAGTTGACAGGAGGCTTGTTTTTCTTCTTTGGTTCTTCTTTCCATCCTTCTGGAGCTACTTTACTTAGCTTTATGTCAGGATCCACGAAGAAAAACTCATTGTCTGCCACAAACATTAAACAAAAGCACAAGGGTAAAAGCATGAAAATCAAATATTTGCACCAGATGGACAAAAAAGACCAGACTTATAACTCTGAAATTGGGCATTGAACAACAACGTTTTCCACTGACTAACAGTGACTTAATAAGCACAATATCTCTTAAAGGGAATGCTGACTAAGGGCAGAAGAAATAGTTGAGCAGTTATTCTTACCTTTTAAAGTAGCCAATCCAAAGAAGTGATGCTCCACCAAGCCAATATGGGCAACAACCATATCAAAGACATCTTTACATATTGTTTTGGTATCACAGGTCAGCTCCAGCTTCTGCCCACTCAGAAGCATCACATTCACTTTTCTCCTGGTGTCATCACTCTTGCCTTTCTTAGTCTGCATTTTGTGAAATAAAATCTCTCAACATTCACACTGGCAATAGAAACACTTTTGTTGGTTTAACATATTTCCTCCATCACAGATGGCTGAACAGCCCCTTTCTTACCAAGATAGACTTTGGTAGATCCAAGGAGATGAATGGCTCAATCGTCATTTTCACAAACTCTGGGCCAAAGAAATTCTGCAAATCACAAAGGAGTATGAATGAACGCTGTGCTGCTGGAACAACAGGCTGGGGCACAATTAACTCCTACCATGTAAGTGCAAAAGAGGGCCCAAAGGCTAAATTTCAACAATTGCCTGCTACTTACTCTGTACTATATACAGCACATCATCACAAAAACTTCTTAAGGGTTGACAGAGAGGGGAACCAACCCGGTTAGTTAAAGCCTACATGAACTAACTCATCTTAATGTGATGGACTGGAGACAGACACAGGAATTGTTACCCTGTATTAGGGCAGCAAGTTCCTTGATTCAAGTTTTCCCATCCTTACTTAAAAAATAATAAAAAAAATATCCAGTTCATGGAAAGTAGCAGCAGAGGGCATCAAATCATCATCTATTCTACACATCAGACACTCTGTTTACCTATATACCTCTGTCTCCCTCTTTGTGTACAATTCTATATTTCATCCACATACCAAGACAGCTGGGAAAGCACAGGGATTTGGGTGAACTTGGGTGAGCCAAATGAATCTCCTCTTTCTTTACCTTCCCAGCTTGTTCATTTAATAACCTCTGACGCTAGCAGGGCACATCCACATTCCACAAAGAGGAATGCAAATGAAGTGGCTGAAAACACCACAGGATAAAGGAGAAAACTTATGCCTTACCTTTGTTAGGATGCTACACTGTTTAATTGATGCAATTGTTGAGCCTTGCTGTCTGTTTTAGCATCTCTTGATGCCACTTAAGGCTCTGTAGCCACTAATGCCACAAAATCTCAGAAGTTTTACCCTGTGAAAGTAGGTTAGCAGCACACACCTGGTATTTCATCTGCTGATGACTGTTTATTACAGGACCTGGTTTATGAATCCCACATACAAGAGTTTCAGTCAAGACACAGCTCTGTTTCAATGAAAACAAGAGTTCACCTGAGCTCAGGGCATTACCCTCAGTTTTCTTTGTGTCATGGCTGTTTCCAGGGCTATTTCCCTCAGTGGGTCTCTGGTGATGTCAAGCATTGAGGATCTAATTGCATCCCCTGGGTAGAGGTTAGGCCGGGACTGCCTCAGAGCCATCCTAGCTTGCAGTTGCATCATTTCTTCTTCCTGGCGCTTTAGCATCACTTCTTGACTTATTAGCTTGCCTTCAAACGGTGCTTCATGCTGCCTGTAGGACAGTCAGAGGGGATTACAGATCAGCAGGTATGCCTAAGACATTCTGCTGCTTTAAGTACATCCTCAAGTGGAAACACCAAGCACAAACACCAGCCATCAAACACTACATTGAACACACTTACTCAGCAGCCAGGAGGTTTCCTCTGCACAACAATCCATCACTTTGTAGAAAAGAAGCAAACACACCAGGTTTCTGCAGCTGCCTGCAGAACTGCCTTTTTCGTATGAAAATGAAGACTCAGCTGCACTCTGAAAAAATGCTCAGCACTACAAACCCAGTGAATCAGTGCAAAATTTGTAGATGTGCAAGAAGAAAAGTATTAATGCTTTGCGAATATCTTAATTTCTGTGTTCATGTGGGGGCTGTGAAAAGGCATGCTCAAAAATATGTCATTAAAGAAAAATCTGAAATAATAGTGTACTTTCTCTAAGTAAATATTGCTCCAATGCTTTCTGTTTGCATGTGCCTGATATTTATTCCCTGATTTCTCCTGAGAAGTAGTACAGCTTGAAATATTTACATAAAAATGTTTATGCAGTAACATCCTATATACTAAAGTATTCCAAATATCATACACTAATTTTTCCATAATCTCATTTTGCTGAAAATGGTTAATTTTTTTTTTATTCCCAAGAATGGCCTGACTGATATACAGTCACCCCAATGACTAAATAAGAGTCTAAATTTATAATCTGAAGGAAAAAATGAGGAAAACAAAAAATGCATCAGTATTTTAAAAAGACACAGTGACATATCTGCAATTACTTTTCTGCAAGTATTGATCCCAAACATCCTATTAGTCTTATTCTTTACATAAGCAAAGAAATTCACGTCCCTTTTGGGTAAACAAAAGCCATTGTTTATTTAAAAAATAAAATAACTAGCTAAGATATGTGAACAACTGAGAAATCCAAGAAAACAAAAACCAACTTCCACTCCCAACTTCTCTCTTTCCCATGCTTCCAGAAAAACACCTTCAAACACCGAACTAAATGCAAACCAATTGAGCCTTCTGTAGAAATCCTAAACCAAGAAAAAGCAATGTTCTCCCCTTGTTAACATAACTATACAGAGGAAATTCTTAAACAAAAATGGACAGGGGCTAAAGTGGCTTTCATGAAAAATGCCCATGAAAAAAGCTTTCATGAAAAAGCAAATGTTTAGAAGAAGCCTGCGTATCATTGCAGTCAGGTTTAGAAATATACATAAATATGGAGTAGTCCTGCACTGAGTGACACAGGGCCCATTGTAGTAAGGTAATATACAGACTTAAAAAAAATACATTAAATTTATATACCCACTTCCTAGGAGAATCTAAAGATATGTTTGATGAGTGTCAAATCTGTTAATAAACTAAGAGAAAAATGCACCTGTCCAAGAATTGTCTATGCTAAACTGGTGGCTGTGATTTCAAATTTTATTTTCATCTTTTTTCAACATTACTAACCAATACCAATACTTTTAATACGAAAGTGTCATTAGCATACAAAACCAGCCTTAAAATAAGAAGAGTTAAATATAAGAAGAGAACAGTGCTAAAGTTCCTCAGAGGGAATTTCAGGGAAGATACAGAGTAGTTATGGAACAAATGTATTAATGTAAGCCCATTATCCTTTCCCTTGTGCAGGGCTTTCACAGCAATTTTTCCCTTCTCCCTCCTCTGTTTTTTTTTTCCTAAAAAAGACTGAAAAATGTGCACCTAAAAGGACAAAGAAATGAGAAAAGGCTTCAGACCTGCCAACACATGTGCACATGCTTAGTTTTTCACCATGAGGAAACTTGTTAGGATTGACATATATGGGAATATTGACAAAACTCTAAGTTAAATACACCCACAAGCACCTTTCAGATCAAGGTCTAAGGATGGGCTCTGAAATAAAACAAAAACAAACACTTTCTGAACATAAATATCTATGAATTATCAAAGACATTTGAAAAAGACATGTTGCAGCTGGTTCTATCTAGAAACTTGCTGCTGTGAAAACACCTATAGCAGAAAAATATCTTGCCCTTTTAAAAACAAATAGCCCTGTGCAACAAGAGCAATGAGAAGTTTTTATTATTAGGTTGGTTTTATAATCTCTATTGACATGTATCAATTTCTCTGAAAATTGGGGTGGGTGTGGGGTGTCCATGGAGGAAGCTCAAAACCTCAAGGGTTTAGAATCTTTCCTGTCCTAGTACATAAGCACTATCACCAAACCTGCATGTTTCAGCATTCTGGGTCAGTAAAATTAACTCTGGCCAGTTTTTATGGGGAGCAACATGATTCAGTCTTTAGGTTCCCAGACAAGGAATGTATCTCTCCTACAGAAAAGGAAATACTGCTGAAATATACAGGAGAGCTCATTTGTGTAGCTCTAAATATGCAAGTGTTATTACTGGGAAAGAGAAAAAAAAATCTAAATTACATTCCTAACAGATAGCATCACAGAAATGTGTTTTGTGTGGTGCTTCATCAGACAAGTACTTGGCTGCTACTCTGTATTTTCATCAGTGTCTGACTGCAAACCAGAATCCCACAGCTGCTTATTAACCTGCAGATGGTAGGAGAGCATGAACCTGGAAGGCTGACGCTTGAAAAAGAAAGGGAAGTGAATTCTCTCTTCACCTGGTGTACTTACCAAGAAATTAGCAGGTATTGGATCAGAGAAGGAAGTTGGAAGAAGGGAAGCAGGTAGGCATTCCCTAATGATTAGTGCAGTGGGAAGGTCAGGAATAGACTGAGAAAGATGGATGCCTTTTGGTAAGGTAGCAAGGATATGAAAATTAAATCTACTGGAAGGAAAAGGCAACAGAAGGAAGAGATCCATATCAGCTGCTGCTCCTAGAGAGAAAAAGGAAGAAATAGTAAAGGAAGAAAAAGAAAACAAAAGAAAAAAATGGAAAAACATCAAGGAATACAAGAAGCAGAGAGGAAACAAGACACAAGCCATTGCCACAAGGAATGCATTCCAAGAAGAATAAAGGATAACAACAGTCACAGACCATGAGAAGGGTAATACTGAATGTCTATGGGTTCTGCTAATTTAAGAGCAGGCAGCACAAGCTGCCCCTTCTGATAACTCTGAACAGCTTTGCTGCTTCTTTTAAAAGAAACCTCCCTCAAATCCAAATCCTCCTACTTGAATTACAACACAGTTTTCTCAGGATAATTCTGTGGATAATTAAACAGAGTGGGCCTAAGAATATGTCACAGGAGCAGCAAAATTAAGATGTACTGAAGTACAGATAGTATCTCTTGAATACAAGAGAGACACTGAAACATGCTCCCAAGTGCTGATGGAATTTAAGGAATGGATTAAGTTGCATATACTTCCCCAAACCCTGGAATCAAATGGCCAGCCAAAGCATGTAAACCCTGAGATCCTGCTCCTTGGAACTATTTGTTATCACCAGTTTTACTTTGAGACATGAGGTTTCTGAAGTTATAAAAGCCATGGTGTGTTGCAACACAGGACATTTTAAAGCAGCAACCTGCAATGTTCTGGATAAAATATTAAGTTATTTCCCTAGAAATCCCCCATTTAACTAACTACCATCTTGGATGGAATTCCTTTTACACTTGTTGGCATTGGAATCTTTTAGGACCTGCTGTAGTAAAACAGAGAGCACATTATTTTCTATTTAGCTCATATTATTAACAGAGGTATAATCTAAGTATTACTACAGGACTGAATTCTGCTTGTGGCTGCTGTCTTGTTTCTTAGCAGGTCTGCAAAAAAAGCTAGTAGAACTAGCTGGCAGCCTTATTTTATTCATCTTGGATATATGTAATGTCTGGTAGTTAGATTAATAAAAAACCCCAAACCTGTTCACTTATAAAAATGGGTGAACAATTATGAAAATCAGTAAATAACTACCTGTGGTACCCCACCATGACATTTTTGTGGAAGTGCAGTGCTATAGTGCTATCAGAGTGGAGGTCAAGGAAACAGGAGATTAAAAAAAATAACAAAAAATACTGTATAATCACACGCACATAAAATTCATTTCATTGCTAAGTGCAACAGGTAAGTCTATGCTGGGCTTGCAAAACATATTTTTCTTCTAGATTTCACACATACACAAATTACATCCATTAAAGGCACCAGTCTTAACAGAGTAATATAAAATAATGTGAAATGAACCATGAGAAACTGCTTTACCTCAGCATTTTCACTTGCATAATAGGCCCGATTCATTTACAACAATGACTCATTTACAATGTGACTCATTTACATACCACATACTACTTTCTGTTTCTGAAATACTTTGTAAATAGAAACAAAAGTTCTCTATCAGCATCCGCAAATTACAGCCGGTTTATTTGGAAGCATAACTACGGTGCTGAATGGGCAATTTCCTGGGTTCAAGGCAAAGCAGAATGAAGGTTGACTTAGCAGTTTTCACCAAAATAAAAAAAAAAGGCAAATAAGTTAAGAAAGTTACATATTGTTTCTGTACATACAGTGGCAATAATCTGATTTGCCATTTTAGATGGTGCTAAGACAGCACAAAGCACAAAGTAAAACCTACAGCTCTTGAACAGGGTTACATAGAATATAAACCAGTAACCCTTAGAAATCTTCAACAAAAGCACATATATTATGTGAAGACAAGCTGGATTCCCATGACTGTGTGGACACTAAAACATACATCATTACAAAGATACCATATTCCTGACAACTAAACTGTGTGGACCAGTTAAGCTGTACCTAAATACTTCTTCCCTGACAGAAATGCCAGTATATATGTTTTTAGATGACTGCATTTCTCAGGGAAAGTGCAGGTAGTAAGGAAACCAAACCAAACCAGTAACCAAAAGCTGTATGATCTCCAAGGAACTCTTCTCATGCTACCTGCATTGAGATGCAGTTTATTTGAGACCCTGCCTTAGCCAGATCCATTTTGGCACACAATGTAGTGCAAGGAGCAGACACTCACTCATTTTCATCTCCACATTCAAAGCTTGGCTCTAAGCCCTTTTACCAACATCACCCTTTGCTTCAAGTGAACATGGAGGACACGTTCACCAGCAGTATCACATCACCCAACACAGCCCCAATCTCCACACACTTCCACGTTTCTTTTATAGGATAGGGCAGGATTCCCCTCCAACATATGCCAAAACCATGTACATATCCTAGGATACTGAGCACAGCAGCAATATTTCTCCTCATCTGCAGCATACAAAGCAAAAAGCTGCCAAGAGAACGCTTTGTTGCTGTGATGTGATAAGGGAAGAGGAGAAGAAAAAGATTTGTCTTTACTTTTTACCCCTTGCTACAAAAATTATCTGCATAATTTTGATAAAATATTTTAAGGTGATTAGGTATCTGGCAGAGACCAGAAGAAACTTTTAAATCCAAAAGGTCAATGTCAACAAAAATTTTCAAACCTTTAGAGTGGAACCATTCTCAAAATGTAACAGGTATGGCAAGATTGCTTCTGCTGTATTAAAAGGATGCTGTACTAAGGGGATGTTCAAAGCAGAACCTACCTTTTAAAGCTGTATTGATGAATGGCATTTGAAAAATGAAACTCACACCTGTGCAATATTTGAATACACTTACACAGCAAAGTAATTTTCAAAAAGCATAAATTGTTACTAAATTGGCCTGCTTAATAAGTACTGAGGTATTAAAAAAAAGTAGTCCAAAACAAAAACATGAACTAAGATTTTGCCAAAATAACCAAATTAAATGTATGGCTTTTGACTTATTTCAAGAAAATGAGCCTGCTGCCATTTCCTTATTGAATGAAAATGCAAATAAATGTGTATTAATATTAGTAATTTCAAAATCTTTATTTTGGAAAAGTACAATTAAAAATAATT
>VRYO01001865.1:3534363-3597131 GCA_009812075.1 Sialia sialis
AGTTTCAGACGGAAGTACTCCCAAACAATGCATTCTCTGTGAAGGAAGAATTGAACTGGACACAAGGACTGTTGAAAGCACTATATGCAATGGCCAACTATAAATTCTCCATAATGATTTGCATTCTGCTTTGGACTGACAGCTCTTCTATCAAAAACCAGGCATCTTGTTCAGAGCAGTGGTAGCGAGCCTTGCCAAGCACTTCATCTTCCATAAATGCAACATTTAACCTCTTCCCTTCCTCAGCATCTCTGCAAGAAAAGGCAACCACTGCTCTTTTCCACTCAGCTTTTTGAGTCAGGTTTTTATTTGGTACATTTCTCAACCAAGTAGGCAAAAGATTCACCTAGCTACTCCCTTCCTGGATTTTTGTGTATCCCAGGAGAAGCTCAGTAATACAGCTGCTTTTCTGCACAGAGACCGCATTTGGCATCTCTGGATTGGTTTCCTCACTGATCTTTGTGTCCGCTCTTGTTTTATCTTCGGAGTTCTGAGTTTGTCCTAGCACTGCTCTGGCAGCATTTCCAATAGTGCCAAGCTGGAAGCTCTCTATAGCTGGAGAAACTATACTAAATTTGAAATATCTCTACCAATGCCAACAACCAGTACTGCTAGATGCAAACAAACACTTATTGGAAGAAAACAGGCATGGCTTTTAGAGTGAAAAAGGACAACAACTTTTTAAAAAATTTTCTTCCAACAAGAAATCTTCATCTGGCTTTCATTTGGTTTTGCTGAACTCTGGAAGTTACTCCCCACCTACTCAGTTCTTTTGTTTCTGGAACTGAGGAGCCAGAGGAAATAAAAAAAATTTTTAAAAAAGTATATTTAGTATATTTACAGATGACAATTTTTCAAGTAGATGGAAATATATTTTGCTGCAGTTTTTGATAATTTAAGTCTGGTTTTGGATTTATCAAGGTAATGTTTCAGCTACTTCTGTTCACATATGGAGGTCATCACTATAAACCATTTCTTTATAGACTAAAAGTTGTGTTTTCACCCAGATCAGGAACTAAAACAATCCAACTTCCCTGGATCAAAAGCAAAAAGCGTATGTTTTCACTTATTTGAGAGATTTTTTTGTTGATATATATGGAATATTGTTAAAATTAAAAGCAGCTTCACTTAGCTTCCTTTTTCATTCAGTTTGCAAGACCTACCATTTTTGTTACATGATAGTGCATACAATCTAATTAAACACGGAGTTGATTACACCCATAATTTTGACCTCTATTTCCAAATATTTCCTATTGTGTGCAGTCAAGGTGAATCTAAATGATCTTTTAAATTCATTTCAAGCTTTCATTCATGTGACACGTTTTTGGTAAAGAAGGTCAGAATACAACTGTAATATGATAATATACAAGTTGGTCTTGTGACAGGCTACCACATTGTAAAAGTCAAGTTAAAATCAGGGATCCTCATGGCAGGAAAGCCAAGACACCTGTTGGCTGCATCTCTTCAGAAGATGAAACATCTCTGGCAAAGGTGTGTCCTTGGTGCTCATGGATCATCAACTTAAACTGGAACTTTGCAAAGTGCAGGATTTCATGTATTAGATGGCTGGGAAGCAGGTTTCCAGGCAAGTACAAGTTAAGGGAGATTTCAACTGAGCATTAAATACTCTACACATCTTTTTCAAGGATAATTTGTGGGAAAGAGTAACATAGTAAATAAATATTTGCTTTGTATTTGCAAGAGTTTACGAGTTACTTCATCTTTTGTCACACCAAAAGAACTTTACGAAGTCAATTAAGTAACTTTCACATATAATTCTCAATTTAAGAACTCTTTTAAAGTCTAAAGTGTTCTTAAGTATAAAAATTAAGTAACTCATTGGTTCAGATGACTCATGACAAGTCTTACTGCTTTGATTTCCGCTGGCTAATTCAGTTCCTAAACACCGTGTTCCAAATATGACTAAAAGCAAACATTCTGTAATATTAATTTACAATAAATTACTTCTGCAGCCAGCCCTGCTGTAAAACTCATTCACTAAAATAGCCACACAAGGTGAATAACAAAAGAGACAAATAAAAAATTTAACTGGGAAGAATATTACCACAAAGCTGTTTATTAATTTAGTAATTATCTTCAAGACATAAAGATGGAAATGAATAGCTGAAAATATCAAAGATAACGTGAGCAAAATATTTTATTTAAACATGAGGTGGAAAAATTTCAAAATATTTATCTTAAATCAACAATAAAGCCCTGGAATTATAATTGTGGATTAACATGGTATGGAAAACTGATCCAAATAATAATGAAATTCAAACAAAGGAAAAATCATAGCATTTTTCAAAGACAGCAAATATCTAAGGTATTAGTTGGCTACTCTCCAGTTAGAAGCACATCTCTCTTGCTGAACCATCTCTTACATTCATGAACTTAGTAGGATTTATTTTAAGTTACATGCTCCAAGTAACTTTCTGATACTCTAAAGTTCACAAAAAATGCCATGTTCCTTATGCTTTTTTCTCTATATGACAGCTATTCTATTCATTATTAATTCTAGGATTTTCATAACAACTCAGAGTTTCTCCTCAGTGCACATCAGATGAGTCTTCTGTGATTTCCAGCAAAGATTTCTGCTCACCGTATTTACTTCACTTGTAATACACTAGGGAAGTGACTAGTCAAGTTATACACATCCTTATGTGCACCACCTCGTCCCCTCCAATCATCCCAGTGCTAAACTTGACCCAAAACATGTTCTCAGAGGCAGTTAGACCTAAGAAAAAGGTAAAAGATGACTCACAGAACTTTAACTCTTTAGAAAGATGCACTCAAAATCATAATCATCTCTTAGTAGCTTACTGGCCTTCTAAATACTTGCCAATCTGCAATTGGACTAAGAGGCATTTATTTCAGCTACACACTGCAGCAGAATAGCACAGTGACAAATCAGGGGAAAAGGACTTTGTGCCTTCCTGAGTTGTTTTGATCTTTGTTGACTTTTTTTTTTTTTTAACCATATCATCTTTCTTAAACATTCATCTGACCTTCTACTTGTGGCTCCTCAAACTATGAAATTATCGACGTATATAAATAATCAGCACTACATTCTATAGCTCACTTTCCCTGAAATTCACAGCTGTGCCCCCAGGGAACTGATCTGTGCTGTTATTGACTGGATCTGCACCTGCAAACCAGCACACCACTGCAGAAAAAGAAATAACAAGCACTGAATTGCACTGAGTCAAATGCAAACTATCACCCATTAATATCAGACACCCATTTCACTGGGTCCTCACTAACCTCCAAAAACATGACTCAGTGTACTTAGCATCAGTGTAAAAACAGAACTGAAAACAGCTAGAAGTGGTTTGGTTATTTGAGGAGCTCTGTTTTGTATTTTACAATCCTCTGAGGTCTCAGGAAAACAGATCAAGCAATGTACCTAAGATCAAGGTAAAGAGAGGACAGTGCTATTAAGGCATGCTAGGAAAAGTGACCGGTAACAGAAGCAGAATTGGGAAAGGTTTTGGAGAAGCTAAGAAGGTTGTAAAGCTTCTAAGGAAAAGGAGAAGAATGAGTTTCACAGGTAAATAATGTGATACATCAACTGGAAGCAGGACAAGCAACACATAAAACAAAGGAATGACGGATTTAAATTTATCTTTTTTTTTTTAAATTAGGAAAATAAAGACTCAAATACCTGAAAATATGACAAATATTTTCTGCTTCTGGGGATGGGGGAAAGACAGAACAATAATCCAAAATATCATAAACCCTACAAGGTAACTGAAAAGCATTTTTGGTCATTGAGAGTTCATCTTGGAAAGAATAAAAAAAATCAAGCATTCGTCTCATTAATAACTTGCACTTTTCAGACCAGGCTTGGAATTATGCAGACAATATCATGTTTGCACTGCAAGAGTGAGGCATAAACATTTATTCCCTGGGCTGCCACACTACCTGCACATGCAAGCACTTTCAATGAGCTTCACAGGAACAGGGATGAGGGACTGTTCAGCCAACATTGTAGTCTGGGGGTTATCAGGTTCTCTCACTTCACAAATATTATTTGAATAAAGATTCTATTAAATTAGAACTCTTCAGATAGTGTGAAGTCCCCTAAAAAGAGAACTTTACTTTCAGAAAGTAATTTTGACCAAGGTTGCTGAAAACACTCTGTTAAACTTACTGGTTGATAGCAGCTGAGCCAAGTGGACTCAGTCTCCAGGAATAAGAGGAAAAAACATTCCACCCATGACATTTTTTTCAAGTTAGAAAATACAGTAAAAACAGCAATTGGATCATCTTCTACTTCCTCCGAGTTAAAGACAGAGTCCTCAGAGAAAGTTTCAGGCATTACACGTTATTCACCCCAGCGCTGACCCAGAAAGCCATGAAGATATTGGCTGGAGCTACTACACCAATATCCAAAATTTAGTAGAATCTAAAACAAAAGGTTTTTTGTTAAGATATAATGAAGACACTGGGGACAAGCATTACTTCAGGAGAAAGAAAAATCTGGTAAAAAGTTTGAACAAAGTTGTGGATCGGAAAACAAATGGACAGAGAAACAAAACCCCTCAAACCACAAAAATTTCAAAAAAGTTAAAGATTTTCTAAGAAAATTAATAACAAACAGCAAAAGACTGGTTAGTTGTATTAGAGATCAGAAAACTAGAAACAACAAAAAAGAATAATCAGAATTTGCTAACGCAGTGAGAAGAGACTTTAAAAACAACTCTGCTATGTCTCCAAAACTTTACAAATATTTTGATCATTACCAAAACACAGTTAATTATGGTTATGGAATAAAAAGCCAAATAGGTGACGGAAAAAGAGTATAGAAATGAAAAACTTGAGGTAGTAAGGCATTGTGCTTAATAAAAATTCTGGAAAAAAATATGGACTAGGGTAGTACTGGCAAAACAACAAAGCTGTGTAAAGAAACTAGTTATTGGACAACACTGGAGACTGGGAAGCATAGGGTTAAAGAATATACAAATTAACAACCAGAAAAATAGGGTTCTGGTTCAAACCTTAAAATTAGTGGGAACAGGGAAAGAATTTATTAAAATAAAGCTCTTAAATTCAGAAAAGAAAGACATTAATTACATGGTTTATGAATCCAGTCAAGTAGATTGATCCAGTCCCAAACCCTATATTTCTAAAAGATCTCCCTATTGCTACAGAAATATTTTGAAAAAAAAGAAAAGAACCAGTAAGAAAACAAAGCCCCAGAGAAAGCAGACAGAGCAATGCATTTGTGCCAATAAATGAAGAAACAGCTTGTACCAGAAACTGATCCTGAACACATAGTGCTGTAGTGGAGGGGCTGACAACCACTGCCATAAGTGTTTTATGTCAAACAGTAGCCCAATCCAGCCTCATCTTAAAAAAAAAAAAAATCAATAAAGGAAGACCACCAATCCCTTGCCAGACTTGTGTCTAACTTCTGCAGTTCGTATTGTCACTGACAGCTCCTTGGGTTATTTCAGTTCCTGCTTTTCACTGCATTGTCACTTGACACAAAACCAAAGAACAGAGGAGCAACTCGAGCACATCAGCAACATATTTTTGTTGCAATGACTTAGACTGGTCCAAGCTGATGCCTTATAAAATGTTCCTGCTCAGCACCACAATTCTTCAAGAAAAATTAAGAGATCAGCCTTTAGAAAGAATACATCCTCTTGTCTGAAAAACCCAGCACAATGATGCTGCCAACAAACAACAACATCGATGATCCTAAACAACAAAAAATCATGGCAAACATCAGCATCAACCCATATCACTTTATCCTTTTTCCTCCACAGTGGCAACAGCAACCATCTGTCTCCTCCCTGGTCTTCCAGTTTCCTATTTCCTTACTTCCCTGAAGTAAAGTACAACAGCAGAACTGTGATGGAACATACATCTCTTCAGGGGGAAAAAAAAAAAAAGGCAGACAAAAGAGCTTTGTGTGCAGGGAAAAGAGTCCAGGGCTCCTTGGGACACAGGATGAGATGTTTTGTGCAATTAGAGCTATGATGAGAGAGCAGAGTCCACAGGAAAGAGAGAATAAGGAAAAGCTGCTTCCTGCTCTTCCAGCTGATCAACCATCAGCTGAAAATCTCATTTCTCCAGAAACAAAACATTTGGCCAAGAACCTTTAAAATCTGTTCCTACCATAAAGACTGGACTGAAAGAAGACAATTATTTTCTTGAAACCATCATCACCTGTCACCATCACCAATTAGCCAGACACTGAACCAGAGTTCTGTGAATGTAAGCAGGTCCTCTGTTTGACTTCTTTGCTTGCAAAATCTACCCAAACTTGATCTTCCCAAGGGCTGCAATGAAGCACTTACCTGTGGGAAGCCCTTTTCCCCTCAGCCTCTCCCGAATAGCCTGGC
Source organism: Sialia sialis (assembly GCA_009812075.1). NCBI lineage: Eukaryota > Metazoa > Chordata > Aves > Passeriformes > Turdidae > Sialia > Sialia sialis. The sequence goes on from VRYO01001865.1 coordinate 3,540,717, forward strand.
TCCTGTCTGGCTGCAATTTTCTATCTCCATTACAAGACAGCTGATCCATCTGCAAAAAAAGGCAGGAACATCAAGTCAAAATGCTGGAAGAGCTCACATAAGTACAAAACAAGCATTGTTTTTATGTAGACACACAATATTAATCAGTTTCAAAGAGTGAAGTGCAGAATGGGAGTTCAAACTTTTTAATAAAAAACTGATTAATCAGTGAGAATATCCCCAAGAACTATCCATATTTAAATAATGTGTGCATTATTTAACTACACATTTGGTCTACCTTTTGTCCACTAAGAATAAATTAAGTTCACAAGGATGTAACTTAAACACATTCTACCCCTAGAGCAAACTGAAGGGACAGCAAACCTCAAAAACCACTTTCCATGATTACAGCATGGCTAGAACTTGCCTAGTTCTACCCAAGAGTTTTCTGCATAACAGGAAGAACTGTCTTGTACCCTCACACGACTTATTGCACATGTCAAATCACATGTACCCATTTGTGAGGAGTCTCTTCAGTCCCTCAGGCACATTCCTTTCATGTGTCAGGTATAACTACTCCCACTAACTTTTCACTTAACTTTCTTTTAATCATTACTTCCCTAGGAAAAACTTTCACATGTACAATCATTCAAAGAAGAGCTTATTTGCTACAAGAAAACATTCTTAATGAGATCTTTTCGTATAGTGGGAGTATAGCCTGGACAGCAGAGAGAAGGAGAAATCAAGCAGACTTCACAGTTACAATGCAACTCAGTCGACATTAAACAGACTGAATCAGCCCGGGGCTGTAATACCCTTGATAAAGCATATTAACATGGCAAATGAAAACATTCAAATGGGACCTCTCAGACACCACCAAATGACCAGTTACAGAGATAAGACCTTTGATAAGGCCCATCAAGATCAGAGGCATGTCAACTTTGGAATACTAAGTCGTATTCTGCCTCTGAAAAAGCAAAATTTATACACTTTTCTTGTTAACATAAAGAATTCCAACACACCTACAGAGCATTGAACATTAAAACCAGCAGGGCTAGCTGGCTAAGGTGCACAAAAACCCAGCATCACAGCTATGCTGTCATTATCCTGTTAATTCTTTGTGCTATTCAGCTGGGGTTTTTTTCTTGTCTTCATGCAAAGTGACCTGTTCAGAATCAGAAGGTTTCTGGCAGAGGAAATGAGTAATTCTTCAGCACTGGATAACTGCTAGTCCCACTCCTTCATTAACAACATGGACAGGAGATTGAGAGATCTCACCCTGGAATCCACACTTGCTGGATTCAGCTCTCCACTGTATTTCAGAACAAGCATTGTTCTGAGCACTGTTACTGTCTTTGACAGGCTGGTCTAGATCAGTACAAGAGGTGGGAGAGAAGAAAACCTGCTAGGCTGAAATGGCCATCAACAACTTGGAGAATAATGACTCACTTTCCAGAATGGCTGTTTCTATAGCTTGTGGCCTGATACAAAATTTTGATCTTTATTTTATTAGCACCACTGATAAAGGCCCTGTAGCCTTTCATTTCACTAAACCACAGACCAGTTCCACTTGGTAACTACACAAGACTTCAGACATGACAGTGAGAAGCACTGGACTGACAGACATAGCTCACAGACCAGACAATGCTTTGTGGAGCTCAGGCTCAGCACTGTTTCTGGAGGCCTGACATAATCAGCTGCTGTCAAATATTAGACAAATGCAGGGACCTCTTGCTTGCTGCAATCATTTCCAAACCAGATATATGAAGAAACTATCTAACAATTAGATCATACCTTTTTATTAAAAAAATAAAAAAGAAAAAGGAAGCATCAGCAAATTTAATATTTTTCTTGCAATTTCTCTCGTGCTGCCTCTCTAGACACCAATTTTTACATGGACCTGGTGGAGCCAGTCCAGAGAAAGGACACCAAACTGATTAGAGGAAAGGTTGAGAGAATTGAGGTTGCTTAGGTCAGAGAAGAAAAGGCTTTGGGTGACCTAATTGTGACCTTCCATATCTGAATGGAACCTACAAGAAAGATGGAAAGGAACTATTTACAAGAGCATGTAGTGACAGAAACAAAGGAAAATGGCTTCAAGCAGAGAGTAGATTTAGATTAGCTATTAGGAAGAGGTTCTTTACTGTGAAGGTGGTGAGGCACTGTCATAGGTTGTCCAGAGAAACTGTGGATGCCCTTTCCCTGGAAGTGCTCAAGGCCAGGCTGGATGGAGCTCTGAACAATTTGGTCTTGCAAAGGTATCCCTGACCATGGAAAGGAGGTTGGATCTGAGCTTTAAGATCCCTTTTAACCCAAACCATTCAACAATTCTATGACAATTTATAGTCTTCCTTTATTTATTTAAAATTAGTTAACTATTCTGAAGTTATGCTGTAATGCTGAAGAGAAGTTGCCCATCAGGAACAGTAACTTTGCAAGGTGAGTTAATTTATTTTCTTTCACTTCTAAAAAAAGTTTAGTCATTATTAGACAATAAAATGCTCCACAATTCTCATATTCAAGAGCTGAGCAGAAGCGCAAGAGAATTGGCACACTGCCTAAATAGCCCTTCTTTCTGTTAATAAGCACCTCTCCAAAAATCAAGCATAACTTCAAGTTAAACTCACAGCAACCGTTTCTGAAGCATTTCAAGTAGCAACAAGTCTAAGCCTTGCCCTACAGTTCATCACCTTGTTCTTCGTTTCTCTCTACCTTTTTTTCCAATTAAGACAGCTCATGAAATGACCTCCTCAGAAACTCATGAATGCGTGTTTCAGGAGGAACTGTCAAGTGCACAAACTGCAACATTGAGAGAAAAGCTGTTCCCTCTTTTAAACACTCATCCTTGTCAAAATTACAACATACCAAAACAAGAGGAAGAATGACTGCAGAGTGACTCTGAATTAGCACTTCTGCTCTCTTCCTGCTCACCTGTATTATTTCCTCAAATGCTGACACAGACTTACCCCAGACAGGCTTCCCAGAACCAGTCTGACCAACTGCTTCACGTATGAGAAAGAAGGGGCACAGTTGCTGTTCCTGATGTGAGCGCTGCAGGCATCCAGAACAGTCCGTACAGACACACGGGCATAAATGACATCTTCACACATGCCCAGCAGTATGCTGTTGAGATGGTCTCCAAGTTTGATAGGCTAGTGACAAACAAGAACAGGGGAGAATCAGTTTTAACAGTGACTTGGGGAACACTCAGAAACAAAAGACTCTATCACTCACAAATTCAAACCTCATCACAATAATTTTGTACAACCCTCTGTGCTCATTTTCTGCAGTTCCTCACCTCACCAATATTTTGCAGCAGATGTGTTAGTATTGCCAAATTCCAGTGGTATCACCAAACAGTATCAACAAAAAAGTAAGAAATAAAGGAACCAAGCCACTAGTTAATGAAGCAGAGCTTCATAATTGTAGGACAACACATACACAGTAAAAAAAACCAAAAAAACCCAAACCAAACTTGATGTCTTTCTGCTCTCCCCATTTAGTAAATGCAGCTCACTGCACTGGAATATTCCTCCCCAGGGTATGCAGCAGTCAGTGATAACACTTGTTCTCAGGGGCCGCAGGCACTTGGGACCTGAGCTTTCTGATCTGCAACCCTCCCAAAGTGGGTGGTTACCCACAAACTACAAACTGTCAGGCTTTTTGCATCACAGAGTGCTTCAAACAATTGCAATCTTTCAATCTTCCCTATGTGAGCACTCTTTAAGATGAGCCATAAAAAAGGCACTCTGGACCACCCTGATTAATTAATATAGGCTTTCCCCATCTATCTGTTTATCACTTCAAACTAATCACAAAAATCATCTATATGAATAAGATATGAATCTCATGTTCAGCCACACTCCCAGCAGAGAAGCAGCTCATTAACAAACAGAGGCAGACAAACATAGAAAACATATTTTTAAAAAATGGAAAATCTGCACATGCAAATTAAGGCTTAAAAGTAATGCCATACACAAGACTGTCCTGCCAACACTAACTCCACAGAACAGAGGATCCACATGACAACATTCCATAGGTAAATTCCTTCCAGGCATACCTCACCACGTTGTCTTTGGGGAAATACTGTTTTATTAACAGGTAGAACATGCCTTCCCACCATGTTACTGAGAATCTGTTGCTACACTCTTAACACGAAAGGAAGAAACAAAATAGGGACTAAAATTTATGCCTATATTCCTCTCAACAACTACTTACTTTAAGTCACCTACTTTAAGTCCTCTCCTACTACAGTTGAATACTGCTCCTTTCATGTCCTACAAGACAGGAGAGCAAACAAAGAGAAAAGCCCTAATATCTAAGAAAACGTTAGGGATTTTGGGACAGGCACAGTAGGCCTTATGAACAGGTTCCCTTAAATAGTCAGAGCTTTGAAATTTTTTAACTCATTTAACTGCATTCAGACAGCTACTTCCAAATAAGTGAAACTGAGATCCCAACTACCACTCTGTTAAAGAAAATATTAGGAACTGATTGCCTAAAATGCTGAAGTCTTTCAAAATTTTCTTCCTTAGTTTTATATATAACATTGACTAGTAGGAACAAACCTACATCTGAACCACAAATTGCTTCTCCCACAGATGCAAGTCCATTATTAAATGCTTTTTCAGAAGCATTTCATCTTATTTTCACTCTTCTAGATATTTACTTCTAAAAGTTGAATTGGGGGCAGGGAAGGAGCACCAAGGAAGACAATGAATCCCATTTATCTTCAGTCAGTTTTGGCAAGACAATCTAAGAGCTCTGCTGGGTGTGTAAAATAACCACATTGAGCAATAACACTCAGCTCTAAGCAGACTGCAACTGTGTCTGCATTGACTGACAAGTCAATAGCAAGAGTCTACTCCCTGTTCCAAACAGTTCATACCCCTTCTTGTTCATTGTGAAAGGTAACTATCTATATGTGCCAAATCCAGACTCACAGAAGCTACAGCAGCATATAGAACAAGTTGCTTTATTATGTGTAGAACAACCATGTTACTTCAATATTTATTTTTATGTAAGCCTAAACCAAAACAAATTATTTTTTCCTTTGTCAGCAGCTTAAACTGCTGTCTTCCAGCCTGTGGCATTACAGGATAGACTAGCCCAGATGTATCTTCATGGAAACCAATGGAAATGTGCTGTCAGGACCTTCTCTCTGCACGACAACACCTCACTTCACAAGGAAAAGCTCCAAGTATGGGAAAGAAAACTTCTGTACTGTGCAGTGACTGGAACAGATGCCCAGAGAAGCTGTGGAGTTTCCCTCACTGAACCATTTGGATGCAATCCTGTGCCATGTCCTCTGGGATGACCCTGCTTGGGCAAGGAGGTTGGATCCACTGTAGTCCTTTCCATTCTGTAAAATTCTGGGAAAAGCATCTTACTCCTCAGTGTCTCAACATGACATCTTGCCATGCAAACTCAAATGCAGAGTCAGTCAAATGACAACAAGTCTGAAGTTGCAATATTAAACAAAACCAAATCTAAACTTACCTGACTTTGAGGAACTTCGTGGTCAGCTCCCCAAAACAGTGCCATACCAAGAGAATAAATATGGACCTGCCATAAGACACAAGACATCTGTCAACTCATTGAACAGGACTGGAAATGCAAAGCAGACTTTTAAAGGAGGGCAACTAACTTAACATTTTGCTTAGAAACACATTTCTGGTATTTAAGCTCAGCCATCTTTCAAAACCTACCTTGCCTTTTCATGAGTTCAGAGAAGCAAATCCTAATGCTATAGAACAAAAGGCATGCAATCAGTGCCCTCATCTTCCCTGTTCAATTTTAAGCTTTCATCTCACACCAAAGCCAGTAACTCATGTGAGCAATACAATCAATCTAGTGTGGGGTAAAGGCTACGTGGTTGTGTCCAAGGATCCTTAAAACTTGCGTCCGAAGGCAAGGCAGACCTCAGCACAACTGAAGCAGGGGGCTATCCTAATGAGATCACAAAGATTAGGATCAAAGGAAAAAGAAGAAGAATATAAACATTTAAGCCAACACCTTAATCTATAATGGATATTTTAAGGTACAAATACATTAACCATTACACATATAATTAACGATTAATATAACTTCAATATAATACACCCATCAGTACAGGGAATAAAACCTTTGAATACTTCAGAATGAAGAGCACAAGCACATGCTGGCTCTCTAGGTGACTCTCAAAACAAAACAGGGAAGTGTAGAAAGAAAGAACAGTTTTTCTGGACTGTGTAAGTAGTATACACTAGTATACTTTATACCATGTTATTAGTAATATTTATGGTGCTCAAAGCAACACATTTATTGAATAATTCTGAAGGCCATGAACAACAATTACAAGGACAGCAATAAATTAAAAGCTCATATAAGTCAGCCTTGTCAACTAAAACATCTTACTTAAATTCTAGATATATAAATTGACAAACATCTGAACAGATTAGGACAGTAGTCAGAAAAATGCATCAACAGTTCTAAGTTAATACCACTGCCCCATCCAATCAGAAACATTGCTTTTCAAACACTGAGAAAATCACTCTCTCTCTGGTTTATTATCCGTTACCCTATCAACTGAAAGGCTACAAAGTCTCCCTTACATATCAAGATATACCACAGCTACACAGAAAAAGGTGAATATGCTTTCACAGCAATAATGAATGCAAAAAACACTTTTCAGAAAAAGCCAACAAAACACAAAAGACAAAAACAATCATGAAAAAGCCCCAACGAAACAAGAACAGAAGTTTTCCAACTCTTTCAGTCTCTCAATAATGCAAGAGCAGCAATTAAAAAGACTATTACAAAACCAGTTAATTCTAATTAGAGACACTGTCATAGTCCTAAGTCTGTCAATGTTCAAGAAAAACTTAGACAATGGTCAGATACATTTTTGGGTTGCCTTCTTTGCAATCTGGAGTTGGACTTGATGATTCTTGAGGATCCCTTTCAATTCAGGGTATTCCATCATTCTATGATTCTGAGCTTCAACATGCCCAAAGATACTTCCAAAAATGAGACATGCAATCAGATCTCTGAACTAAAACTTGCTACTCTACTAATCTATCTGAAAACAGCTTTGAAAATAAAAGTATTTATTCAAAAATTCCAATTAAGTTTTGTACTACGATACTTTAGTTATGTTCCACAGTATATAAATCAACATGAAGTTAATTTCCCAAATCAATCTCCATTCTAATATTGAATGGTTTGGTTACTTTATTTCCAATAACTTTGCAGTTACCTCAGACATACTTTGGATGCAAATTGACTGTGTGTCTTGGAATCACAGAATTCATTTATTTACTGTAATTTTTTTTATTATTATTTCTCCTTAAATACACTGTTAATTTGTATTTGCAAGTACAATCATAACTGAAAAGACACAAGTCCTTAAAAGATAAGGTACTTTTCTGCCTTCAGCAGCTTTTAGTAGAACAGTCAAAAAGCAAAACACTGAAAATTTCCAGTAAATCAATTCAGTGAACTACAGCTAGCAGTGACAGCAGGAAAAAAAAGGCTTTAATGTGTCAAAAGCTACCACAGTCAGCAAAGCATCTGTAATATAAGAAACATGAAGTCAACATATTCCCTACAAAGAACGAATGTACCACCTGATACAGTTTAATAGGAATGAAAAGGGAAGCAGTCAAAAAAAGAGGGATGCACATATAAGCTATTTATCAACCTACTAAATTCAACTAATAAAGTCATAGAAGGACACCAGTTTTTGTACAAAGCTATGTTTCAGGGAGCTTCCTTCTTCCACATAAGCAACTAAGTGGATCACCTTCCATCCAACAAGCAAGGTTGTGCTGACACCAGGAAAGAAATTCATACAGCCCTAATGATCTCTGGAGGATTAATCAGTGCTGTACACGTGCAGAGTGCCAGCATTTGGTCATCCCCTTCTGATCTCCTCTGTGCTGGCATTTACTGGCCACAAAGGCTCCTCTGAGTGTTTCCTTCCTAAAGACTAAGAAACATCACAGCGCGGCTTTTCATAGTAACAGTCCTCCATTTATTTCAAAAAAAAAGAAAAAAATGTAGCATATTGAATACTGTCACAGAACAAAGAATGCGATCAGCTCTGACAAAGGTCACAAATTTGTCACTTCAGAACTATTTTTTCTGCCATTTTTAAAGGCTGGTTTTGTACATTAACTTCAGAGTTGGCACTAGAGGTAACATTACTGTCTTCAAAAGTGTTGTCCTTCTTGAAAGAAAATAAACAATTCCAGTAGTATGACTACAGGACTTGGCAGCTGCATCCTACATAACTGAACCCGAGTCTTCATTGATGTCAGTGTTGTTTTTACTTCTCCATTAAAACTTTCAGCCTAGGTTTCTAATTGTTTATAGTTTCACCATAGACAAAACCCTAAACATATTTTCTATACCATTAATTTTGACAATATGCAGGGCAAGAAGAATGTATAAAGAGCTTAGGAGTAACTGTGAATTTTTAGCCCTGAAGAAAACAGATCATATACAAAAAGCTGCTGAAAAAGATATCCAACACAGAAATGTTTTAATAGTCCTCGTGCACACAACAGCAATCAATGCCAATATCACTTTCCTCTGATTAAGAGCTGTTCTTCCTGAATGAACACTGCCAAATATCATAATTATTCCCAGATTACAACACTGGCTATGGCTAGCTTCCCTCTAAGGATTATCAGTCCAGGGAAGCCAAGGAGATAGAAATAGCTCAGCTTCCTTTTCACTCCCACTGCTAAATATCTTTGACTAAGAAAAGGGAATGATTTTCTGGGAAACCATCTGCAACCATGTTGCATTTGCAACAATTTCTTGTCAAGAATATCAAGAATACAGCTGAGAAGAGAATAATTTTGACTGTACCTGGAGGAGATCACATTTACAAACCTTACCTGAACATTTACCCTTGTGATAGAGTTAAAAAGGAGGAGTGGGAAAAAAAAAAATCTGTGCAGCCATTGCCCAAGTATGCATGTGGCCAGGGCTTGTAGTAACTCTCCCTCACAACTGCATACAATTATAATCACTATTCCACTTTAAGCAGCAAAAACAAAGTAGGAGGATCCCTTCCCTCCCCACAAAAAACCCTACATTAATCACAAACCATGGGGAGACAAAAAGGACAGTTTAAAGTTATTTTGTGAGGGGATCAACAGCAAAACACCAGAGCTGTCTGCCAAGGAAGAGGCACTGTACCTTTTCAACATCTGACAAGGATGACAGGGAGTGGTTCTGCAGAACCTCTGGTGCTGTGAATGCTCGCAGGTCTTGTTGGGACACATTTTCATCAGTAAATGACACACTGCCAGATGGAAGCAACAGGAGAGACCATGGAGAAACGATGAACCCCAGAGCAGCAGGATCAGCTATAATTGAAAGGGAAGAAAAAAAAAAAAACATAAACCACCCTGAAAGTGAAGCAATGTTATTTGATGCCCTTGCTGGATGTTAGTTTATTATCAGCCTACATAGTGGAATAGATTCATGCTTCCTTTTCCACCTGTGGTGTTTCACAACCACAACAACCACCTCAATTTTAATCACACTGGGGAGTAACACCTATTTTTTATGACTATTTTTTGCTGCTATTCATACCAGCAAGCTCAGGAAGAGCCTGCTAAAATACTCAATCTCCTGTCCTGAAGATATTTCATTTATGTTACAGTTGACATTTAAAATGTTCCCTTTCTGCAGCGCACATGTTATTAATCAATGGAGTTTGCTCCTATCCTAACATAGCACTGCTGCAGCAGCAATGTTTGGAAGATAGACAAAGTGGGGAAGGAAAATACTCACTAGAGTGGCTAATAGAAGGGGATGAAACAGAACAGTTTTGAGGCACAGAAGTCTTTTTTAGTCTCAAGTGAAAAAAATACTACAAATATCTGAAAATTTCAAAACAAGCACTGAAATTGCAGAACCCAAAGTAACCAAGATACGCAATTTGCCAGCAAGTTTTTTGATGTCTGATAATACTGCTGTCTAACTCTAACTTTAAAAAGAGCATTTCCTTAAGTAAAAATATTTTTTCTAAACCTCACACATGAGTCAACTCAGTTTCACTGAAGGAAGCATGAGGTTTTACTCAGTAAAAATAAAAATTAACTTTTATTTTTTCATAGGCAAAAAGGCAATAGCTCTGTCTTCTGCTACACAATATATCAATATATCAAAGATCTGAGGAAACACACATTTGAACAATATGTCCTTTTCCCTTGATGTAATAAGCAAAACCAGCAGAATAATAATTTCCTCCATTAGCACCACCACTAACATTTTCCACTCTCCAGCTCAGGATATTCCTACAGTGCTGGTTCCTAGACTGCTGAACTATCTTGTAATCTAGAATATTTCTAATCTCCTAGTAAATGTATTAAATTACTGCTTGCAGGTGTCAGGTGTAAAAAGATCTCCCAAGTCTTTCAGTTTTCTAACCCCACTTCCTCTGGAACAAACAGAACATAAGCTGTTCACCGTTGTGGCAGCAAGTTCAGATGCTGAAAAAAGAAACCAAGATCGACATATGTAACAAGAAAATACTACATTATATAGCAAAGCTTCCAAAAACATTTCTAAGAAGACTACCTTAGTTGTTTTCTGACTTTCAAAAATTGTCCTGTGGGTAACTACTAGAGTCTGCACCACTTCTGCGTGTATTCACCACTGATGTAAAAATGCTAAACAAGCAACATCTTATGATTTAAAGGTTTCACCTTATGAGTCCCAACTCAGGAACCTTAAGAAATGTGGAAGCTTTAATCTTAATTTAACATTTTGTACAACAAATATTAAAATACATAAAAACTCACACTCTGAAATATACTAAGACAAAAAATTGACTTAGTTTTAAAAACAATTAAACCCCTCAATTTCTCTGAAGTCTTCCCAGTATTAATTTCAACAAACTTTAAAGAATTTGTCCTGTCCCCTACAGATGTAGGGCCTGAACTCATTGATCCTACTCAAGAATCTTCATGACCTGAAGCAATGCAAAATTAATGTGATAAAACAGCAAATTTAGAAAAAGAACTGATTTTGCTAGGCTCCTTTCACTGGCATTTTCTCAGCTTCCTTTTTCAGTAGCTCGTAACTAATACAGCAGATCATAGGGCCTACATCACAACTCCAGGGAATCTAGTCTGTTATGAAGGATGAGGATAAAACAATTAATTCTCCAGTTCTTCCTTAAGAATGCATCTTCCTTAAGGCATGCATCATAAACAAAAATAACTAAATCTCACATCTCCAACCAGGCAGATATACTTAAGGAAATACTTTTTTATAACACTACTGTGTCTACACCATGGATAAAAAAGTTGCAAAGATGCAATGCATCAAATAGTCAGCAACTACAGGAAAACACAAGAAAGTATTTTCATCTTCTGTTTAGGCTTTCAGAATAATTTACAAGAGCACTAATAATAGCATACTCCTGAAAGTACTGGGGAAAATGACAAAAAAAAAAGCTTTAAACCCCTTTTTCTAAAGGCACTGGAATTCAGGATATGGCTGCTGGTCAATTTTCTATCCAATGGGCTTTCAACTGTGCTAAAACTGCCAGCCTTCTGAGTTAACTCCAGAACTATGCAACTCAGTAACAAAACACTTGTGAGAGCACAGCATTTCAAGCAGTGCCAAAACAGAGATAAATAGCGTGGCCTTACTTAAAGTGAGAGAGTGAACTGGCTTTGAACACAATAAAAACAGAAATAATCTTCAGCTACAGAGCATCTGCCAAACAAATGAGAGAGGAAAAAAATCCTTCATGTGCTTTAACAGCATACAAATAGCCTAAGATAAAACAGACCCACCACATTCTAAGAGACATGAAAACAAATATTTGAAATGGAGCTATTTTACAATATTGATGGCAGGTAATTTTGAATTCCCAAGTTATAGTCACAATTTAAATCAGTCCTTCAGGATCTTTTCCCCCTACTTCTGTCTTAGGCACAGCCATTAGCACGGAACACACACCTACATCTCTAAAAAGCACAGAACAACCCAAAAATATACACAAGATTTTCAATACACATCTTTGCTTCCCTCCATAGCCCTCATTCAGACAAGTAAGATTTCTGCTAGAGCAAAGAAACCTGAACATTTGTATGCTCAGGCCATTTGTATGCTGAGTCTCTGGTGTGAGTTGGGTGGGTGGAGGTGGAAGAAAGGATGAGGAAAAGAAACTAAAAAATTTTTAAAACCCCAATAAAATTACAAAAGCCTAATCTCTTCTTCTCAGAAAAAAAAGAGATCAAATGTCACTAGACAATGTAAAAAGACAAATCACTCCCCAACAGTTACTAGCAAAGGGAAAAAGCAATCATTTATCACCTGCCAACAAGTACAAGCTAGGAAATGAGAATTTGGGGTTTTACCCCTTCCTACTGCATTTTTCCTCTTGTCAAACAAACCAATCCATTTCCTGCTCCATCCCAACTATGTCTATGACTACTTTGGACTCGCCACAGGTCCCCATCAACACATTTCACACTTTGCCTTCCTTCTTTTCATTACACTTACTCAAGCAAAGCAACTACAGTAGTTTGACTGTCAACAAGATTTACAGGTCCCTGAAAGCCATAATCTTCCTTCTTCACATCCACTTTCAGATATGACTTTTCTTTACATAAATCATTTCCCATATGCAAATTTGCAAGACATCCAACTTGCAAAGACTCTTTATTTGCTCAACCTGTCTTTTTATTATCAGACTCACTTTCCTCCTTCTCTCCCACCTTCTTTAAGATACATGTCTCCAAACTTAAGGTCCAATTATTTCCAGAATCCTCAACGCACACTTTAGCACAGGAGTGGCCTAAGTGACAGATGAAGGCTTCCCCACTTTCGAGTTTAGATAAATCTTTTCCAGTTAAACCTAGCAAATTAGAGGGACGCCTGTTTTATAATTCTCAGCAGCAGTCAGCACAGCATTCTCCTTATGCTTATACACTCACATTTGAGATTACTTCAAAGACTTGTTCCTTTGACCTCATGGAGTTCTGAGTGCAAGATACAGCATGTCTGAAACAGCTGATACACCCTTACAACAACAAAATAGTTATTGCAGATAATTAAACAGATGTAAGAGAAGGGCAGGTCTGGTATCGGCCTTTTCAAATCTCCAGATTAATCTCAACATCACCAGTGCAACTGATGTCAAATCTGCAACTGAGTCCTAGATTGTCTTTCTCCTTCATTTAACAGCTTATGATATGCTGACAAGACAGCTGCCAGGGTCTGATCTTCCAAATTAGTGATTGGCAACTGGGTATTTCAATCTAAGCTTTCATTTTTTTAACAGAAATAAATTTGGGAAGTATTTTTAAGGAGTTCAACATCTGTTAGAACCATGAATACAAAGAGGGATAAAAATATGCACAGTTCTGTATCTTTTGCTGAATCAGGTGTGATATGATATAAAATTAACCATAAAGGCAATGGATTTTCATCCTGCACTTCTTTTATTCAGTGCTTTGATGGATAAGAAGATAGACTCACTGAAAGACATGCACAACTTTTATATATCAAGAAGTCATCAAATCTGTGACAAAAGCTTGTTTTGGATATTTTTTTCTAATTTCCAGAAACTAGCTTAAGTAAGAAATTAATTGAAGAACAGGTTCTCAGCTGACAGAGTGACAGCAAGATTCTCAACTTGAAGCAAACTACCAAAACTCTACCAGGATCACATATACAAACAATTACTTGGGATGGCAATTCCTTTAAGTATCTGTGGCTCCTGAGCTGGTGTGGGGAGGCTGCCAACAGATGGCAATTTAAGAGCTGGCTATTTCCAAGTCCTTTCTTTATCCCCCTCATTTCAAAACAGCTGGAGCACAGACTGTTGAACAATATGCCTAATTTAATTTTTTGGAAGAAACAATGTACAAGACACTCAGCAAAGCTTATATTTTGTTACAGAACAGCATGTTCAGGGACTCCAGGACTCTGTACAGGGAGGAAGAGCACTTTAGAGAACTGGTCAAAGCTCAACATGCTGTGATCTTGCAGCTAAAAGCTTGTCCTATCTCCCTCTGCCCAGGAGCCATCAGTCAGGTCAGAAAAAATTTTGGAAACTCATACTCTGCCATAAAATAGCTCTTCCACACCATATGCATGGAAGAAATTTGACCAAGGAAAACAAGATTTCTTTAGGATCCCTTATTTGCTACAAGTCCTCCACAAATAAAGAACCAAATTGAGTCAGACAAGCCTACAGGAATCTCCACATTTTCTGTTCCCACATGTCAACACCACCTTCATAAGCCAGCACAGAAACTGATATTCAAGATGACAAAAAAAGTTGCTAGATTGCTTCCTTAGTGAAGACAACCTTCATTAAAGACTGTCTGGTTATCCAACTTGCTGGGAGGAATTAGATTACGTTTATCAACCTTAGCTACACAGAAAAGCTCTTTCATTTGAGTGTCTCTTGAAGTACGTTTTACCAAAGGCTATTTCCCAGGTTAATTAATAGCATGCAACTGAAAACAGTTTGCTGAACTAGCAGAAAAACAACTCAATAAAATAGCTTCATCTCCAAAAAGAGACAGATTCTTCTGGCACTGATTTTATCTGAATTTGTGTTTTGGTCTTCATGGATAGGAAGTAAGATCAGAAGCTTCTGCCACCTTAGCCAGTCTTGGCTTGGGTGCCTTAAAGACACGTATCAGAAGTTCTGGGGCAGATTTCTGTTTTGTGCTCTCATCTTTCAGTACTTGTTCTTCTGAAGGAGGGCTGAATATGTTCTCATTGACAATGTTTTCATGCAGACCTCATAGAGAGATGATGATAACTTTTCTGCACTACTCTCAGGACAAGAAAGGGTGAGCTCTTATTTTTCAGTGGAGACTCCCGTTGGAAAAAAAATATTTAGACCCAGGGTAAAGTTTTAAGTGGTTTCACTCCCATGTGCTCATACAATTGTGATCTTGCAGGTGCATTAGAAGATGGAGCTCCATGTGTCAATCCCTGTAAAGTTTACAAGAGTAAACCTCTAATCATTCAAGATCCCTCTTAAGTCAAGGTCTTAACCATCTCCTGACTGTCTCCAAGAGACAACAAGGACGAAAGAGAGGAATGCAGACGCCAGCTTTCTTTTTCTTGCACTATGAGAAGCAGCAGGACAGGTCAGTTGGTCAAATTGCAACAATAAACTCAGCATTCCTAATAGAGAAAGCACACATGGGCTGTGAGAGCACTGGTAAAGGGAAGAAACTAAATTTGAATGGGATGTCAAAATTACCTGTAATTCACCTGACAAAAAAGTTGGAGAAGTTGATAAAATTCATATTTGTAAAGGTAAGTTAAGTGTGATCAGAAATCAAGCACCATATAGTAGTTTTTGCCCACTTCTGCCTTCTCAGACCTAGTGCTAAAATGTGTATTATTATCAGTATTGCAGATGCTGAGCTTGGAGCCTACTGAGGTGAGAGTGGGGAGGGAGAAGAAATGCTTCTACTCCTTTGAAGTGCAAGATACCACCACATTCCTCTCGGTAGCTATGTAGGTGTTGTCAGTTGCATTTCAGAGAATCATATCTAGCCCTCTGGTGAAGTTTTCTGTTTTTCACCTTTGAGACAAAATCTCTTCAGAGCACACTGGTCATGGTGCACAGTACTGTACTCATTTCTATGTCCCCTTCAGTACCAAAGTGTTCCAAGGGTCTCAGACTTATCACTTTTTCTGTTTCCATCTCACATGAATGGATCTAAAATAATTGAAGTTATCATCACAAGAAATGGGACGTGCCACAGGTTCTGGCAGAACATCAAGTGATGGTTGAAAGCAACCTTTGGGCTGGGGTACACAGAGTGACTTACCTAAAGACAAAATAGGAACAAGGTGTTGTTTGGATTTAGAGCCTAGGAAGGACAATTTACTTTTATGGCACGTTAATATAACCAAGAAGTTTCCAGTTCTGTATTCATCAGTCTTAAAAAAAATGCTTACCTTTTCTGAATAGTTCTTGAAGGCTCTCTGCACTTTGGTTCAAAATAGCCCATATTTCTTCTTCTTGCAGTGGTCCCCCCCGAACCTCCAGAGCCTCTGCTAGTGACACATGCATGTTACCTGGGAAATAAACAGACTGATGTAAGACTAAATAACATCTTTTCTTCTCCATGTAGTATTCAAGTGGTAATAACCCATGTCCAACCCTCAGTCACAAAAATCTCCGGCGTTACCAGAACCCATCAAATATAAATAATACAAAATATTCCCTGTGGCAATAAAGAATTTTGAGCACCTACTCCAGAAAAACTCAGGTTAAGAAAATAATGATTCATGTTAGTACTGTAGGCTCTATATCCACAAATTCAACAAGCTGGAATTAATCCATCTGCTATGGGCAAGAGCTTGCTCTGTTTATAAAGATGACAGATCAATCAGTAGTTACAGGTTTATTAAAATAAATCAGCTATTAACACATCCCCAGAAAACAAATAAAGATTTCCTTCTCTAGATAAACGAGGTTATGCTTCAGTATGTTTTGAAAGAGCTAAATCATTTTCACCACACTACAATATAATATTCTGTTGTCCAAAACCATTAGAAAACTGAAGACTGCATCCCTAAATATTCTGGCAAGGCAAAGCTTCATCCGTTCAATAAGCCCAGGAGCAAATAAACCACGTGTCTGCTTAATTACTCCAGCTTTCTATGGAATGTTCTCAGATTGAGCACTCATGCCAATTTACATTTCTGACAAGGATGCAGCTGCAGTGGCTTCTCTCTGTGCTTCTCCCCGAAGCCCAGAGAACAAAATCTTGAGCAGTGAGCTGTAGTAAGAGACTAAGGTGTCCTGTCAGTCATCACTGGTAAGTTTGTTATGACTCAAAGGCTCCAAAGCTGATGCTGGGAATGGCAAACACAGTTCCACAAGCAATGCTTATGGTCTGGATACTGATATCAACAGTTTTAGATGATCCAATGGCACTGCTGGAAGCTCCTCCCCCTTCCATTAAATCACCTACCCAGAGCCTCCCCATCACACCATACAATCCTGGCTCAGGTGTATGGGTACTAACCTAACAAATTTAAAGAGGGACAGGCTTACAGACTATATTTAGTTTCCCACTGTGTAGGCAGCTTTATGCCTTCCATATGTTTTTAATTACAGATAACCAGGCTTATATACATATAATGGCAACACAAAAGGCTGAATATCCTGCAGTTTCTAACTGAAAACACAGGGTTTGACCATACCTGCTAAAATGCTAGCCTGTTCACCTAGAATTACATACTCCTACTGAAAAATTACATAGTGCTGGCTGCTTTTCAGCACAGCTTATTTTTCCTTATTTCATAACTTACCAGTTTATGGCATTCAATCACTGTGCGTATTTACTAAGCCAGATATATTTTCAGCAATTAATGTTCAAAAGTCATGATCAAAAGACAATGGAAGGGAAAGCAGACTCAGATCACATTTAAAAGAAAGATGAAATCTGAATTCCCAAAGAGAAAAATAAATAAAGCATGGAAAACGCAAAGGTAGGGACTAACACAGACTTGTAATAAATGGATGGAAAACCAGAGAAAATTGTCAGCATAAGACTTCCATATACCAGGCAAAGAAAAAGTGTCTGGTCTCATTGTTCTGGGAAATTCTGTGATTTCATGCCACTGTCTCGAATTTCAGTAGGTAAACCTAGAATCAAGCTGTCTGGATTATTCAGATATTCTCGTCTTCTGAGGGACTAAAAACACATGAACTGCAAATGACAACTTTTCTGTGATAAATATTCTAAAGGAGAATGCCAAGCATAAGAACAACAATCTCCTCTCCCCCACCCCAAATCCTTCTCTGCCACTCTCCTATTCCCCATTTTGCAAAATGCTGCATCCTTTCAGCTGTGATTAAATAGTGTGGACTGCTCTGTAGCAGATATAAGCCAATTCCCTATTTAACAACACAACAGAGACCATGAGTGGGTCTGCTGAAACTCCCAAACACATTACATCCACAGTGAAAGAATCCTACAGCAAACAATTTCTTGATCACAGTAAGCAGCAGTATGAATATACATACCCAGCCCTCAGCTGCAGCAGCACAAGCAACAAGATCTGCTTGCATTTTACAGATAGCAGAAGCCTGACAAATAAAAATCAAACACATGACACAGTGAAACCAAAGTATTTCAAACTGATTTTGAAAGCTCGAGCAAAATCCATCACAAAACCAGTCATTACAAGCACAGCCACATGCAAAATGCCAAAAGCTGGGATTTGAGTAGGATTTTGGTAACTTTCTCCATAACTTTTCTTCCTCAAAATTACCCTTAAGCTGCAGGGCTTGTCTGTCTCAGCAACGGACAAACCAACACACTGATTATGAGGATTAAAGAACCTCCCACAAAATGGTCCTCTAGCACCAAGGAACTGACTGAGGGAAGTTGGGGTGGAGCTGTTGGCAGGAAAATGCAAGGCCAAGTTTCTCCACCTGTACAGCCCACCTGACATCAGCCAGGCACTGATTTGGAGCTGACAGTGGAAGTGCCTGGCTCAATACATATCTCTCCCCCACCAGTTAGTTTGTCTCTGTTTTTTTTCCCAAGAGGATATTTGTAAAAATGCTGATGCTTGCAATGCAATTCCTCCAAATTCTCTGTCTCCTTAGGTTCTGGGAACCCTCATAAGTGTGTGGTGCTTTTGAATACAGAAACCTAAATGCTTGATACATACAAAAGCTTTTGGTTCTATGCAATACCCGAACATAATGACAGATTGCAACATAAGGACTATATTGAGTAATTTTTCTAAGAGAAAAATATTTTAAGTTTTTGTAGAATACTCTATCAAAACCATGCTCCTGGCAGTCCCTGCATTTTTCAGTGTTCCAGAGTAACCAGCAAAGAAATCTAGATGCACTGGTAAAGTTATCTATGGACTTTTAGTTCATGCCAAGCCATGGTTTTTTACAAGTCCTCTCCCTGCCTCCTCTTTATCTAAGAAAAGCAAAATCTGGGATCCTGTGCCCTGTTCCTTTCACTCCTTGTAATAATGATGGACAGATTAAAGAACATTGAAAGGTGTACCTTCCAAGGATGAGTTCACTTCCCCTTTCCTTGGGACAGACTTATGATAGCATCTTAATATGAGGCCACACGGAGATGGGATTGGGGTAGACAAGTCCTAGGGTTAGGTGGTGTGAACTCCACAGGAACTGCTAGGTCATGGATTACCCATACACCCAAAATTCATACGAGATCACAGCCACAGCACGTCCAACAGGGAGATTTGCACAGCAGAGAGCACAACACAGTGTAGGAAGGCAGGACAAATTAAAATAGTTAGCACTGGAGGTGCAGAGACATGAACCTGACAGACTGCTTGTTCTGGGGCAGAATTTACTCCCAGACCACACAGGAATACTATTTCCACAGGAAGGGAGTTGCAAGGTATGGAGGCAGCTTTTATGCTCCAGGACAAGAGAGTAAATTCAGGTGTAAATCATTTGTATTAACAAGCTCTGAGTGCAATTTCTCGGCACCATTCAGCCCTAAGCCACGCAGGCAGCACAGTCATGGGGGAAATGTTGCCTAAGCCAGAAGCCTCTCCCATATTTCAGACACTTTTTGAAAAGAGCTTGTCTACCTCATGAGGACCAGCTGCCAGCTCCTCCCTCTAGACAGACAGCTCACACACTCCCCAATGAGTGGGATGGGGCTCTGCCTCTTGCCTGAAAACAAGCTCAGTGACCTCCTGGCTTTAAAAAAAAAAATCTCATTTTAAAGTCCCGGCAACACACATTAAAAGCATACCACCTATGGAACACCCAGACAGTGCCAACCCCGTGAGGCAGCCTTCCACTTGCTCTGTCCAGGTAAGATGGAAAGCACAGCAGGAGCAGCCCTTCACATCGAATAATTCTGTCAACACAACTGTTTGCAAGGTATATAGTTTTATATACTTACAAAGCCTTCACACCACCTCACTTTTTAATTGCTCATGTATGCAGAAGTTAAATGCTCAGAATTCTCATTTCCCCCAACCACTACCAATTTTCCACACCTGTTTTACATTTTAAATTTGGAATTGAAGGTCTCCAACAGCAATGAAGAATTTGGGAAATTTTAAAGGCCTATTCTTCCCAAATTTTATTGAACTATTGCCAGCCAAAATAATTTGTTATTCAACTCAGTTCAAAATAAGCTATTGTCACAATTGTGATTATTAAAGATTGTAATATAGTAATTTTTGTCAAAAAGTTCCTAAAAACAGACTACAAGTCAAAAGGCTAAATTGCTTCAATTTAATTGACACGACAACTTGGTGTTTGGATTTTAGTAACACATCCCTTGCTTTTTTCCTTACCTTGTACATCAATGTTTTTCCCTAATGTTTTAGCTTCAGAGCAAAAACCTTTAGTCAAAAGCTGTGCATTAACATCAGCTAACTGAAATGCCTGCACTACCTCACACTTGATATTTCATAGGAATATGATGCCAAGAAGCATGAAAAGCAGCTGCTCTAGGCATACGCTCTGCAGGTGGTTTTTAGATGTGCAAGAAACAGTGAAAAAAAAATCTAGAATACCAAACAGTTAGAGTTTCTCAATAATCACATAAAATACTCTGATATTAATTTTTATCCTTTGACAACACGTAAAACAAAGAGCAAGAAGGCTCTATACACATACAAAATACTTTCAGTGGAGAAAAATCCCACCTTATTTGTACTATACAAAACACTGTTAGCTGACCTTAACTGCCCTGAATATGAGCAGTATTGCCCCCTTGCTCCACAGGGACACTTAGGCAAAAGGTGGCAGGTTCTGAGGAGACTTTTCTCTTAGCAGATTAGCCAAGAGCCCCTTTTTGGCCCCTCCTCTGGAGATACAAATGCCTGGAGGGGAGAAATACATTTAATAAGACAATTCTATCCAAGAAAACCTCTTAAAATTCACCTTTCTTATGGCATGATTAGATGCCTGAAAATAAAACACTGACATTCACTGAGCATGAAGTGCTTTCTAAAAGCACTCAACAGGCACAAGTGTCAGTGACACTAAACTGGGGCTGGACCTGGACAGTTTTGAAAGTCTGGTCTTTCCCATTTCAGAACCTAAGCACCTTAAGCCATTACCATGCCCTGTAATTTCAGAATCCTGGCATCTATCCTATTTATTTACATTGGCCCACGTCTTATACCCCCAAACAAGATCTGGACTATATATACCAATTAGTTTATCCCCAATAATACTGAAACTGGGCTGAAGTGCAAAACCCTGGAGCCAAGTTAGAAAGCTTGTACTTCAGTAGTTTTTGAAACCTTATTTTCAAATCCACACATAAAATGTGGTTTTCCTATAGCTGCAGGTCCAATTTGCATAGACTACCCAGAAAATAAGGCATTATTTGCAGATAGTCAAGCCAAGCATGCTATCAAGTCAAGTACACAAGCTAATCAAGTCAACTGTGCTTAAAGAATTTTTTTTCTTATAGAGTCCTGCTCTCAAGTTAATTACTGCACATTATTCTCAATTATTGTCTTGAAGGACAAGGAAACAAACCCTTGTGTCATATCCACTGTTTTCATTTCTCCTATAGATACAAAGAGGGGGGACACAGTCCCACAGGATCCAACTACCATTACCCCCTCTTTTTTGAAGTATTTGAAGAGTTGCCAGAAATCAGATGAACCAAATTTTTTTGTGAAAAAAAACCCCACACTTTGACAGTGCTTTTCATTCAACCTGTGACCTGATAATAACACTACCTTAGCACTATTCCTTCTCTTTCATTTTAGAGAGGTCAGCAGAGATTAGTATTACCATGCAAGTATTTCTCCCCTCCTGTTAGGGAATAGATTAGCTTCTTCCACTCGCATGTTTTCTTTTCATGTTCTCTTTCTTCCTCACTGGCAGACAGGATGAAATGTCAGCAAAACACAAATCTCATGCTCCTGGACAAATCCTCATCCTATACCAAGAAAATTTCTTGGAAACTGCATTTCCTCTTCAAACTGATAAGTTGCTGCTTGAACTTAGACCTCCTAAGTAAGGAATAGAAACTAGCTCAAATTTGTGAGAAAACACAACATGAAAACAGAAGTATAAATCTTGGTCTTTTATTTGAGCATACATAGATGAACAGATGAGATGTTAGCACTTCTCCTCCCAAAGCCTTAAATCAGTACTATATTCCCATATCTGGAAGACAGAAGAATGTGACATACTGGCTTGGCTCATGCCTCCAGGACAAGCAGTATTTGTTTTACTCAAAAAGTGCTTGCTTTCTTTCCTGGAAGGTGGAAAGAAAACAGCTTTTGGCATTGGCCTGAACACACAATGGAAGACAAGCAAGAGTTAGTGTTGACTCCCTCCTTTACTCTTCTGTCTCCATCTCCAGAACCAGATAAACTAGTTTATCTGAAGCTTTGTATTAGGCAAACTAGTAAAGCCAGTCCAAATTGTATATAATGATCATGAAAGTCATGTTTTCTAGGCAACTGCAGAATGCTTTTTTATACATGAGGGTAGCTGATGTTTCACATTTGATATTAAAATTTTATTCAGAAGAGTATATAATTATCACTACAAAGTAAGCTTAATCCACATAAATCGTAGCATGACTGTTGAATCCCTCTCTTTGTTTAATTGTCAGTGTAAGATTCTTGGGCAACTCCCTTATTTTGCTGTTGATCTGCTCCACCTTGGAGAGGGCATGTCTCCTTGATGCATTTCTCATACTTGCAATTTTCATTTTAATTGCTAAGTAGGAGCAGAATACCTGTGACTAAGGCAAGCTTCAAGAAAAAAAAAAGAAATTTCAGGACTACAAAGCAGCTTCGAAATAGTGACACTTTTTAAACAGCACATGAGCTAGTAACACTCTCATTCACACATAACAAATTAAACCTCTCTAATGACTTGAAATAACCAGAAGCAAGAAGGCATCTTGCTACAGGATGGAGTGATGATGTGCTGTCTATCAGACAAAAGGCACTAAGAATGGCACCTCCAGCTTTAGTCCAGCAGTTATTCCATTGTTGCATGCCAGAGCCAAGCATTCCTCACATACTGTGAAAAGGTCATGACTGAAGTCTGTCCTTACTCACTCACAGCTCTCAGCAGAGCTGAAGAGGAATGAAAGCTTTTGTCAGGGGAGCAGAAATAGTAGCAGGCACCTGATTTAAATGTCATGGAGCCACTAGAAAGTATTACTCTAAGTCAGTAAGTACTGCTTCCCACCATCTGTGACATTCTAAAGCTATCTACAAATAAAACACAGGGGCTCTGGTGAGCAAGTGAAGGAAGCAGGGATAATTACTTAGTATAGTAACTGCTTTTTCATTCAGTACCTTATTTTATAATTCTATTATAGTATTCATAATCAGTTCCCAATGTTTGAGAAGAGTAATGCTCAAATATTTAACACCAAAATAAAAAGTGCCATAGACTAGCAATTCGGTGACTATCAATAAGTTTCACTAATGGATCAACTTCCATTAGAGTAGATTTTTAAAAGTTTAGCTTAAGGCCTCTACATGGTAATGAAGTGATAACTTTTACTACATCAGAGAAATTCTCAATACCAAGGAGTTCAGATTCTGTCAGAATCCTTTCAGTCTCTGTACCAGAGAATGGCATCTTTAAGGCAGCACAACTGCATCAGCAAAAAATTAAGCCAACTGATTAAGAGTTCTCTATTTTCTTGGATTTGGTACTCAAAAGTCCTTCAGATAGGTACAAAAATAATAAGTTAATGAGCTACAATACTGGGGGGCAGAAGGGAATCATTAGCACCCACCAACCTTAGTCATAAAGAAAAGTGCTAGGTTTGCAGTATGTTTGTAAACAACATAGAAATCAACACACTCTGAAGTATAAAGACTGGCCCTACCATATGTTATTTCAAAGCCTGACTTTAATCCTATCTATTTACATCCAATCCTTCTACAAATGGCTTTTTAGGCTGTTAAGGTGAATAAGCTTCACGATTCACTTTGATATTCCTTGCTTTCACGGGAGAAAGGTGGATCTGATCAAAACAATCTTTGTCAGCCTCATATTTGACTATCAGACATTTTGGAAAAAGAAATTAGCATAAAAGATACACTACTATGGCATACCAAAGCAGTTTTTCCATAGTTAAAAATGACCTCATGTATGGTACTTGTGAAAAATGCACGGGATTCAGAAATAAGGTTTGTGCTCTTTCTATGAAAGCAGCGTCCTTACACATTCATGAGAAGAAAAAGAACTGCTGACTTGTGCACTCAACCAGAAAAAAATCCTGGTATTCAGAGGACAGTTCATACCAACAGCTACCTTGTGTCCTGCCTGGAAAGGAAATATTTGATAATGGAGATAAAACTGGCTGAATAACAGAATCAAGCTTGAATTACATCTACCTGCATCTGATTCCTCCAGCAGTGCTTTACCTCAGGTGTATATAGAAGGTAAAGAAGCTGCACTGCTACATCACCAGGATTTTCTTTGTTTAAGCACACGTTTAATTTGAGAGCTAACTCCCACATGGATCACCCCACTTGCCATATTTCTACCAAACTGCACCTGCATGTTTGTGTGGGTTTTGCTATGAAAACTGAAAAAAAACCCATCCAACCAATTTAAAAGCTACTACCCAGCCAGAATCATCCACAGCTATTCAGTTCTTACAAATACTCCAAAGGCTTTCTTACCCAATGCCCTAAGCTGAACTACATCCTCACACGTTTTTATCTGCCAGTGACTTGGTGAAAACAATTGATGAGGCCAAATAACAACTGATGAAGATAGAACATCTGGAGGGTCTATTACGCACAAGTCTTCAGTCTTTGATACTCAAAAAAGTAATATTCCCAGCTCCTGGAAAATTTAGATTTCCTTAAGCAATTACATACGCTTTGCAACACAGGCAACACTGCAGACAACCAGAGGTTGCAGCAGAAAAAAAACCAAACCAGACAGTTATGATTTCTTCGGTTCATTTCCGGGGAAAACAAAACAAAAAACCAACAAAAAGAAGGGAGATATGGCATAAAGAACAGAACATTACAAGATTTGCAGGTAGATGACACCATGGATATCTTATCTGTGAACTCACCTGTCTGGGAGTAAAGCTATTATTCACACAAGTGATGACTAATTATTATTGTGAAAGTCTGAATTTCTAGTCTGAAAAACAGACAAGATGGAACAGAGGCCTACATTTGAGCAGTCAAGAACTATACACACAAGAAAATCTCTATCTCTAGGACCAAAGCATAAGCTGAGAGATTCTTGCTCTGCTTTCCTGTAAGTAGAAATAGATGCTAATTCAAGCACAGTAGCAAATACCAAGTCTTATTCAAAGAGTACTGCATTTTCTTCACTCTTCTGTAACAGAAGAAGAAAAGTAATTTTGCTCTCAGACAGAGAGCCTCTCTATTCAGACATGGTAGTACAAGGCATGAGATTTATACTTATATGCAGAAAATACAATATGAAATGTTTGTGATATAATATCCTCCTATTAGGTGTGAAAACCTTTACAGAGATTTAAGCAGGGGGAAATCAGTGACTAATCTTATAAAACAACTTCATATACCTCCAACTGAGCAGCATAACTGACAATACCCTGATGCCTCACCAGGAAGCATGAACACTCTCAGGGAATGGCAGAACAGGCAGCTGGCTGGATTTGACTTGTCCATGCTTCCTCAAATGAAGGCAAGCTGATCCTAAGGAAATGAGAAGCGCTGGCAAGTGCCATGACATACCTGTCTTTCTGCACTTTATATCTGTCAGCCTTTTTACAGTGCCCACTCACGTTGAGAAAGAGTGTGCGTGTCCCCACATATGCATGTTACCCACTAACTGTATAAAATGTGTGGGTGCATGCATATACTCCTCATAGACCAAATACTTCACTTTTAAGTTTCTGCTGAAGGACAAGAGAAAAACTCTGAAGGACAGAGCTACAAATGGGCAGGAACACTGATCTATTTTGAGAAGTCAACATGAACTACCTGAAAGCCTTAGAGGGTCCCTAAAGCCTATTAAAGGTTTTGGCCAAGGCAGATTTAAATAAGATTCTGCAAGCATTTGGGAAAACAGATTTGATGCCAGCAGATGGGCTGCAACTCTAATAAGAGACCTCCATCTGTCCAGAAACCAGCTTTTCACTCTACACACACACAGAGTATTGCAAGTATAGAACCAGCAAGTCTTACAGGGTAGAAGTGCTTCCTGCAAAGAACTTCAAAAGTATCCATCATCTTAAAAAACCCCATCCTCATAAGAGACCTCACAGGACTTTTTTTCCATAAGCAACTAATTTTCCAGAGAAAAAATAACCTATTCAACTGCTATTTCTTGGAAGCACTTAATTGCTGTTAAAGTGATAGGAAAGATATTTGCCATTCCTGAAGTGATGCTGAGCTAGAGAGCAGGCTGTTGGAAATTGTCCTTGAACAGGATACATCTCAGTTTTCCCCCTAGTAACAGAGAATCCATCTATGTAATGTAATTTAGGTGACCTACCAATAAGGTCCAACATGCCTTAGATAAAACAGTATTTGGTTAAACCACAGACCTCCAGATACCAGACCTCCGAGTTAAATGCACACAGTGCAAATGTGGAGATTTGTTCTGCCTAACACCTACTTGTCCCACAGAAACTGGTTCTACATCGCAAGGTGATCATTTGTCCTCTCGGACTGCAGATCCCTTCTTTCTCCACCTCCTTCCATACTCAAGCATACAGAAATGAATTCAGAACTAAAGCTGTACTTATTCTCTGCATATACACTCCCAACCAGTAACCAATTTGCAGGGCACTTAGAAATCTGAGAGCGAGCAGAAAATATGCTGTGTAGTCTTCCATGCTGGGAAACACTGCCCAGAAAATGGAAGCCAAGCTTTACATGAAGGATATTATTCTCTATGGGGTAATTATAGGATTTCCCTAAATTCTGAATTATCTGCTGCAGGTGTTTTCATATGTCAGTATTTTCAATGTTTTTCAACTTCACTTATATATCTATTATCAGCAGGGTCTTTAAGCATATTACCCACCATCATCTTGCAAATACTGAAAAAAACTGGACTTTGAAGGCAGATTTTCTTTATCCAATCATCCATAGCTGATCCATTTCCTGTAACTGATAGTGTACATCAACATTTACCTATTTTTTATTCACTCAACTCTTTAGATGTGGTATACACCAAGCATTGAGAACAATATGGTTTGTGTGACAGCTATTTAACAGCATGTCTACAGACAGCCATCAATTCAAAGATTCCACATAAAACATGAAGTTTTTTGGTCATAGAAGCTTCCTTTTTAAATGAGCTCTTTATGGAGGCCAAAACCTTCCCGAGCAGCTTATACCGTCTAGTTTAAATCCTGCAATTAGGAGGTTTTAGCTCCAGAGTAATTAGTAGACATAGCCACTTGAAGACTTGGAATGCCTATGGTTAGGAAATCGTGATCTTCCTTCAAAACATGAGTTGACACAGCACATATGGCTTTGTGCCAAAATCACACCAGTTAACCAGAACCTGACCATTTAACTTAAGTCCCTCAGCCTGCCACTCTGCTTCCCACACTTCAGAAAAATATATAATTATATACTGCATGTAAACATGTATGTGTTTACAACTGAACAATTGTTAAATCGACTATACTGCCCCTTGAACAAATTTCTAACACACACCCAATTTGTGATTCATCTTAAATTCAGTGGTTACGCATGATTTATTCAGTCCTACAGCCACGACATGCTCCATGGCTTAACTGCTCTCAAAGGTGCTGTAAGTGTAAGTCCTTTTCCTGTTAGGTGGGAAAACTTGGCATTTCTCTTTCACAAGAGATTCATCTACTTGTTATTTCTGCCCAGATTTGCTTATCAAGCAAATGAGCCAAGAAAGTGAATGGGATTTGGAGTGTAAAGAAAGACCCTCACCACAAAGAACATAAGCTTCAGTATCACTTGACAGCAGCATGAAAAACCTGCCAGAGTGATTTCTACAATTCCTCAGCAGACCTTCCACACAAAAAAGACTGCCTCATCTATCGCAAAGAGACAATCAATGATGTAAAAGGTTTGATTTAGCTTCACACACCAGAATGGACAAAGAACTTCATCTGATCACTTTCTGCACTCCATAATGTTTTGGTACTTGGAGAGGTTGCAGGACAGAACAAGCTACAGAAGATGGCATTGCCAAAAAAACAGGAAAAACAAGACAGCAGCACCTCCTCCCATGACATAATACCAAGCCTGCTATCACAAAAAAACCTCCAGAGTTCTGGGAAGTTTTGCTTTGTCTGGATGATAAACATTCATATTAGAAGGACAAAAAGCCATATTTACACCCTTGGGCTGCATAACAAAGGCAAACTAGCAGACAATATTCCTCTACAGGCCTGGAAACTGAGAGGGAAGTGATTCACAGCATCATCCTTCTTTCCTTTTCTTTGAAGAGCATTCCTACAAATAGTAATGGAAAGCTAGTCAGACTGAGGACTTACACAGGTACTGCCCATGTCCAAATTATATTTGCTGTATTGGAACAGAACCAAAGCAGAAGGTCACATTAATCTCTGAAGCCACTGCCCAGTGAGGGATTAAGGGAAAGAAGAATAGATGGATAATACAACAGCACCTGAATATCTTTTTCATACAAGTGGGCCAAAGGGAGGGAGATCAGTTAAAGAATACATCA
Source organism: Sialia sialis (assembly GCA_009812075.1). Lineage (NCBI taxonomy): Eukaryota > Metazoa > Chordata > Aves > Passeriformes > Turdidae > Sialia > Sialia sialis. The sequence goes on from VRYO01001865.1 coordinate 3,569,350, forward strand.
AATTTTGTTGCCTTCACAATCAATTTGATGATACTGTATGACACCTTAACTCTAACTGTTACTGCATGGACACACAGGAAAACAGTAACTACAACCACCTAAAATAAACAGAAATACCTATCTGGCACTAAAAATAAAATCCTCCTTTCAAAGTCTTGGAGCTCAAGTCTTAGATAATCTAGTCTGCCTACAATATACCAACTTTCATACTTTCCATGTATGTCTAGAACTTTGACAACAATCCAAATTTTCTTCCGGTCCTGAATTTAGTATTTCATTTTTGTCTTTGCAAGTGTAAGAGAATGGGCATGTTATTTAAAATCAGTTTACAAATGGCATTAACTCCTAGGAGAAAATTCAGCTTTTACAAAAAAATTTTCACAAAGTGTAAAAAAAACCATAGGCTGAACCTCTTCATCTCCCATTTGTATCTTTCATTGCTAACTAAACACTTTGGAGTTTATTCATTGATACATCACATAGAAAATTCATAAATGTAACACTTAAAAAACACCACTTGGAGAATTGTCTGAAACAGATTTCAAAACATTCAAATGTTTTGCCAATAGTTTTAGAACATCCTCCCATAAACTTCGCTTGCAAAATACTGAATTTGAATGAGAGTTTATCAAACTGGACCAGTTGTACTGGTTTACCTCAAGTTGCATACACACTTAACCTGAGAAAAAGTAGTAGCAGCAATCAATGAGAAGCATCAAGTCTTCACCACTTACAGAAATACCCACTCTGGGATTAATATAAAGAGGCAAGAAGAGGGAGGGGGGGAAAAAAAAAAAAGAAAGAGGGAAAGGACAAAATTTTACAATCTTATCTTGGGATGGAAATCTCAGAGAGAGGAAAATGTGTTTTCTTAGTCCACAGTGGTAAGTCATATATGATTCCTCACTGTGCACAAAAGCTGGTACCAGGGCTTCATCAGAGAGCTGAGAGAGCAGCACAGTGTTGCTTGCACTAAAACACACACAGGCTGTTTTAGCCAAGGAAGAAATATCCAGTTTACAGAAAAAGGAGCAGTCAGGGACATTAGAAACTTTCACACAAGAAAAATAAATTAAAATATCATTATAGATACCAAGCCTTGCTGGCAAAATTAAGGGATTCAGTGGACCATTACTAATCCATTCCAGAAGAAAAGTACTTTTTCCTCAAAAAATTGTTTTGCCACTTGGTTTTACACTACTGACCCTTTCTCATCCATGTACCTAGATGCTGAATATTAACACAGTTATTCAGGGGGAAATAAATTAATAGAATCATTCCCAGCCTGTATTTTAAAAGGTATAGATTAACATTTTGAGCTTTGTAAAAACATATAACTGAAGACAGCTGGCATTAACCTAGATTTTGCTTCCTACCCTGCTGATGACTTCTCCCATTTTCTAGGGATCTTTTACAGTAATTACTTGTACAGAAGTTGCTGTAAGACTTCACCCTTGATTTTACACCATCAGTCTACAAACAGGTATTAAAAAACCACAATTTCTCCCATTGGAAGACCGGAGTGGAGAAAAAAGGAAGGTGAAGAAAACCCAAACTTTCCTGACCCAGAAGTCACACACCATTTATATAGCTCTATGTACCCAGGCGCCAGTTGGTGACTAAGTAGAGCTTTTTTCACACAGCAAAACCTGAATTCCATAAATTCTTTGAAAAGAGTTGGAAGACTTTATACCTTGAGGTTCCAAAACTACTGTAAAAAAACAATTGCTTCTTTTTAGATGCATAATACTTCTTGGCACAAACTTTGTGTTGTTTGTTGCTAGTATTTTTTAACTGGCATTTATAGCCTATCACTGAAAATACATCATAAGCCTTCAAATGAATGTTGTCTACATAAAAAGTAAATATATATATATATAAAATCTATTAAAGTCTAGACAGGCAATAGTTTCTCTTCCACTGCTCCAAAACCACTGAAGAGGGAAGCAGAACAAACAGATTTTGCATCAGCAGCAGACTTCCCAGCCAGCAGTTCATATTACGGTGAAAAGTTAAATTCTGTGATCTTCAGCTCTTTAATATTCTCAAAGCAAAGACAATGGGTGGGACAGAATCAGCAATAATTAATGTGCATATCAAAGAGTTCAGTTCATGTCAAGCACAAAAATATTTTCTGCAACATGGCAAGTTACATTCTGCACTGTGCAGGCACCAGAGAAATTTCCACATACTACATTAAATTCAATTTGCTGATTCTATTCTGCTCACTAATACTGAGTAGTTGAAGACAAATTCCTTCGGTGTCTGACGATATCACAAAACTAAGGGCTTTGTATTGAAAAATGCTCTTTTCAACTATTCTGTGCAAGGCCAAAGAGCACACAGAACACACATGGTAGTATCAACAGAGCACAAGGATCTGATGTTGAGGGAAGCAAGAACAAAAAGAATGCCTCATTATACAGAATGTCCTTCCCTTCTTAAGGAATATGTTTCTTATCTGTAAAAGGAATCCAATTATTTATGTCTCCACAAGTTGGTTTTTGTTGTACTTTTCATGTGATGTCTTTTAAAATTGCAGTTTACTTACATATTTTACCATTTTACCTATTAGCATATTTTCACTTTCCTATTCAACAATTAAAACTGCAACCTAAACTGTGGTATCACCAAAGTGTCCCTGTCTTTTTCTCCTCTCTTCCTGAGCAGTTATTTTTACTCTAGACTCACATGCATAAAAATTAATTCCCCTGATAACTTGACCATCTATCATTCAATCCCTCCTTAAGCAATCTGAACAAAAGGGAATACAGATTCCATGACACAAAGGATGAAAAAACCAGGAAGGAATTGCAGCTGGAACCAGACAGCTGTTCTTCTCTGAACATCAAGTCAAGCCCATGTAGACACACATGAGCTTCAGAGGGAGATCACAAAAGATTTCTTATTAAGCTTTTGGACTTTTTTTTTTTTTTCCCCCTAAGGGCTTACAGAAGTTCAGTTTAGAAGCTTCCCATTTCTGTGGGTTCAGAAACTGAAGCAATGTTTAATACAAGAAGTACTAAACTGGATCAGGCCAGCTCTCCCATCCCCTTTTCTGGCAATCACCAGTTACTGAGTTCCTGAGCTCAAGCTGCACAGTCAAATCTAATAGTCACTAATAGTCTCTGTTAACTTCTCTAATCCCCTTCTGAGCACATTTACACTTTCACTCCACATGACATTTTGTTCCAGTAACACAGCTGCAATTAAGCAGTTCCCAAAGAGCATTTTCCTTTGTTTGCTGTAAGAAAGCAACTTACTTCTCAAATTTCACTAGAAAAGAACATGCTAAAGGTCTTGAAGGACCCAGTCACGCCTCAAAGTTGCCTGATTTTTACTAAACACCAGTAAATGTTTGCAGCTACCGAAAAAACTAGAAAAGGGTTTCTTCCAAGAAGACCAAGCATTTTTCCAGCATACTAAATATTTTCTCTTCTTAAGGCAATGCATGGATCTAACATTTCAAAAATATTATAAAACTCTTTTAGGATTTTCCTTTTGTGACAAAACAACAAAAACTCAGCTTACAGTTTTCTTCCCTTACACACAACACCCAAGTCTTGTGCCAATCATGGTGAGCACACACATTTTAAATTGACATAAAGGAGCTTTACACAGCTATTTCAGTAATTCAGTTCTACGTGTTAGCCCATGTGCTTAAAGCTTCGGACTGATTTGGCTGCTCCACACATGTGATAACCTAACTGCAAAGCCACTCAATAAATGAGTCTATATTTCTGATGAAACAAACTTCCAGCACTGCCAGCTAGCAAATCTTTTATAATCAGATAATCTTTAAATTCTTTATTAAGGTCATTCAAGGGATTCAATGACAGGGCACCCTGAAAAAAGAAGCTGTTCAAAATTTAAAGTTCTTGACTATTAGCTTGTTTTGCTAAGCATTGTCAGATTATTGTCAGAAGAAACCTCTTTCAGGAAATCTAAGTCTAAAGTTTTGGGATTCCTCAAAAACTTAGTGTATATTTCTTACAAATCTTATTGAACAGATGAGTATAACAAGACTTCCCAGGCAAACTTCTGATTTTCAGAGTTTGAACAACCTTACAAATAAAAAGGGGTAAGAGGATAGTTCTAAAAAGCCTACAAAAAAACAAGGAAACAAATAAAAAAACCACAAGATAGAAATCAGATAATTATTGACCCCTGAAGACCTTAAACATAACCACTAAGCTGGGAATACCAAAAGTACTTGCAGCTGTGATGGTCTGAAAACTCATCCCAGTCTTTATGAGGAAGAAACCTCATCTCACAGAAGCCTCCACCACCAGCACATGAGATAAGGACATTCTTACAAAGCCCATAAACCTGAACTAGAGGGAACTGAAGGCATCCCAGCACATCTTAAATCACATATTTAAGCCCTTTCTTTCTCCTCCCGCCTTCTTTACCCCATCTTCCTTTTGTTCCAGACTGTGTGCTCCTCTGAAAAACAACGGTTTTGTAAGTTTTCACAAGCTAGACCTTCTAGGTCAAAATTTTCCAGGTGCTGTACAGGTATTCTTGCTACCTTGTAAAATAACTTCTTTCTTTTTCAGCTACAAGCCGTTTAACAGCCCACAGCTGCTATTCTTGCACAGAGCACTGTTAATTAACAGACATACAGACACACGCTGCACTGTCTACTGCAATGTCATGTATCAATAAGGATGTCAATAGCATTTGCATTCCACTTTCATCCCACTCAAATTTCCAGTGAAGTCAGTAGGGAGAGCCTCATCTCAAGGGTTCTTCAGGGTGTATCAATTTAGATGTCAACCATAAACAAAGTTATTTTTATGGAAAAATGTCATCAAAATTTAAGTTTTCCCTAGACCGCAGCATTTTTAAAACTATTTCAGTGGATTCATTAGATATGCTGTTATTTTTTGCTGCCACAATTTTCTAACACTAATTAATAAGCTGAATGTTTGTGCAAGTGTTTCTGAAGTTCTATCTCTAGTGGTTAAGAGGTACCTTCAGGTGCAAGGCAGTGGTTTAAGAACAGAAAAGATGAATGAAGATTCATGCAATCTCTAAAATACAGAATCTACAAAGGGTAGACAGAATCTCTTTCCTCCTAGAAACCTACCCAAGATAAATCCTTTACCAAAAAGTGCACAGGGAGCTTATTAACAAACAAATCTCTGCATAGTGCATGCATACAGGCATCCCTTATTTCTTAAATGTCAAATTAATGTGACGAAGTTCAGTTTTGAGACTTACAGAAGTTGAAAGCAAACTGGCTTCAGAAGAACAAAAAGAAAATGCACCTCAATCACTGAAAAATAGTTAAAACACACTAAGGCACTTGAAAGACATACCATAACAAATCCTATGAAGGAGAAACCAGTACTTATCACCTGTTGAAGCCTCCCATTTAAGGAAGTTACACAGAGTCTTTAATTAGGCTGATGGAAGGATAGCTCCGCATAAACCTAACCACACAATTGTCCAGTCAGTGACACATACTACAGAGATGTCTCTCAAAGCAGCATGTGTGCAGTTCCTCACTGACATTAAAAAGCAAAGCACAAAAGCAGCACTTGGACCATCACATCGACCATTTGTTTGCCAGGAATTCAGACTTCCAAGTTAATTCATTGAAGGCAAATACAGCTTTTGCACTGACTTGACAAAATAGAGCTATTATTCCACTGGTCATAGTCCTAAGCACTAGGAGAGGATTTTCCACCTATTGATTTTACAGTAAAGGTACTAAAAGGCAAAACTTCTGCTACAATTCCCTTAACTTTTCTCTGTCCAAACACCACATTCTGTGAAGAGAGAAATGGGTAAAATCAGTAATAACATAATGCTGACCCTTGATAAATTGTGACGAGAGAAGAAAAATCAGCAAGATATTTTAGAGCACTGATACCCTGGTGAGCAAACTAGGTAGAAAAGTCAGACTATCTATGTATGACATGATTAAATAGCCACATGCTTCATTTTTTTCACCCCTCTATTGCTTAAGGCAACATCCAAGTCCAAATCTATCATCATTTAAACCAGGCATGACTTTGTCAGGTAACACAACTATTTGTAACAGCTGAAGTTTCAGACTTTAATTTAGCTCTCTCTTTAGTCCACTTCATCTCTTAAAATAATAATATATAGAAGTAGCAGGAAAAGTCAACAGTCCCATCAAAAAAGACAGAACACATTCAACATCAAATAAGGTTGCTTACAAGTTTGAGATTCTGTAGTTAATATTTCAACAGCAATGTTCTACAGGGTAAAACAGACACGGTTTTATGAGTCAAGTCCCATTACCTGTCCCTGGTGACCCTAAGAAAGCCCTGGAACCACGTATGTCACAGATTTATTGGGGTGGGTTTTTATGCCTGCCATGTAGCCATTCATGTCTATCTGAAAACTGGAAAAAAACAGTGCAATATGCACATGCTATTGAGATGCTAAAGGAATTAATATTAAAAGGGAAAAATCCTCACTTAAACATAAAATTAATCACTGGGACCCAATTCCTCTGTGCAAATAAGAGTTGCAAATGAGTGTCCATACCTCTTGAGATTATGAGATAAAACATGTTCTGTCTGTACTCAGCAATAACCTAGAAAACCTTTGCACTCAGTTCCTTGGGTTTTTTCTCTAACAGGGCCTGCCCAGCACATAAGCAGAGCACTGAATAAAAGTAAAGACAGACTATAGAACGGACAGAGAAGCTTCCATTTCCAAGCATGCAATTTTACCACAAAAATTATTTCCTTTAACAAATCTCTATGCCTTTCAATGCCAATTCTGAAAGGAGCACTTAAGTCAACCAAAAATGCAACAATTTCAACATTGGCAAGAATTATGGTACTGCAATGAACTAATATTTATTGTCAGGTCCATACAGCACAGAGCGTGGTGCTAAGATTCCAACACACAAGGATATCCTGGAGTGTGCCTGGAAGATTACTGACATCTGCCTGCTAGAGAACATCAGCAGCACCTATATACACATACTGATGTAGCCAATAAAACTTTAACAGCTGTTGTGAAACGTGATATGAAACACATGAGAACCTGCTATTTCCATTGATTTATCCAGCTGTCATTATGATGAAAAGCACATCAAAAAAATAGGAGTTTGTATGCTCTAACAGCCTTCTTCCCTCAGCAAACAAAACTGGCTTTCAAGGAAAAGTCTGATAGGAAAAAGCCTCTTCTTAAGTTCTTTTACTTGAGAAATAAACAGGAGTGTTTCCTAACAAGCTCAGCATCAGTTTCAAGCCTACACCACAAGTCACCTGCAACAGGGATGCTCAAGAAAAGTCACCCATAAAGACTTCCACATCTACTTTTCTAAATAAACCAGACTTCAGATACACCATTTACAATGTACCCCTCTGCACATGCCGGAAGCCAAGTACCCACACTACACACAAATACTCAGACAAGATGTCAACACCACATGAAAGCAAATTTCAGATTCACTTTCAAAAATTTCAGCCAGCTCTATAGAATGTTCCCACCCATATCACTCCCACAGATACAGACAAATGCTCTTTAGGAAGACAGCCTCCAAGAAACACACACACAAAAAATTTTTAGCCAGAGTTGGATAAAGAAACCATGAAACCCCAGAAAACCACATCCTTACTCTGACAAGGCAGATGCATTCAGAAATTTAAAGTCTCAAAGTCCACTAAAAAAGCATGATGTTTTTGACAGCATCAGATTAGTTCATGAAGTGGTTTGTGTTCCATTCCAAACTTGTATTTTCATCATTTTTAGGTCAGTAATTCTTTTTCCCGAGTTTTAATTCTAGCTGCAAAACAGGAGATAAAGCTTTCCTCTCTTTTCCAAGTGCCCCATCTCACCTTATTTAATGACCAATTGTTTGAAGCAGGAACCAGGAGCTAACACAGCACCTAGTCCTAAATCTGACATTAATTACCCTACCACCTGCAAATCCCTAATAGTACTCAACATCCTGCAAAACTATTCCCTACAAATACCAGCAATCAAAAATCAGCAGTTTTAATACCAGGTCTCCTTTAATTCTTGACATATTACTTTGTTCCAACCCCCAACATACTTGCAGACATTTCTGTGGCATATTAAATTTACACATAAAAGATAAAGGACAGATGAAACCCCAAGAACGAAGCCTTCCCACGTCTGTTATTCTTTCTACAGAGTGTCACAACTGGAGCAGATCTCTATCCTAACCAATAGGATTTCAAATTCACAGGGCATATCACTGTCCCAAGGCAACCAACTCAATTAATTGCCTTTTATGAAAGCATTTTAATAGATAATGATGCACAAAGAATATGCCTGGTTTCTCACTAGGTATTTAAGTGGCATAGGAGAAAGAGAAGCCCAGATGAAATAAAAACAGCACCAAAGAGTCGTCTTGTGCCCTTCCCATCTGTAAATCCCAGCTTCCTTCTCTGTACTTCAGGAGGAGGTGGGGCTGGGAAACACTTCTTTGAGAAGTTCCACCCTTCTTTACAGATGCACAGATTTCATTAATAGTTAACTGGCGACATACAACATTAACTTACCCTGGTATTCACAGCTTTCCATCCACGCTTGTCTCATGCTAAGCAACAGCTTGGGGCAACTGCTTACAAATATTTTCTGCACCATGACACCCTACAACAAGACTTACTTTTCAGTCTTTTAGTCTCACTGGCTAGCTTGCTTTGAAACAGTAAAAATTCCAGTTTTTTCTGTAAGCAGAGGGAATAAAAGTGACAGACTGTTGAGCTGATAACCAACACTCCTTCCAAAAAATGCAGCAATACTTAATGTTCTTAGGTTTAATGAACTACTGGCAAAATCACTTTGTGTTTTACCATCAGTGGACTAAAGGTTCTATGCTTGTCACACAAGTAAACTGGAAAGCTCTTTTGAAGGAAATCATTCCCCTTGAAGAGCTGACCTTACTCTTGTTCAGGTTAATAAGTCTTCACAGGTACTCTGGAACAACCACTACAGAAGCTCTTGAGTGCAAGGTTTTCCTTCACTGAGAAGAACTTTGAACAAGAGAATGTCAATATTAACAAGGCCCTCTGGGCCACAATGTCATGTATTTCAACATATACATATTTGAAGCCATTTAAGTATAGCAGCATTCAGAGACCTCAGTGATAAAGAAGAGCTTTGTGAAACTGACAGGCACTTCAACAATAAACTCCATTTAAGAGTCTGCCCAGTCTCATTTTATCTAATTACTTACCTCCCTTGCAGGAATAGCATGCTATTAAGGTTTGCTGATTAAGATTTGAAGGCACTTTGAAGATTTATTGTACCATACAACCACTAATTATTATTGTTCATACCTGCATTTGGTTGGGAGAAAAGTATCTATGTGCCAAATAATTTCTGTTCCACACGTAAAAACAAAAATATTTGCCCTGCTGTGCTCTTTATAAAGTGAACAGCTAAAAGACTGCATTTTTACTTTCAGGCCTTCTCTGTGATAGTCAGTCCGTACAAACCATGTGGCTGAAAAAATCCCACCATAAAAGAAATAAAAAAGCACTACTGCACGAAGACACTACCATTTCCTGAGCAGGTAACATTTAGACCCTTGTAGCTTCCCACTGCCAGGAATGTAATCTCTTCCCTTTCCTAGGCTTCTTCACTACTTCCCTTCAAGGCATTGAAAATGACAATGCTGTGCACAAGTTACAGTGCTATGCACAAGTTATCACAGGCTCAGATGACCAGTCACAGTGGTTATTTACCACTCATTCACACAGTCCATTTTTACTTTCAAAGGCCTGTGAAGCTGTAAATAGACTATTGGGTCACATCCTTTCACCAGGCTCTGTTATCCTGGTGAAAATACATGCAGTGTACTCACACTTTAACATACTGTCTAACCTTTTCACACAGATACTTCCTTGCTCTTCCATCCACTCAAATGTCCTTGAGGTTGTGGTTCTCACAGCCTTCAATGCCACTCAGCAACAGTCTTGGTATTAAGAGGTGTTTTTTTTTAAATTAATGTGTTAGAACAACACCCTGTGGTACAGCCTGTCTCCTTTTACATCTGGTATACTCAAAAGTGTTTACTTTTACTGCATCTTCAACTTAAAAAAACCCAACCTACCACACTTGGATTAGGAAAAAAACAATATGAAAACCCTAATCTAAATAAGGTTTTTTGTTTTGTTTTGTTTTTTATCATGCACAGCAAAAGAAAAGCCATTATGGAAGGAAAACATGCGTTTCCAGGCACCAAAAAGGGTTGTTAGCTTAAAAATGAGAAACAAAGTATCTTTAAAAGTTAGACTGTATATTTCTCTCTCTCTTGCTGTCTTCTCTTACCTGAAATTACTGCCTAAATTCCAGAACAGTTCACGGACAGACATACTTGTTGACAGATAAAAAAAAGACACTCCAAGAGAAACACATCTGCTGTGTGTGAAAGCTGAACAGATATGTCCGATTGATAGCACTAGGAGTGGTAGCAAACTCTGTTGTAACTGCACTACCAAAAGATCCTCTGACTAGATTTTCTCTTTCCTCATCAGTATTTCTTGCACAAGACCCAAGTTGTTTGTTTTCTCATTTGTACCTCTATAACTCTTACAGAAACGTCTTTAGAAACTATTTCTGTCCATCCAAAGACAGACTTGCACGGGTGACATTCAGTCAGAGGCCTGATGCTTAATGTGAACACCGACAGCAGTCCTGCTCTGGAATGGGCACTAAATGTCACCATTTCATCAACCTGAGCCCAAACAAATGACCTTGGAGTCATGACACCTCGGAATACATATATTCAATGACAGCTTTCTCACATGAGGTTCAACCCTCAGGAAAACGCCTGTGTATTCTGACCCAGTTTCGCTGAAGTTTCACAGAACACGTCCTCCTCCTGAAAAGGTTTCGGGAACTGATCACTGTTACTGCCCCAGCTAGTTCCACATGCAAAGACTTTCATATTCCCTTCTCCAAAACTCACACCTTAATAAGATGGCTAGACACAGATTACCTGCAACCAACCTTTACAGTTTCCATGTCCTACATTTACTTCTGATCCTACCTACAAAACCAAACCGGTTCCCAAATGTTTCCCCAGTAAACAGGAGGGGTACAGAACAGCTCCTGGCGGTTCCCTATGAAGTCACTGCCTTTGTTGTTTTAAACATGCAATTTAAAGAGAATGACACAATCTAGAATATGAGAGAGATTATCCTGCGGTCTGCGGAGGTGTCGATTGCTAGGAGATAAAAAGCCAATGAAACCTACGCTATTTCTCATCACCGGCCAACAGATTTATCCTTCATTTCGGCTCCTCCAGAAACGTTAATGAGGAAAAAGTTTCCTCTCTGTTAACAAGTCCGAGGGCTGCGGGGGCTGCTTTGTTCGGCGGGCGCAGGCAAACCCAAGCTCTTCTGGGCCGGCAGAGCGGGTCCCGCTGCTGCCGAGAGCCCAGCCCGACCCCGCGGGACCCGGGCTGCAAGTCCCGGTGGGATCTCCAACATCCCCCGCCGCTGCGTGCGGCCTTTCTTCACCTCTCCCACAGTCCGACGAGAAGCCAAGCCAGGCGCTCCCACGCCCACCGGCGGCCATCCCTCCGGGAGAGCCCCCATCCCTCTGGGAAAGCCCCTCTCGGCGGAGGCCGCCGCCGGGATCGCTGCCCCGCACCTACCGCCGCTCTAGAGCCGCCGATGGAGCCGCGGTGCGCGGAGCTTCGCCCCGAGCGGCCGCGCTGGGAGCGCGGAGCAGCATCTCCTCCCCGCCGGCCGCCCGACCCGGCGCGGAGAGGGCGGGAGCGGCGGCGCTCTCCGCCCCGCGGCTCCCTCCTTCCCTCCGCATTCCCTCCCTCCTTCCCTCCCGCTGTGCACGGCCGGCCCTGCCAATGCCCCGGTACCTGCGGGTTCACACCGCGGCCGCCCGGCCCCGCCGGCCCGGCGCTCCCGCTGCCCGCTCCGCTCCTCTCCTCTCGCTCGGCCGCTGCCCCGGGGCCGCCAGCAGCGCGGGGAGGCGGGGCAGGCCGCACCGCCCCCGACCGCCGCGCCTTCCTGCCCGCCCTCCCTCTCTCCCTCTGTCTCTCCCTTCGCCTCGCTCTCTCTCTCCCCCTCCCGCCCCCGGGGCGGCGGGGAAGATGCTGACACACGCCCGGCCCCGCCCGCTCCCTCCGCGCCCCGACCGGCCCCGGCCCCGGCCCCGGCCCCTTCCCGCCCTCAGGGTCCGGCCCGAGCTCCACAGCCGCTCGGGGATTGACTCGGCAGCTGCCTTTCCTGGGGCCAACTTCAGCCCTGCTCCTGGCCCCAAAGGCATTCTTTTGGTTTTGTTCGGTTTGCTTTTTTGGGTTTTTTTTTCTCTGGGATGATCTGGCTGCTCCCAGACCTTGGCTCTTCAGCTGGAAGCCTTGGTCCGCAAACTTGAGCAAAATCCTTAATGGCAATGCTTTCAAACGACGCCGATTGTTCGTAGCGGTCAGAAAAACTTTGGGGGAAGAGTCCACTTGATGAGGTGAAAAGTTAGGGAGTTTGCCTTTTTAATTTTTTTTTTTTTTTTTTTTTTTTTTTTTTTTTTTAGTTAAGGCTTCTTTTTCCACTTCGAATGTGAAATCCACTGCGGGAACCCACTGCCCGCTGGTGCAGTGGGGCTGGAATTTCCCCGATGGGTTTCTCTGGAGTTTTTGTAGTAGCTCCTTCCTTTGTGGAGACAGACTAGGGAAGAAAACAGTTGCACTTTCAGTCACAGAGAATAACGTTTCCAGAGATGTGACCCCAAATTTGAACGTGCGAAAATGAACTTTCAGAATGATAGCCTGGAAGAGTAATTTCTGTTTTAAAAAAATAAAATTGTGAAAGCAGTTGTTCAGAGTAAATAAAAATGTTTGACTGTAACTGTTTCCTAGCGAAATACCAACAGCTTTGTATTAACTAAAGTATTAAGGACTCAGCATAAAAGTCAGTCTGCCATAACTAATAGTGTCAGGGACTTTGTGTAAGTCATAACAAAAATAAAGATGAGTAGTACAACCAATTTACATAGAAAGAGGCTACAGTAATCTGAGAGGTTGTTAGTTATGTAATTTAAATGCAATTTTCTTGTAATACAAGTTCTTTAAGTTGATAACTATCAACTTACATTTTAAGGTGACCTGACTACGTTGGTATCCAGATTTCCAATAGGAGCTCATTTGGATCCCTGTACATTTATACATTTTATGGCACGTCCTCTTTCTACATGTTACTGTCTCACTGGAAGAGAATTTTTTATAGGTGTTAATGATCTGTAACAGATTTTATCCTAGAACTCTGCTTCCACACTTCAATTCATGGTGGCCCTAAGCCATGCCACTATATATTCTGTCTTCACTGTAATTGAAGATAGGCCATAGAAAGAATTCTTTGTAGGAATATGATTTTTTGTAAAGGTGGATTCAGGGAAACAGAATGAGTGAAGTGGGACTTGGGGATGTGTTAAAACCCAGCCTACATAACCACGCAACATTGTACACTTGTACTAGAATATGCCTGTGAATATTGAAGACTCCTCCCCAGAGAGTCACCTCTCTTAAAAGACTGTAAATTTGATTGTAATTTACTTTCATAAAAGAAGATTTAGTTCCTTGTTCTTCATTCTCCTAATGAGCATCTGTTTAAGACAGCATTTTCCTTGGCCTGGTAAATGTATGTGAATGCCTTAACAATTATCTCATTATACTATTTGATTATATTTTTAATTAAACATCTTCAACAAGGAAACTTGGAGCTTAGGATCAATGAAAAATATAATTACCATCTTCACCTACTGTGCATTTTACAGGCATGCAAATACATGGAAAACATTGCCATAACTTTAGAAACTTCTTACATCACTGACTTTAAGAAAGACACAGCATGTTGTGCACAAACACTGATACCTTGGGATGCCTCCACTGTGGAAAAATTAAATGGCTTTTGTCATGCAGTGCTTCTGAATTTGTTGTGAGCACAACACATTTAATGCAAAGATTGATGTTCCAGCACTTAAGAGATTCCTGAGTATGACTTTTTCTTGCCTGTTCAGAGAAAGTTTCCATGCGAACCAGAGCTGCAAACATTAAATTTTCCTCTGAAGACATTGTCTGGCAAATAAGTGTCCTCCAATTAATCCACCATCAAAATCTTGCATTATTTGCTTACAGCTTATGTTTAATGTGTGTGTAAGGAAGGGAAAAAAAAAACCAATTAATATTATCTACAGTTCATGTTGAAACTTCCTGAATAAAAAGTTAGGTCTCTATCTATGCCTAAACTAGGAGATTCAAGTTCCTGGTTTGGGAGGCATGTAGGACAAAACCCATACATAAACCGGACAGAACCATCCTGTAAGCTCAAGAGTGTTGGCAACTGAGAACCAAAAATTGTGTGGCCTGCTGCAGTGTACATGTAAAGGTCAGGTTAGAGGGAGACTAAGTCTGACAATTCACCCTTTGTGACTAAGAAAAAACCATTAAAAAGGAAAAAAGCCCAGCAAAGGTGCATCTTAAAGTAATTCCCACACTTGGCCCACAGAGTACCTTTTGTTTGTCTGTTTTAGGTGTTGTTCTTATATTATCTAAAAGATCCTAAGACAATTACATGAGTGGCTCAGAAAGAAGAAGCAAAGGGGAAATAGCTACCACAAAGATTAAATCTCTGGGAAATATGAAGACAGCACAGTGACTGTCTGGGATTTTCAAAAGCGACAATTAAATTTGGGTGTTTCCCAGTTTTGGTGCACAAATGGGGACCTTATTTTCAAAAAGTACAAGAACAAGTGGTATCTGAACTTTGGCAAATTGACTCATCCCTTTAGAACTACTGGCCATTTTATGGGGTATTTTTGCTAGATGACGATCAAGGGATAGGGAAAACACTGCCTACAAACATTTGATGAGGCTCAGTGCCAATGGGAGGAAGTATTTTCAGTCCCCATCTGCAATGAAATCCATTTTTTGGCCAATGCCAGTGAAGCCTGTAGTGCTCTTGTTGGCCTCATATCAGTACAGTTGCAAAAAAAGAGGCCTGAGTTATATTTGGCAGTATTGGTACTTTGTAAAAAAAGAAAAAAAAAATAAATAAAAGGAAGTTTACTAGGAAAGTAGTCCTTGCATCAAGACTTTCGGCTCTTGAGGATAATCAAGAAAATCTAATTTACAGGAGCTAATTAGCTCTAGATACTTAAAACCAGACTGGTTGAAATAGTAGTAAATATACAGTAGGGAACAATCTTGCCCAGACAGAAACTACTTGTTCAAACTGGTCCTTTCAGCATTTAACTTTGGAGTCTATCTTAATGAAGGTTTTGTTTAGGGATATTACATGAAGAGTTAAATCAGAGCAGCGGAAGAGAGACATTAAAATGTATAGGGAGAGTAAGAGAAAAGGACTTATTTTTATTTGAGATTTGAAATGAGATGAAGGGTCACCAAGGCTGAGAAAGACACAAAGGCTGTCCCAGACTGCAGCCTGTTTGGAAGAAAAGGCTCTCACATCAACAGTAGCCAGATTGTGTGGAGGGACAGACCAAAGTCTAGGCAAAGTTGCCAGGGGGACAGGGGGGCACAGGAAAAAAGGATTTTTTCCCCCAAAATTGCAGTGTTTCTATAATTTCTATAATAGTATAATTGATGACTCTCTGCTCACCAAGTTGCAAAGGCCAGGCACTGTGAATTTTGAATATTCTTTTGTTGTAGCTCTCCAGCATATACATCATTGTGTTTGTCCTCAATCAATTCATTCCTCCTGCTGCAATGCAACTTAGCATCATCCTGTGTGCAAGTGATAGCACAACTTCTGAACACAGCAAGGACCTCATAGCTCCCTCAAATAGAGAAGGAGATGACTTGTGCAAATGGCACCTTTATATTTGGCCATGATCTTCAGCACTCACAGGTCAACCAGAAATGCTGCTCATGTAGTGGTGAATTCAGTGATTTGGGGTCATCAATTATTTTTGGTTTTGGTTTAATGGAAGCAAAGTTGCACAAGGACAAGTTTCAGTAGGTGGGTATCTGCAGGCAGATAATCCAACACATAGTTCCAGCATTTACAGTGTGTGCACTGCTTTGTTACACTTTCCAAGCTGTTGAAATTCCTCAGGCTACTCACAAGAATTTTTTCTGCTTGATCAAATCCCACTTTGCTAAGGTGACAGAAATGACTGGAAACAAAGTTGTTCATGTTCATATTTAAGGATTGCATGATTTTACTATTTTTGACTAGCAAATATGTGCATATTCAAATGGGTGGTCTTAAATCTAAGTGGAAGGAATGGGAACTGAATGTAGCAATTGCAGTGCTTTTCATTGAAAGATACTAAACCCAGTAAAAGTTAGTAAACCAAATTAACATAGCTCAACCTTCTTTTTTTCTTAACTTTTTTACCACTGGTTATTGACATCTGTAAGATTTTTTTTTTCAGTTTCTTTCATGGATAGCATTCACCCAGGGACACCGATTGTAGCAACAGTGTAACATACTCTTGGGTCCTGAAAATTGTGCTCAATATTTTCTTGATGCCTTTTTAATGTTCAGTATCATCTTTACAGAGACAATACCAGGGTCCTTGCACTTCCTAGTAGCAGCCAAAGGTACATAAAGTACATAAACATGTCTGACATTACAGGTGATGAAATATTTCAGTAAAGGTTAAAATATCTATGGATGAAGAGATAAGAATAAGATACAGTGATGCCAACATGTTTGTTGAGTCCTTAAATGCTTTGGAAAACCAGCACAAAACATTTTAAGATAGATTTCAGGAGAACATAGCAAGAGAAACATAGAATTTAAGAAGTAGAATCCCTATATAAACTAGTAAAGGAGCTATCAAAGAGTCAGAAGAAAACAAAAATAAGAAAATATATCTAATGACATAGAACTCACTGTAACGGTGCTTGAATTTATTTTCATATTCATAAAAATCTCTTCTGCCTGTCTGTAAATCACTCAAGGGTATCATTTTCCACAAGAATTCCACCAGAATTATTCCAGAGTAATTACATTAAAATCTGTGGAATTAGTCTGGCTTTACACTGAAGTTACAGTGACCATAATCTGTCTGTAGGTGAGAATTACTGTGACACTTACCCTATAAACCATTGTAATTTGCATTTCTATTCACATTTGCCATAAAAAGCTGTGAACTAATTTGACCAAAAAGCTGTCTTGTGTCCTATGTAGTAATAAAGATTATTTTAATATACTTATTTAATGTTACTGTACAAAACTGTGCTTTTAAAAGCTGTGTGCTGGGATATCTGATGATAAGTTTGGTTTGACTAAAAAACTATTTTGTCATACTGAAGAGACAGAAGTTAACCTTTTCATACACTTTTCAAACCTTTTCAGCTGCACCCACTGAAGTAGATTGCTTTTAATTTTATTGGAATAATTAGCAAGAATAATAAAAACAAATAAGTTATATAATAATAAGTATTGGACTAATAAGTGATAAGTGATAAAAATATCAAATTTTGCATTTGTTGCAAGCATCTTTTCAGGATTTTACCTTGCTTTCTTAACTGCTTATTAACACCAAGCTTTCTTATTAATTTTACCTTTTTTTTTTTTTGCAATTAATTATCAATTAATTTTGCTCTCATGGACTTTAAATCAGACACCTATAAAGAATAGATACTTACTTTTGAGGAAGAGAACTTACAGAGTGAGTGGCATCCCTTCATCCTGGTAAATTTCATGTCCAGTAATACACAGGCCAGCCACTCCAGCTGACTTCTGTGAGAGTTTCATGTAAACATCTTGTGAAAGTTTCACACTTTGGTGATTAAAAAAATTATATTGATTAATATAATTGTGTAATATTCTTAGACAATTCTTTCCAACTTCTGTTTAGTCATGTCACACTGCTTCTCTTAGTAATGTTTTACTGCTTTGTTAACTGGAAAGTATTTTTGAAGCGTGAAGCAGATGGAGCAGTGTGATGGACAGTTGTCCTCATGCTGCTTTTGTACTATGTATTTCCACAACTTGAAACATAAAAAGATTTTCTGAAAGTAATTAGCCCCAAAGAGAAATTTCTTTAGTATCCCCTGGCCATAAATTACTTTTAGAACAAGCAGAGACAGGAAACAATTTGTAACAGAAACACGCCCTTGGAAAAGTTTCTGGTTTCTCAGAGACAGGTCATCCTTTAATCCCTGTGAAGGAAACACTTCACAGTTGGGGTGAAGTGTTAATGAATTACTTAATTTTCAATTCTGCCTTTATAACCCTAATTATATATTTTTATGTATGTCTGATAATATTTCGGCATCTATAACTCCTGCCTCTTGGAACTTTCAAAGCAGATGGCTATATGGGATTTGCTAAATCTCACAACACATGAAAGGGTAAAATTATCCAAATTATTTCAGAGAAGAAAAAGCTGAGGCATGGCTTGATATACTCAGGGTTATGCAGGAAACTTGGTGTAAAATTTTGAGTCCCAGTCCCACACTCTTCCTCCAGAAGAGCAGATAGTCAGAAGGAATCAGACTCTTCCTCTTCTGGAAGGTTTTCCTCTGGCTACGTATAGCAGTAGTTAATAATCTATTTTCACTTTACTACCTTCCATAGTGAGCTCTTTTTAAAATTTAAAACATGCCCTTTTCTCCTGGCAACTGTGGAGATTGTTTGGTATAAGACTATCTTATTTAAATTTCAAAGGGCTTCTTTGTAAAATACTTCCTTATGTTGGAACCATTAGTTTATTCCTTTAAATAAAATCTTTACTCAGCATGTTTAAAAATTACAGGGCATTGCACACAAGGAGCATTTCAGGCTACATTTGCAAGCAAATTTAGTGTGTACAAATGCAGTCAGAGCATAAGAATGTTGTGATCTTTGAGTAACTTCCGCTGTTCTGAGGTTGCCACTTTTGGGCTTGACACTACCTAAGGTGAGCCACCTAAAAATCAAAGAAACTATATCACATTCTTTTTGCTTGGCAGCTTGTATTTTTAAGAACCCAAGCACAAAATGTACCATGTATCCTTACTTATCACAATATAGCCCACTACTTTATACTCAAGGAATGCATCTCATTATGTCAATTATGATCAGGCATCATCAGATCCACACAACTTTGGCTGAATCCATTAAAAGGAGAAATGCAGAGTGAACTGAAGCAACAACATGCGGTACCTGTTTCTTCACAGCGTCATTAAACCACAAGCATTCCAAACCCAGCATTCCATGTCGTCCGTGAACAGGGACAGAAGTGAGGAAAGTCTGCTAATTCCAGTGCTTGCTCTGTGTCTGGACAGGGCAATCTGTGACATGGTATCTGAGTGAGGAGAAAACACAGCCACCTGTGAGACATTCTCTATCTTTTATCACTACTGGTGTTAAGAATAATAAATAAAATAAAAGAAGCTTTTAAAAGTGTTTTATTTCCATTTAAGTGGGAAACATGGAATTTTTTTCTGTTTCTTGAGCTAGGATTTGACTGTATTGTCCACATCTCAATGTAAATTATCCCATTGCGTGGAAAGAGAAAATAATAGTGCGCTAGGGAAGGCACACTTACCATGAATGCAAAATATGCTGAAGGGATATGTCCAAATCATACAGCATGCCATGACAGCAAATCATAACCACATTACCCATTTAAGATGGAGAAAAAACCCCAGGAGTTGTCATTTAACAGAGTGCTTTTATTACTTGGATTATGCTATTGCTCAACTACAAATAACACTTAGTCTCCTATGATACATATCATAGTCAGTCTACCTGAGGTCAGAATTGGGAAACTTCCATTGTTTACAGAGAAAAATACAGGCATATGTTTGTCCACAGCATGTTTTCTGACCCTCACAAACCAAAAGCCCATAGAGATGTACGCTGACAACCTCAAGAACAGCAGACTAATAGAAAAAAAACAACAGGATAAATTCAGGGGAGTTCACCCAAATGCAGTGTGACCAAATCTATCTCTATTTTACCTGGTTTGTGTGAGAGTTTAAAAGGAAGCTTAGCTGATTGGGGGAGAAGTCTCTCTTCTATTACAGGAAACTCTCTGGCGTCAATTGTTTCCTTTACAACTTTTAAATAGACCCGTTGTCTCTAAGGCTTATCAGGCAGAGATTTAAACAAGCAAACTTAGTCATATGTTCTGCACATTCAGGAAACAAAATATGAATAAATTTATTTTTCATTTCTTATATTATTCTTAGTGAAATTATCATTGCTAGATAACTGCAGGAACACGTTAGGTATGAAATCACCAGAGGAAAAAAACCCTGTATAATAGTGGGACTAAAAACAAAATTTATTGAAAATTATTTTCTCTGAAGATCATTGAAAATTTGCAGAATTTATCTGTTCATTGAGAAAAATATTAGTATTTTTTAAAATAGTCTTTAAGTTTATACTCCCTACTGGTATGGCTGCCTTATTCCAATATGAGCAGTGTATTTTCTCTAAGAAAGCCTAACTGGTTACAAGACTGTCATTTTTCTTTATTCTAGAGAGAAGCTGACATGATGTGACTCAAAGGTCTTCTTTTTTGACACTAGGCTGATCAGTGTCACAATATTCAACAAACTTGCCTGGGTAGTGGAACAAAGCTGAGAATTGGAGCTACACTGGCTCAAAATTTTCTGAAGTGTTTAGCCAGAGAAGTCTGCCCTCTAAGTTAAGACTTCTTTGCATCTCGGAAGTTATTTTTTAAATGGTCTGATCAGTGGTTGTGTGAATAAGCATGAGCCCATGTACTTTGGTTGTTCAGTCCTTGACATTATTCCAGCAACCCCAAGATAAATACAGCGGTTGCTCTTCCATGAGCAGGCAACCTAAATTTGGAAGTTAAAGGTATGTGTAGATTGGAAGTAAGATAAAACCAAGATTTTCTTGCTTGTTGGGCTCTAAATTGGAATCCTTTGAGTATCATTATGCATAAAATGTTACTGAGAGGTACATAGGAAAAGAAAACCAGGGAGGACCAGGGCAGTCTATGATGTAGTTTGCAGAAGGCAAAAAAAAGGAATCACTTTCAAAATTCTGCTCTGTGGGCAGGTATCATTTAATCCTCAAATCCTTTGTGGTTGCTATCCTTTCTCTTTCTCGAGCAAAAACTAAGAAACAAAGCAACCTGTATGGGGTTCTTCAACACTAAGCACTTGAGCCATCAGCAAATCAGCAGTCATTTGAGTTGAACACATCGACTTCCTCCCAACCCACTCCATCCTGCAGCAGGGGATTCCTGTTAGATCCCTGCTCCTCAGCCTCCTTCCCTGGTGTAAACTGGTATGGTGCAGGAGACTCCTCTGGAGATAAAGGACTCCTAAGGGTGCCCCCATGCAATGTCCATATGGTCTGCTCTTGGAACCTAAACATTCCTACATCCAGGGAGGCTTGAGTTCTGTGGCTTGTCCACACTCTTTCTCCAGGGTGCAGATGAGATGGCTTCACTCTTGGTTGCCTTCTTAGCCATTTCTTTGCCCAAGCAATGCTTGTTGCTCACGGTTTTGTAATTCTCTGCAGACTTGTTTAATCTTTTGACTTGAAACATCCTTTATATTTCCATCCAATGCCTCATCTCTTTCCATCCCTTTTCTGTCCTGCTACGGCTGGGAGTTGCTTTCACCAATGGTACAGTGTCTGCTTTATTTTATACAGAGAAAATATAATTTTTAAACAGGGGTGGTTTTTTTGGTTTTTTTTGGTTTTATTGAAGTGCATTATTCTACTCCAATACCAGTGCCATTTGTCTTTGTAATACTTCTGATGTTTGAATATGGTATGAAGCATAGGAAACATAATAAGAATTATTCTCCTTTAGAAGATAGAATTCAATGTGAGTTTTCTCTGAAAGGAGATATTCCAGCTAAGTTAATTTACTGATACTGTCACAAATACACTGGAGGCAATGGAGCTGCACTGATTAACTATGTCTGCTAAAACTCAGATTGATGTCCTTGTTACCACTGGTTGTGTAATTATTACCAGAGAAGGGGCTCAGAGGATAATTTTTATGACGCTGCTGGAAAGCTTTCTATTATGGAATGCTAGCAAAACAGTAATCCAGAAGCAAGTGTCTTAATGTACTTGCCCACTTGTAACTGGCTTAACTCTGCAGGTACTCTTCTGCCTCAGAAACATGCTTTACTGCAAACCTGTTCCACAGACACTTCAATTAGTTAAATGTTTAAAAAAAGAAATCTGAAGCTCTGCTGATTTTGTTCATTTTGTCTTGGGAATGCTGCAGACTGCAATGTATTTCTTTACACAAAGGACTGCAGCATCTGATGTGCATCTGTTCTGATCTGAAGGAAACAAAGCAGCTCCCTTTTCACCAGGTCCATATTTTTCATTGTTAAAGCAAATAATGAACAAAAGCAGATAGTCTCACAAATGCATCTGAAATTAGCATGCTATTGAATCTTTCAGTCTAACATTTTGCTTTTTTCATGGTGGAGAGTTAAGCCTGTTTTATATTCTGTATAATGTGCTTCAAGTACTTGCAGTGAAGCTGCACTATCTTGGTACAGGTAGCACATCATTAACATGGATGCTGTGACCAAAACCTCGGTCTCCTTCCAGCTCCAGAACAGGCAGCTTTCTGCAATGACCCCATGCTCCTGTAATGATGTTTAAATAAACAGAAGGGTGTGGCTGAAATTCCAGTACTATTCATACAAAATATTTTCATGGATGTATTTCCTCTGTACCTTCTTTTACTTTCATTGTAGTTAAATTTACCTGCAGTCTCTTGCTAACTCCTGTGTGCTTCTGCATTCATAAATGAGTTAATAGTAAATCCCTTACCTCTGCTTCTCCATTTTGTAGGCACGCAAGCTAACTTTTTGTAATTTATAATGAGTTGATATCCAATATTACAGATTCTTAAATGCAGGGAGGTCAAATTTATTTCAGACTATATGCAGGATAATAAAAAATTGCTTCATCAGCATTAACAAAAGTGCTTTAATACACATCTTAGTGTTGTTATTTACAATACTTTTGATAATCTCTTATTTCTGATAAAAATGGGTAGGGAAGAGGGAGGCGATTGATTTCCTGCACATGATTTAAGTGGAGTTGTAGCCATCTTGGGAAGTTTAGCTCCAAATGTCAGAGACTGAATTTGCAATTTGTGAAAGATAATGCTCACAGATGCCCTGTTCTGATTTGCAGCACTTCTAACTA
The DNA here is from genome assembly GCA_009812075.1 of Sialia sialis. Taxonomy (NCBI): domain Eukaryota; kingdom Metazoa; phylum Chordata; class Aves; order Passeriformes; family Turdidae; genus Sialia; species Sialia sialis. The sequence goes on from VRYO01001865.1 coordinate 3,592,455, forward strand.
AGAGAAGTGGGGAATCAGGGTGCTGTGGATAACAGAGCCTTTATGCAAATGTACAACCTTAAAGCTGTGCTGTTTGTACCAATGATTTTGTAAAAATCTAATGCTGACAAAGAATGAGTTTCAGATTTCCCTCAACAAAATTTGGTTTAATACCCTGGTGGTGTTGAAACTTCAGCTAGGCATTTCATTTATATCTAGTATCATAAACAAAATTACAAGAAAGCAAGTGACCAAGATAAAATATGGAAATAAGACAATTTCTTTCTAAACTGAGAGTTCCTTCTATTTCCATTCTAATAAAAGCTCTCATTGAATAAAGTCACAGCTTTGTATAAAAAGTATTTATGAAGAATGTCTGGAGGAAAAACAAAGTGAGTTGTCATTGTTCAGCATTTAAAAATCCCAGTTGTAATTAAAGTGGTGGAATAAGAATATGCAATATTTTTATACCATTCCTCAAGATCAAAGTATTTGAAAATAAACAAAATAGAGTTAATCCTGGCAGTAAATTGTTTTCTTCTTCACCATATTATTCAATCTTCAATTATCTTGTAAAGGAAATGGCAGAAAATATGGTCTCATGTCAACTATTTACCACAAGCTAAAGTATTCCCACAGCACAGAAATTGACAATATCCAGTATCCATATCTACTTTGGAAGACAAAGTATTTTTTATTTGCTTCTCTGTTTTCCAGGGGGCAAGTGCCAAACATGGCTGCACTTCACTTGATTATAATGATACTCTTGAAAAGCAGAGCTTGAGGGGTGAAAGTGCGTGAGGGTCCACACTGACTCTGATTTCAAAGACTTGCTTTTAAGTCACATACAGAGTTATTCATACTGAGGAATTTTAAAATCTCAAGCCGCTTTTCACTTCTTCCTTCTAAAAAAATATAATTAGCTCAGAATGGAAGCACATGTAAGTAATTATTATACTTTTCTGAAAATCTAGTGGTGTTTGGGTTGGAGGGCTCGGAGAAAAAGATAGAGCTGTCAGACTCTTGCACCATACTACTGTAGAGAAGCTGCATTTAACTACTCACACCAGAAAAAAATCAGTCACTATCAGTAAAAAAGAAAAGTGAGCCAAAACCATTTGAGCTGCTATTTATTTATTTACATTACAGAAAATAATTGCACTTAAGTCTCACCAAATAAGGAGTCTCTTTCTCAACCCTCATCTTTATATAAGGCTTGACCTTGATTCTGACCTCCTTCAGCCAAATCTCCTTTTAGACAATGAAGGAGGAGTTTTTGTTTGAAGAAGGGATCCTGTGTGAATGGTGCTAGTGAAGGAGAATGCACACGTGAGGTCTGAGGTGCAGAAATGACTGCAGCAGGTACCTGAATTTCCCTTTCTCACTGAGGTTTTAGCTCTATTCTGCGCTGCCATCCATGACTGAGATGAGGAGGAGGCTGTAATGCATCTCACTAATGAACACTGCTCCTACAACATTTTGTCCTGAAAGGGTAAGACAAGATTTTAGTGTGTCAAGAACATGGAAGGAAAGAGTTAAACTTTAAAGGGCACTTTATAGGATACACCTCCCACACTTTTTCACTGTCACATTAGTCCTTTTAATTGCTATTTTAAGTCCTGCTCAGTTGAAGAACAGTAATTTTCTTTCCCAGCCTTAAGAGCTGCCTGCCTTAGTCTTTTGATTTTGAAACTCTCTGAGTGGGTAGGTTGGAAGCATGTGAGTTTGTTAGAAGAGGACTCCCACAGGCAAACCATGGACTAGTTTTTAGCCTGTGTGACAATAAACATTCCAGCTCCCACTACTGAACCTCAGGGAAAATATTACATGTCAACTGAAACAAAACCTACAAGTTGAATTATTTGGATCAAAGGCCACAACCCCCAAACCAGCAATTGTTCTTCTCAGAGCACCAAACAGAATCGGAGAACTCCTCCTGGCATGGAGAGAATGATGGAGAATCCACTGCCTCTCTGCAGCGCAAAGCTATCACACCTGTAGTCACACAGTGGGACAGTGGGTTGGCCACTCCCAGCTCTCCCTTTTTCCCTACCCTGATGTGCATTCCTGTGTGTAGGTGTTTTAGGGGTAATCTTGCACATGGTTACAAAAGCCTAAAGGTCCAAAAATGCATGTGGAGTTTAACCAACTTTTGACCTGGGCTGAAGGTGAAGTTCTGATTTGGTGTAATCAACAACCATTTGCCTACAGGGAGACCGTTTCCCATTAGCAGGTGTTGTTTTGTCCCATTATGCTCATTAAACTTGGTATTTCCTATAAGAGTGATGACTGAAACCAGTGTGGCTGTCAGGTATTTATTCATCAGTTCAAAATGCTGAACACAGCATCAACAACCAAATTGCCTGAAGTGTCAGAGCTGCTTCAACCAGCTGCTCATCACTCCAGTTTGTATCAGTTCATTTGGCTTGATCATTGCAAAAAAATGCCACTGTGGTAGATTAATTTGTTAATACTACTGAGAAAATTGTGCTCCTCAGCAGTTAAAAAGAGTGGAAGAAAGAGAACATAAAATATCCTCTGCATTGCAATGACCCGGGGGCAAGTCTACACCCTTACTTCAGTGTTGTGTTGCAAGGAAAAAAAAACCAAAAAAAGCTATTGTGCCAAAATGTTTCCAGGGATATTTTCTCCAAACACCACACTAACTGTAATGAACTTCTGCCTACACACAATTTCATTTACTTTTCTAACTTGCCTTTGAACATACTAAGCACTCTGATACGACTAACTCATACACACATAATATAGATAAGAGGTAATTCCTGCTTAAAGAAACACCTGACAGAAACTCACTCCCTGAGACAGGCCTTGTTGGATTCTATTTTACAAAAAATTTGGTAAGGAAATATTTTTACGTTTGGCTTGTTGAATTAATGACACTTTTCCAGTTAGTGGTTGTGTTGTTATTACTCTGACTCTTCTTCCTCTTAATGCTCTTCAGTGAAGAAGATGCTCTTGTCTGCATTTACTGTGTTATGTACCTGTTCCCAGCATATTAACTCTAAACCACCTCAAACATCAAATCAATGACAATAGAATTTCTTGCATGGAATTCACTAGTTAGTGCAAATCATTAGCTCCTCACAGCAAAATTGCAGTGTTGATGCTGTAACATTTTTTTTTCTTTACTTGTAATATACTTCTTAGAGGCAATGTAGCTGGAATTTGCATGTGATCATCATTTCAAATGGCTTCTCTGACAGGGTGAAATGAGAGATGTGATAATTACTGAATGCTATTACCTTTAGGAGAACTCATTTCCTGAGCTGATGGAGTAGCCCCTAATAAATAAATGCACTAGAGCATAAAACAGAAGATAGAAAGCTGTATCACTTTGCAAAATGTGTGATTTTTGAAATGTCACAATGTTTGCTCTATGTGGGTTCAGCAGGTTCAGTTGTACAGATCTAAATGAAAGTTTAGCCTGTTACTAGTAGTCATTGGCTTTTTGCACTGCTAAAGAGGTTGTTATGGAGGTAAGGAATAATTAATAATTAATTAATGTTAGGGTAAGGTTGATCTCCACAGTTTGGTGGTACTGGTGAGACCTGGAGTGCTGCATCCAGCTTGGGAGTGCTCAGTGCAGAAACTGCTGGAGTGAGTCCAGGGAAGGCCATGAAGGTGATCAGAGAGCTGGAGCGTCCCTCCCATGCAGACAGGCTGAGGGAGCTGGGGATATTCAGCCTGGAGAAGAGAAGGCTCTGGAGACCTTAGAGCCCCTTCCTGAACCTAAAGAGGCCTGCAAAAGAGTTGGAGAGGGACTTTTCACAAAGTAGTACAGCAATAGGACAAGGGGGAGTGGCTCCAAACTGAAAAAGGACAGGTATCAGATATTGGGAAGAAATTTTTTACTGTGGGAGTGATGAGGCACTGGCTCAAATTGCCCAGAGAATGACTCCGTGTTAAAGAGGACATTAAAAAAAAACCCAAAAGCAACCCAGACAAACCCCCCCCCCCACAAAGTATAGCACAGATTTGAAAATAACACAAAGGAATTTTCCAAAATGGTGGTGTAGTCCAACTGTCCTGCTGTCTGATGGCTGAGCTATCTAAAGGAAGGGGAATATGCAAATACAAGTTGTCTATTTGGATGTAGCTTTGCATGCTCTGTTGGAAGAAGTTTTCACTATAGTAATTTCACGAATATAAGCCGCACCTTTTTCATTGAAGAGTCCAGCCTACCCCAGTAGTGCGGCTTATATTCAGGTGCGGCTTATTTATGGACAATTTCAGGAGAATTGCCAAGGTGGAAGTACAAGCCGCAAGGGGAACAGGCGTTCCCCACCCCTCAACTCCTGCCCCCGCCGCTGCCGCCACTGCCGCCGCTCCTGGCGCTCAGCGCTGTTGCCGGTGCCGGCACTGCTCCTGCTGCCGGCGCTCAGCGCCGCCTCCCGCTGCTGCCGCCCCCCTGCCACTGCTGGCACTGGTGCCGCTCACGCGGCCGGTGCTCCCTCCCTCCTGCTGCCCGCCGTTGCTCGCGCCGCCCCCCTGCCACTGCCGGCACTCGGCGCCGCATGCTCGACCAGCGCTCAACCCCCTCCTGCTGCCCACTGCTGCCAGCGCTCGGCGCCGCTGCCGGCACCGCTGCCACTACTCCCCACCGCTCATGTGGCCGGCGCTCCCCCACTCCTGCTCCTCAGTGCTGCTGGCACTCCCCGCTTCTCCCCGCCTCCAGCT